>SJOL01006431.1:23877-102011 GCA_004794785.1 Opisthorchis felineus | reverse complement strand
AATCACGTTTGCTAATTTGCGTCACTTGTGGTGTCAAAAAGACATATCACTAAATCTTAAGAGTCGCGTGTACTAGGCTACAGTAAGGGCTGTGTTGTTGTATGGGTGCGAGACATGGCCTCTGCGGACAGATGATGTGAGGCATCTTCAGGTTTTCGACCACCGATGCCTCAGAAGAGTGGCTGGTTTTGGATAGCGTCAGCGTGTTAGTAACGAAGTGATTAGAAAACGGGTATTTGGTTGTGCGGCAGGTACTTCAATCGGGGAAAACATCCAGCATCATCAACTACGTTGGCTCGGTCATGTGCTACGCAGGCCGAAACGCTGCCTATCGAGACGAGTGCTGTTCTCCGTGTCTCCTTCATAATGGCACAAACCGCGGGGTGGACAACGCATGACTTGGCAGAAGGGCGTGAAAGAGACCACGAAGAGTTTGGGTGTTGCTGGTGTTGTACGCCTTCCGGGTTGGAGTCCTCGTGACCCTACCTGTGCTTGGCTAGAGACGTTGCAAACAAATGGCGGCTAATCGATGTCAGTGGCGTTCGTGCTGTCAGTTTTTTTCTAGATTGTCTGTTTGAGTGCCTGACATAGGCCAGCACTAGGTCCCATCCCTCACCCACTCATTCTCTCTTCTTTTCACTCTAGACGAACCTTATGGCTGTACGGCAGTGAAGCATCAGTGTCAACACTGATGTTGCTGTCTTTGATGATGATGATGCTTGACTACCATCTTACTGAATTCCCCACGATTTTCAGTCAGCAGGGCTAAACTAAGCATCTTCCATACCGGGTACAAATGGTGAGTAGTTATTTCTAACCTTCAGCCCAGAGGTTGCCTCAATAGTGTTTCGGAATATTCAGAAACAATGGGTCAAATGCAACTATACTTGGTAATTTTCATTTCCAACCTAAGGCAATAAACTGGAAATATTGCCCAGCTTCCGACGTTTGGTGATATAGCCGTTGACATCACGTGACGCTTGTTAGCCAGTGCGTAGGTCGATAAAGGATATTTAAAACTTTGTGATAACTCTAGCCGCACATAAATGACATGGTGGACAAACTGACCATGTGAGTAGATCAGGTGGTAGAAATTATTCACCATTAACGCAGCATGGGAAACCGAAATACACATCGTTCGCCTGTGGACCTTCCTGGACGATACTTGTCCGCTGATAAAGCGCACTTTAGAGCAGCCAATAATGATGTGGATAGCTACTTCCAACCTCCTTCATTTACTCTAGAAGAATATTTGCGATCCAGACCTCATCCATACGGCCCAGAGACTGTTGAAGCTTTCGAAGAACAACCCCTTAAGCAGCTTTCCTACCGAGAGGCTTACGACCACCTTCGTGATCTGGCAGACCAACAGCTGAGGAAAGCACATGATGCGTTGACGGAAATGAATGAGACCATGAATTTTAGTGCTGGGAGTCGAAACAAACGGATGCTAAATAGTGACAATCTGACAACTACCTTCAACCGAGAAAAGAACAAACGGCTTCATGATTGGTGGGCTGAACAACAAGGACTATCCACACTCAGCAACGTGCGTCAAATTAGCCATGGTCTGCCTAGTGGCGTTGGCGACAGTATATCACCATCAAGCATCAATCACTCGCCTGACACAGATTCTGAAGACACAGCGGGCGGATTCGAAGAGCCCGCTAACAAACAACACCAAGTGAGTGCTCGATACCTGGAAACCCCATATGATATTGTTGCAAAAACAGGTGACGCGCGAACCATTTCCTTAAGTTCAAGCAACCCAGATAGTGAGAATCTGATCGTAAAAGCACCGGTTACTCAAAACAAAGCCCAGCACTTTCGAAAACCGCAAGAGGTGCATGTCGAAGAGATTTCTTCAAAATCAATGTCACTTGTCCGCAACTTGAGAACTTTACAAACACCAGCAGAAAATAATTATTATTTTGAAAAAGCGATAACTATTGACCGGCCCTTCGCAAACATACCAGTGTGTAGGGAGCCTACACAGAGAGCAGACCTAAGGCGGTCCTACACTTTTGTTAACCACGACCCCAAACTGGAAAGGGTAACCTTGTCTCCGAATAAATTCAATTGTCATTTGGGTTTCCATCGTCTACCAGATGGGCGGGTTACCTACACAGCATACGTGCATTCCGGCCCAAGTGGTGTTCCCATAGCCGGTTGGCTTCCAGACCTCCAGAAACGTGCCTCACGTCACCTCATTGGGCTCCGTCGCCAGCATCGGTGTGACATACATTTTGATCCACAGGTCATACCATATCGTGGTCTCTTTGTTCACGCCATGGTGATTAGTGGCCAAACCCAGTCCGACCTGATTCGATTTCGCAACTCACTCCCGGCTTGTATTCAAAACTATATGATCACTCCAGTTGCGAACCACTCAGCTTCGCTAAGACGTCGTGGCACTTTTCGGAATGTATCCTGAAACACTGCTTCATCTTTCTCTGACACTTGAACGTCTTTGTTTATTTTATCACGCCCTTGCAAATCAATGCCTGTAAGGTGTTTCTATATTGAAGACCTAGAGGATGGGATAGGTTAACACCTGTAGATGAGAATAGAGTTGTCTTCGCTACAAAAATTAGATGCTTCCGAGTGGTTGAAATCATTTACTGCTGCTGTTCAGTCTTAGCAACAGTGGGCAGTAGACGAGGCGTAAGAAAGAGGTAAGGGATATAGTCACAGAGTAAGAGAAATGCATATCAGGGGCCACTTCGAACCCTCTCCTTACTGGACGTAGGACGTTCGCAAACATTTTCAAATGCTGTTGCTACATCGAAAAAGATGGTGAAAGACTTGCCAGTCATTCCTACCCTAGGTCTTCGATGATCTGGCGATCATCACACTGTACAGTCATAGCGGACAGCGGAGTTTGAAAGCACTGATGGGGAAGTTTAGTCGGATTGCCAACTGTCAATTCCCTGGGTAGATGTGTTGCATATGAGAGGTTAGAGATGCTGAGATGCATGACCCGTCCGAGCACTGAATGGCTTTCCCGGATGGGAGCTATGGTCCTTAATGCGTGGCTTCCTCCTACAATAAAACTGGGCATACCTTGGTACGTGGCTCATAGCTGAATAAACGACTCGAACTGAACCGACCTGGAATAACTCGTCGGCGTATAAATGCTTTCTGGTCTGTTTAGTCTAATCACTGTTTACTCCTACACATGCAGTCAGATGATGGTCTCTCGATTTTTACAGCCTTTGATCACAGTCAACGTTCAAGGCTTACTGAGCTAAATTTTTTGGTGACAATTCATTTTGTCGCACTGGTGGATAGTCGCGTGGCTAACGCCCAAGCAGGACACGATAACCACATCATCTGTGGTGCAGGCGCATCAAAGCGTATGCCGTGATGAGTTAAAAGACACTATTTAGCAGTGATCACCCGCCTCAGAATGTAAGAAAGTGACACCCATCGCCATCCTCTGGCTTGGTTAAACCTGGACATAATCCACACAAGTGTTGTGTCAGCGCGCACTCACGGATCTAACTTGTGCCATGACAACAGCACCCGTTAAGTTTTTTGGTCGCGAGGCCTTACTGACACAGATAATGACATCGGTGTGAGAATGGCGGTTGCAAACTACCGAAAGGGAAAAATTTTCCTACTTTGTGAGTTTTACTTGGGGGAAAGAAAGGTTTTCTTGTGGGAGAACTTTATTTTTCGGTGAATTTCTATGGGAAAAGTCCGTTTTGGCTGTGGACTTACCCACTCTAGATTTGTAATGAATCGTACAACGATGTGATAATTGCAGGTGAGGGAGAGTGTTACTTATCCAAGTCTGAGTGCTGGTTTACTGGATCAATATCTGTTCGCTAGTTTGACTGTTCACCTTATAATTTCACCTTGAGAACCTACATTTTACTTGAAATCACAACTAATGAGTGTTTAGCTTTTGAGTACCCCTCACCACATCATGAACCTGACTACTCGGAATAAAGGATTATCGATTGAAGACAACCTGTCGATAGGTATCGTATTCGGTGGAGTGGAACGTAGTCCAACCCCACTTCGAACCCCATTTTATCCGGTAATCCGTCCAGCTACACCATCATAGTTCCTTGACTTTACGCGTATATGCACAACAGTAGTTAGGCTGTGAAAGTCCCCCAGCAGTCTTGCTAGTAAAGATCTTACGCACGCATAGTTACAGGACCATGTGGGTACAAAACTCCTCCTGGACAATCCCGCCCTGAGCGATCCAGTTACAGCATTTGGCGCCAGACAGGTTGAATGAGTTCGATGCAAGCGCTGTAAAATTCCGTTGGAACGCCTGAGGTACCGTTCACTAATAGAGGCGTGCATCAGGCGAAACCGAATTCCTGTTCACGCGAGGGGGGGGGGATGGTCGAAAGCGCAAGGAAAGAAGATGGAAGTTTGCGAAATACACCCATTTGCATACCAATTTGGTTCTGGCGGGTGACTCACCTGGAGAACACAGCTGAATCTCTCATTTATGATGTTTTTAAGCAACTGAATGTGCTGCACCAGGCCACCTCATGTTTCGGGAAGGGCGAAACCGGTCGTGGCCTGTCGAACAGTTGTCAGCAACATTATGAGTAGTATATTAGCTCTATACAGAAGGAGGATCTGTTTTAGTTACCCAAAGTTGATTCACTCTTCTATGAGTAGGTAGTTTTCTGGTCTTCCCAGGATGACGTCGATAAATAAGCAACGTTTCTCGATTGATTTGACTCAATGTCAAGGTAAGCAGAGGTGAAGTAGTTTTCATGATATACCAAGTTCCCAAAATGGAGGACTGAACCCAGAAAAGGAAAGGACGATTTTTCTAGTGTTCACTGATATAGTTGTGGAAAGAAAGGCGTTGCTCGCTAATCCGCAGGAGAGGAAATTTACGGCCAAACTGAATAATCGAAACAGGCATCATAGAAATGAACGTTCTGTCTTAATATTTCTTACAAAGTTCATCATCAAGCAGAGAGGTGGTCAACCTTTAATCTGGCAGGGGTGTGCGAAAGAGGTTACAAAAGTCTGGTGCAACTCAGCTTCCAGGGTGGGGACCGCATGATTTCCACTGTGCCTGGTTGGAAACGCTGCAACATGTGGCTGCTAAGCACACCAGCGCCAATCCCCAACAGACTGTGCTGTCAGGATCGGCCTAAATGGTTACCTTTTTCGGTG
The DNA here is from genome assembly GCA_004794785.1 of Opisthorchis felineus. NCBI lineage: Eukaryota > Metazoa > Platyhelminthes > Trematoda > Opisthorchiida > Opisthorchiidae > Opisthorchis > Opisthorchis felineus. Next base: position 96,854 of record SJOL01006431.1, on the reverse strand, counting down.
ACGCATAGTCTACGAAGGTTGAGACCAAAGTTACCCATGAGATAACTAAAGATTCTCATTAATAGTACACTCTTATGATGGGTGAAAGTGATAGGGAAGTAATTTAATGGACTTGTTCGCAATTTGTAGATAGTTTTGTCTAATAACCTCCTAACAACCACAAGAGACTGATACGTACCTCTTCATATGGCACATAAGTTTTCTCCATTGTGCGATGTATCTCTTATCAATGCTAATAAAATCCAAATTCTTGTACGACGATGATTTGAAAAATAACATTCGTTAGTGGTCTAAATCTTTACCGCGTCACAGCTACTACCTCGGAGTTTCTTTAGGTTTCAGAGTCCAGTGTTCTCTTTGAAATCTATTTCTGCTGTCAGCGTTACATCGGGTGATCAAATGCTGTCCATCCCAAGTCCTCCTTAACCACGCTGATGAACCAAGAGTGTTTACCTAACGAGTTCAGATATCAGTAGTTGGGAATTTCAAACCCATCGCTGCACCCATCGCGTCCATAACACCCAACCCATATCAGTTCTGTGTAATTCCATGTTGCTGTGTATGAATCCGGCATTCAGCGAATGGAGTGTGCTTTGTGTTTTTCCAGGTGATTGAAGCCATAGGCTAACGTGACATGTCTGGGTGTACATCATCGTCTTCAACACCTAGGATAATTTCCCTTAACTTAAGTATGGCTGATAACTCACATGGCCTAGCATATAACACCAAGGCTAATGGTAGACCACGATCCTACCCGTTCGACCATCCGGGCCCGAATGGCCTGATCTATTGGCGGACTAACCACGGAATTCAGCCGGCCATATTCCGGAGTCTATCGCTAGCATACACCAGTTGCATGGTAGGGAACCGTATATAAACTCATCGTGCATCGATCCACGGGAAATAAAGAATCACAGTATAACCAGTCTCTGGTGATTGTTGCTGGAACTGGAGAGAAAAATGAGCACTTTGACGAGTCTGTTAAAAGTGTTAGATTACGTCCTACAATTACATATTCGTGGCATTTGTAAATGGCTTCCCTAAGACTTCTTTCAGAGGACGGGTGTTCCAAAGGCAACCACAGATAGTACGGCAGTTTTGTAAAGGAGAAGTGCTGCCGAATTACGACAGTTCTGCTGTTTGCATACAGTTCAGGGGAAAATCAATGTGACATAATGTCAACTGCCTGGGGACGAATATATATGTTGTACGGTAAGCTTGTCCACTTACCACTACGTTGTGATGCTGTGATGCTCTAGGGTTTCCTTACTGAATGTGACAATGGATCCCATCCGATTTCTCATGGCGAACCACGATTTCGGAAAGTTCCGCGCGTTTGTATATGGCGTTGTTCTGCCTATTATGGAAAGGTTTGTGGATTTGGAGGTAGAACTTCCGAACATAGTTTTTTTTATTTTCGAAGTGTGGTTGATGTTTTGGCGGTTTTCTTGCTAGTGACTTGTTTCGGAATCGTTAGCCTTCAAGTAATTAATTAACGGAACCCTGGCGTAGCAGAGTGGCGCAGTGGAAGCGTGCTGGGCCCATAACCCAGAGGTCCGTGGATCGAAACCACGCTCTGCTACCCTGACTTTTCCCAACTTCATCAAAAATTTGTCCCACTACAGCCAGAGGTTTTCTCAGGAGGACCGCATTTTGCAATAACCCACTGATAGGCGTTCTAGGCTTGAGGGAAATCTCAGAATCTCGTCTCCGACGCCCGATGTTTTCTCAACCCTGCAGTGTGAGCGAAAATACAACGCGCGCTGGTAAGCAAGCGTTCAACCATAAATCATCATAAATGAAATCATGGATTCACTCGTAAATCATGACCATATATAACGTTCCAGGAAAGTGACCCCCGTAAAATATTTGCTCAGGACTATTCACTGGCTGTTCCCATGGCATACTTTGGAGTATTCCAATTAATGGCTCACATTAAAAACGTCTACCCGTAATTACGAGTTCCACGAAGCCGAAAGTTAAGAGGGGACTATGTACTCCATACTACTCAAATACCTTCGGACGACTGTCTCCCGAGGCAGAACACGTCTTCCTACTGCTGCGTTGGATTGTTGACCCAGGATTTAATACAGTAGATCGGAGTCATCCTGCTCTGCCCGCTTTCTTAGCATGTTCGTGAGCGTTTTGCCCCCCCCCCCCTCATTATTTTGTTTATATGGTTCTTTTTGCACCGTCACCAGTCACTTAACATAGGGTTTATTTCATACTGATTATCTACCTAAAGCAAAATAGAAAATTTGTCAGCTACCCATGATTAAGCAAGCAGAACCTGGGGATGCTGTGAGAAATTTCAAGTTCAGTTAGCCTACTCATGAGTAGTCAAACTACAGCTAATCTATTCATCAGCCGCCGGAAAACCGCGAATACATCAGGCTACGACCCTACGTTGACAACCTGATGTCCTTTACTCTCGTCGTCCAAGGACGATCGGTCATGATAACACGCAACGAAGGGTGTGTATAATGATAGAAGAATACGAATTCAGTGAAAGGGTACCGTCTCGCAAACGGTCAATTTCAAACATGTGACGTGTGAAAAAAGCTGACGCACTATGCGACTAGAAATTTGGATGTTAAAAATGGCGCTGCAAATCGGAATGATTACAGTCTAGGCTGAATAATCTGTGTTCAGGCCCAAGGAATGTTTTCTGAATCCAACCTATTAGTTTCGAGGCAACGCTAAGCCAAATTCGTCTCGTGAAGGCTCCTCCATTCTTCTATCGACTCTTGTACATATTGAAGTATTTGCGTTGAAGGCTTCTGTGGAACTAATAGTTTTTACAGATCTGGTCATTGGTCCGGATTTGAACGGTTCAGTTTCCAGTTCCAGTAGGTTGTTATCTCGTCCGCATCATCCATACTGGTCACCTAGACCATAGGTGATATTGTGGATGTTCAGAGATAGGCTCATCCGGGAACCATGTTGAGTCTCCAAGTCATAGGAGTCCCCCCAAAGGAGACCAGGCGTCTAGAGATTTTAAACAATCCCATCACGACGATATTTTTTCGGGAGGCCCTTACTGTAGGTATGATATTCGACAAGGCAAAGGATAAACAAAGGGTGGTTTTGGAGATCCGGTCTTCTTGAATCTAAAACTGTATCCTCCGGTGTTTTTGATTCCTCCTCGCTTGAAGAAGGACAAAGATGACGGTATTTCCGAAGTACGATATCATAACCTACATCAGTTCAGGGTTAGCTGTGGGTTACGATCAAAGTCTGGCTCAAGAACCTGACCACAAGACAACAGTCAGTTAGGAATAAAAGAGTATTGCGAATTTTACGAAGCATTTCAACACAAATCTGTCAGCCCCTATCATGGGGACCAGAAGACTATGTTATTCTGAGCGCTACTCACTGATCGACCTGTTATAAAAAACTTCACAAGTATCACCCGAACGACCTCCACTATAGTACATTTGGTCACGGGGATGCACAAAACTTCACAACAAACTTCTCTGCCACAGGCATAATACGAATATCGGATCCACAATGGTTATTCTGTATTTTGACCGGCACGTATTCAGCCGCACAGTGTTCAATATAAGTGGAGCCCCGTAGCTCACGGAAGCTGTTGTTTATAACTGTTCTATGTCATGGAAACTGTCTGCACTGCAAAGAAAGAAGGGTGACGCCCCGAACTCATGGAATATACACGTGAAGTAACCATCAAATTGACACCGAATTCCCCATCCGGAAGATGAGGGAGTGATGCAGGCGGCGGTAGCTAAATATCTTGCACACCGTCTGTCTCATACATCTTCCTATTCAAGATCATTTGGCATTTTAACACCCAAGTCACTGAAAAACGACTCCTTCTGGACGGGTTTATCTCAGTGGTTAGAGCCCGAATTTTTTGACTGGAAGGTCTATGGTTCCAACCCGACCTCTACCTATCGACTTCCCCTGTCTAGGCTTGGGCAACCTGGCAGTATCTCAGCCCTCGTGCTTCCTTCGGGTGGCATGGCAGCTAGGCACCGAATGGGTGTTACAGGTGGACGAAGTAGTGGTGTTCGTCACAACGCAAACAACCAGTTGTAGCTGTTCACAACACGTGGTCGCCACGTTTTCAAATCAGGCACAAAGTGTGAGTACTTTGGCTTCATAATATCCGGAACTCGGTTCACACTCACATTAAGTAGCGGCCTTCAGTCGTTCTGATGACACACCGTCACCTCGAGTCTGAAAGTATCGGTTTCGTATATCTCCAAACCACATGGCCAAGTGTTTAGAAAGGAAGCAAAGGCTGACAAGGCTGATAATTATGGTATGGTGGACACGGTGAAAATCAATACTGAATTCAGAGTAAAGCACACTCATTGGTTCGGATATCCCTGCATTTGACCCATAATTCACAAGCCAGGGGGTGGCACACGATCAATAAACGCTTGTTTCTTGGGATCATGATGTTGAGTATCTTTATGTGTGCCAGAAACAATTTTTTAACCCAGTTTTTCATGAGCTTTCATACAGTAGAGATCAAGCAAACCAGAGGATAGTTACATAGCTACCATCTCTCTTTTGAAGAAGTGTATGGGCACCATGTGTACTCCTACTCCGGGGTGATAAGTCGAGCAGCTAAGCGATTGGTAGTACCGTGAGCACAGATTTCAGGGGATGGATCACCGAAAGATATGTTCTCTCTGACCAAGTAGCTTACAGGATGTCCATTCATCTTGATTGTGTCAATGTACTGTTCTGTGAATTCGTAAGCATATCAGTTTCTTCTCACCCCCCCCCCCAACCCTGTATTGTCCCATTCTAGTGCTTCGCCGACCTTATGAAAGATCTCCCACCATCTTTTTTCCCTGTTCGTTGACAACTCATCCCCTCTCCTGGCTAATATGAGAGAATAGGGGATACGGCTTGTATCTGGCTCTGCTCAGTAAGGGCGCATCTGGCTGCCACGAACCGTGCACAGATTTCGCTGTTGTCCTTTACCCATCATGATCCGCTGTGGTTCTGTGTACCTAGCGCGTCTTCCACAAACAGCATCTGGGTTTAGCACACGATTCAGCTGTCTGTCAACCCACACTGGCTCTGTTTCATACTTATTCGGAATATGCTTTTCATATGGTTGTTCCTTTTAAATTACATGTCTACAGGCCATACTGACACCACTACTGAGAAAACCGTACGATGTTGTATTCCACAATTTGTTATGAACTCTCAGAGTCAGTTCACCAGATACTTGGAATGGCATTATTGGCTATCCTTAACGCTCCTGTTGCTCGAAACTCTATCCACACATATAGGTGACAATTTGTCCCGATGGGTTTGTCCAAACCTAGATTGTCAAAGGATTTCATTAACAGAAGATCAGCTCAGTAAGCCGGGTGTTATGTGCTGAACTTGATTGCAGTGTGAACTTGGTGTATTCCATGGCAATTTTCGCATCTCACTAAAGAGCAAAGTTTCAGCACCCGTCCTTGGAGTATTACATTACCCGACAACCAAGAAATGTGTTGCAACCGCAATTCACCGGGGTGTGACGTTACCAGTCCCTTTGCCACAGACTTTTCCGAACTGTCCGAGATTCCTTGACATGAACACTTATCTCCAGATCAGTTGATCTGGATCCCATTTGTTCCCGAACCGCACAGCGTTGCACTCTATTTTCGGGTGACAGACCGGACTTCGAGATCCATGGACTACTGCATAGCTTGTCACCCTTGAAAAATAGTTGTTGGACTCACTCGGAGCTCTTCCGGATCGGCTGCAGCTGGTGTGGAGTAGTCGCAGCCTTACGCGCATGTTCAAGTTTAATAACCCTCAGAAGATTGATAAGTGACCCTCCGCACAACCCTCCCCCCCAAAGCCCATCCAATATTAGATGGAGTGCTTACAACTCGTGTCTGTCACTCGTCGAATTTTCACCCGATTCGGAAAGCTCAAATGCGGCAAGATTTGTTTGTTTGTTTTCCTTTACTAGACCAGAAACCGTAAGTTGTTCTTGTCCTGTCGTCCAAATCCAGCCGTTTGTTTCACACTTATGGAATTTGTTATAAAACACTAACGTATTCCGCTGTTGTACATAAAAAGGCTCCTTCACGTAACACTACTCACAGGTTCTTGGTAAGCCCCCAGAATTGCGAAAGCCGGAGAGGGTTTTCGAAGATTTTCAATCGTAGGAGTAGTGTAGAAAATACACCCCCAACATCATGGATATTGTACAGACTGAAACTTGAGGTGGTCTGAGCGCAGCACATCGATTTGAGGGACATCATAAATCCAGCTGGGATCCAGCTGACACCAACTTAATTTGCGAATTAGTGTATTTTGCCGTTTCCGCAAACCCAGGCGTGAAGCGACTCGGTGAAGCGTCAAGGCTGCAAATTTTTGCTATAAATCATACTACTTATCAGTAGCGAGAAGGATGCCCGTACATTTTGGAGGTGCCTAGATCCATATTTCTGTAACGTAAAATCTATCACTGCGTGTGTTCCCACTTATGCGCTTGCAATGATCAAGAGTGAAGGCTACACAAGTGTGACACACGACAAGGACATTCTACACATCGCATATAGACTGGAGGAACTAGAATGACATAAGAAGACAGCTGGTCAAAGTCCACATTATGGTTATTCTTAGAGAGTGTGGTCAGTGAAAGGGTGGATAACTAATGTTCTAATGTATGAAACAGCGTGCACAAACGACGAAAAGGACTGACGACAGGCTCAATCACAAAGAGTTTCTACTAACAGATAAATAACCTTGGCCTGGGTATTCCAATGGACTCGCAACTGTATAACCAGCGTTCAAATCCCTTTTGGGCGCCTTGTAATCGGCAGCTGCCTGCCCGTTGTAACCTAAGTGGTTCATTAAGTTCATTGATAAAAGACGGAGAACAGCGTCAGTCAACAATAGATCAACCTGCCGTGGGCTACAGAAGTTGCATAGTCTTCAGTACCACACAAACCAAGGCTATGTAAGTTACTTCTAGTAGTTCGTTAGTCAATCGACCAGATATTACGTGCGAACACAAAGGTGAACGTCTCGCGAACAGGCTTAGACGGGATCGACGATCCTCATAGGGTTGGACAGAGGGACAGCTAACAAATCAACAAGACTGGAAAATTGGCGTAAACAAGATAACCTTAGCTCTTCCGGTAGGGGGGTTTTGAATTTCGTTCACTCAACTGTACCAAATCGTGGTGATCACCAAACAACTGTAGAAAAAAACAGTTAAGTGGAGCGACCGTATACGAAGGAGGATTTTACGGCTTGGTTTTCACAAAATTTCTACACTCAGCTGAATACGAGTCAAGTGCAGCTTTATTTGGGCCCGCTATCATGTCTTCTGATTGGTGTTTTGACTTTAAACAATTCAGTGTATCCTTGAAGGTCAGCGCAGGCCAAGGTCATCCGATCAGCAAGATCCATTGGTATTAGTCAGCAGTGCAGATAAACAATCCGAGCACTGAAAAAACAACAACGACCGACTGACACAAGCAACCAGTGGCTGGACGCATACAGTTAAACGATGTTGAACAATCAATGGAAAGTTCGAAACGGCCTCTAGTAAAATCGTTTTTACACTAATGAAAATCAGTGACTTTACTCAGTAAACCCAACAGAATTCCATGAAGCGACCCTAGGTCATTTTTACTGCTAAGACGCAGAGCCATCGCCAATACTTGTTTTGAATCGGTCTGATGAACAACAGTAGGCAGTTCATCACGTCACAGATGTACCCACTCTAACCCATTGTGGATCAAGCCAACCCTTGATCTTTCGGTTCGAAACCCATCATTCCGGTTTGAAGAGAGAGCTATTACAGCAGAAAATACCAGCAGATTACAAAAGGCCAAATTTGTCAACAGGGGAAACAAAAGTGTGCACATATTGCAAAAAAATAACCGTCAGACTTATTTGCTTCAATATTCGAAGAGTTAGGAGGAAATCATAGAACTGACAAACAGCAATCCACTTATCAAAGTGAGCTCATAAAAAGAAAATCAGGTATATGATCATGGACACTCGTACCGACAAAGAGATAACCTGTTACTAAGAAACAGCAGGAAGAAAACAGAAATTCAAGACTTCGCACTGATTGGTTCATCTGAGATTGCTTGAACTGCAAACAGGAAACCAGACAAGAAGGCGATCAATTCGAAACGAAAAGTATGAAATAGCACTGGCCTAGCCTATAAAGGGGTAGGAGGAAAATGTCGCAGTGGGCAGCTGGTCAGGTGACTTGATGCTCAAAGCTTATCAGCTGACGATTTAAGCTGGTTGGTAAACTGATATGATGCATACACACATTCAGGGTGTATTCATAAATTTAAACGAGCACTCGTCAACTGTTACCCGACAAAGATGGAAATCCGACCGAAGGAACGCGTCTTGATTTGTAATGTGCATCACACTTTTTAGCTGCATGGGAAAGTCTTTCGTGCTCGGAGTCTGTTAGAGTGTTTATTCCGAAAATGACTAGTAAGCAGCATTTTGACAACCGCTGAAACCTCATTGGTCGTGTCAGGTGCCCAGTGTACCACTGTTCACTTCAAAGCTTCTCAAAAACTGCAGTTTTGGTATGTAGTGTACAGTGTCGAACCAAAAAGCTTGTAAATCAGGCAAGGAAGGACCTCAAAGATATCGACAAATACTTTCATTTGCACAGGTATTTGGGTTTGACAGGGGACTCAAATGAAGTCAGATAAATCTCTCTTTTAAAACATTCTTGTTCAACTGAATATGCTGCACCAAGCCGCTTCATGTTTCGGTTGGTACGCTATTCGAGATCTCATGATACTTTGCGGTCTAGACGTAACACACTACTCACAAGGTTGCTGAAAACACTTCGAAGGCCCACAACCGGTTTTGCCCTACTTGGGGATCATCTTGCGGAACGTCATAAACGGGAGATTCAGCTGGGTTCCAGTTAAGTCTCCCATCAAAACAAAATTCCTGTGCAAATGAGAGTATTTCTCGAAATACGTCCAATTTGGGTTCAATTAGAGCATAAGTTTGACGGGGGGATTGCGCCTACCTGATGAGTCCGAATGGGAAGGGCAAAACCGGTCGTAGGCTGTCGAAGAGTTTCAGGAACCTTATGAGTGGTGTGTTACGTCTGGACAACCTCAGAGATAATTCCAACCGTGCAATCTGACGCCTATGCCGTTGGCTAGCTTAACCGGTGTTTGGGTTCTCAGAACGTCTAAAACAGAGGAAGTCACGCTAAGGTGTCTGAGAAATGTGTGTGTGGGACTGTACCACCGAATGTCTGCCAAATATTCAACCAGGGAGGGAAGTCTGTGCAAAATGCGTTCTAGAGAAAGGTAACAGGTGGTCTAGAAGCATGGTGTACGCAAAATGTGAGGTTCGAGCTTCGACACTTACATCGGAAGCAACACAGATAGAAGCGATGACTACGGTGAGAAACAGAGGTCATGTTGCCAGTAAAAGAGCACGACTGTCGAGAAATGGAAAAACAAATTAGGGTCATGCGAACTTTTTCTTCAGGTTTCCAGTGTTTGTCCGTCATTGACTTCAGTAAAACTTCAACTTCGAACGACTTGTGACATCATTTTTTCAGTAAATTCCTCATGAGCCAACTGAGGAACTAAAGACAGCTACCTGACTGGCCAATCTGAATACCCCAACTGATTATGTTTGTTGTGTAATGTCAGCTGGTTTGCGTTGGCTGCTGTATAACTAAACTGATCTCGGAGATAAGTCAATTTTTAAATCAACGTGGATAGTCGAAAAGTTTTCTGCAGCCCTTAGGTTAGCGTGTTGTCACGAGAAATCAATAGTAGTTTTGCTTCGGTAGTTTGTTTGTAGATATTTGAATCTAATTTCTATAGAAGTAAAAAGATCCACTATGAACTATCAAATAAATTATCTTGATTTGACAAGCTCCTTGTAGCTTCATGGATTCGTTCACCCAACACTGACGACGACTGGAATGTAGAAACAGCCTTGGCTCATGAACACGTATCAAGTAAGTTTCAGGCAGTGGAAACATATGATCGATTGCGTTTCCACAGACTAGTCTTGGATTTACTCGTGAAGCTCTTTGCCAGTCTTGGAGCTTTTGACACATGTCATTGTCAGGTTGTTAAGTAACGCTCCAGATAGATGTTGATGAAAATATCGTGCAAGTGGGTAGTTGTTTGGCCGCCTGGAACAAAGACGAACTTTCTAACCTGATCAGATATACCATCTTACCCCCAGGACGCTCCATGGGTGTAGTCATTCCGATGCCTTTCCGTTTTTTGTTTATAAAGGAGGTTTCGTGGAGTAAATGATGATTAAAGTGGCCGCCTCTTCAGATAGAAATGGCTCTCATGAGCAGTTTACGGCGGACTGACTGTCAGCTTGTTTTTTGCTTGCAGGTAAGAAAACTTTCTAGAGGTTCGAGACGTACAATATGCACTTTCTTTGAAGTGAACCTCATCCGTTTCGTAATTACAAAACAAAAAGGCTGCATTCCGAATGTATTGACTTTCCGCAATTCAAGATATCGTTGCAGCGTTAGAATATGGAATCAGAACCTCTGCAATTAGAAATTAAACCCACTTTGGATTCCCTTTGGTATCTTCTTCGCCGTGATGCCTCTTCATAGGGGTTTTCCTATATAGCACTTAGTCCCATGACTGTTAGATGCAACAGAAAAACTTTAGACTCACCTGTTTTCTAAGCGATTCGAAAACATCGGATTTCTGTGTTACAATGGAGCACTGGAACTGGCAGGTGAATAGCTTCACTAAAATTGGGTAGCAGAAACACTCGCTATGTTATTTTTTAAAAAATAAGTTCGGTATTTGCAACCAATGTAAACAAAACCAATCAAAAGCAAGCAAGCGGAACCGCTGTGAACTGCTCACAGTTCGGTCTACAAAATTAAAAACTTACAAATTGGTATTACGCCAGTACGGTTCAACCCAAATTGCTGTTCATTACGTGGATCGATTGGGAAGACGGCCACCAGTTCGTCAATCAGATAACAGAAGCGAACTCATACTTTCAGTTTTTCAGAGAGGACTCAGAGGCAGACAGGCAACTGGTTGGTGGTTCAGACAGACAGACTGACGAGACATAAATGGGCGTACGCTACATATCGGTATAGCAACACACACCCGGTATACAGTATTGCTGTACTCACCAGAAGGTGAGCAGGGTATTTATATCAAACTGCTGCATGGATGGACTATACGTCGAACCACCCTTAGTTCTAGACGTAACAAACTACTCCTAAGGTGGCTGAAAAATTTTTCCAGCCCACAACCGGTTTCGCCCTTCTTGGAGCTCATAAGGTAAGCGCACTTCCCCAGTTTAATTCAAGTTGAACCCAAATTGGACAGATTTCGACAAATACACTCATTTGCAAATAAATTTAGTTTTCACGGGAGACTCAACTGAATCTATCGTTTATGGTATCCTTTTTCAACTGAATTTGCTGCACAAAGGCTGCTTCATTTTAGTACGATATTCGAGATGTCGCAAAGCGTTGTTTAGAGGTAACACACTACTGAAAATTCTGACCAACAATATCGTGCCATTTGAAATTTGAGACGGCCTGGTGCAGCACACTCCGTTGAAGAAGACCATCATAAACGAGAGATTTATTTAGATTCTGTTGAGTCTCCCCTCAAAACTAAATTCGTATGCAAATGAGAGAATATTCATAGTTCTGTTTGAAGGTCTTGTTCGTCTTGATCATCCCAGATTGCATGTTTTTGCAAAAGGGTCGTAAGGCTCCATCAACTATTCTTACAAGCTGATGAACCATTTTCCCAATGAAATCCACACAAATTTGGAACAAGGTGAGAACAAGTAAACCTCTGAGTGCAGTCATTGGCTTGTGGTATCGACGACCGGAGGAAAGTGCAACCCTTTTTGTCAAAGAATGCACATAAGCTACTTAGCAATTGTCCACATATATGAATGGGTTGCAACTCGTAAAGAGCAGTTACATTTTTGTCTGACCGATTACCTAATTCTACTGCCTCATCGAAGGCCTTCTGTGACCGGGTCGGGTCACACCAAGACCTGTCTATTGTATACTTCACTCATTCCCTGAAACCCAGATTAGTGAGTGCCTAATCATCGTGTCCCCTAGATGCCTTTTTTCACTCGAGGTCATATCTTACTGAAACAAGTAACAGATCCAGTTCGGAGTGAAGGTGCCGAACGTCCGAACGAGGGGTAGTATGAGCTGAGCACGAATATCCAATTGCCAAAGCTGGTCCCGTCGTTGAAACGAATAGGAAGGCCTCTAGTTTTGTCTAGCTACCGCTTTTCCGAGGGTTTATACGTGCGTGCATGGTCGGTCGATTCTTACGATTTTCAAACTCGATAAGACCGTATTTTACTTTGACTCATATTGGTACACTTTTTCTGAAGAGACAAGACAACAAAAAGTCTTCAGTTATGGGCTGCCTTAAAGTAACCACCGGGGTACTTTCAAATTCTCGTGGAAACGTTTCGTTTACCTACGGATGGTAAACGGCTAATGACCATTTTTGGGCAGATATCGCATGATGAGCTATCCATATATGAGAAGTAGAAAATCAGTTTATCAAATGTCTCTATTCTGGAACTTTATACAGGGAGCGGTAATTCGCTGCGCAGAGTCCAAGGGACAATCAATCGTGAAAAACAACCTTAAAAAGACGACATTTGAGATAAATTACAGGTACAAGTGGAGTGCTTCCTGGTCAATGTGAGTGACTTGTTTGAGTTTCTGCGTACTGCTCGGATGATTTATGGATGCCTGGTGGCTGGTAGTGAATGCTCATTAGCTGTTTTTCACTTTCTACGAAGTTGTAATACGGCCGTAATTCGGGGAAAGACGAATGTCCCAACAATTCGGTCCCATGATAAACATCAGTTTGAGTTCACCGCTGGAATGGAAATACGCCCCTCCGAATTCGACTTCCAACTTTGGATTAGGACACGCTTTGTAGTAGTGGTGTCCTATAAAGAGGACATAAAAAACGTGATGCCAGCTGTTTAGCATCCAGTGTATACTTCAGTTATCAACAACGGAACAACAGTTCATAGTCCAATCGTTCTCCGCATATTACTTATTAGTTCCAACCAGGTGCTTCGGGGTAGGTTTCGCATTCTAGACGCCCTCTAACAGGACTTCCAACAAGAGGCAACCTTTAAGTACTCCACCGTTTTTGGTCAGTTAGTTACACACTTTGACACCAGATCATCTACGGAAATATAGATGCCAGTAAAAAATTTCTGAGGCAAGTTTCTTCGACCAAGCGTATATAGACCTAACCTGTACACAGAGTCATAAGTACTTATGAAATCGAGCAGCACAGTGATAGTGGACCGGCGGTATTCATGGCGACGCGGTCCTGCAAACTTGATAAAGACCGGGCTACTAAAATAGTTATCTTACACAAATTACAAGCTGGCATGTTGGGAGAAGAGCACCAGACTTATTTCGACAAATACTCTCATTTGCGTGCGGAGTTGGTTCTGACAGGAGACTCTACTGAATTCAACTGAATCTCTCGTTTGTAATGATCCGCTTTGACTGAATGTGCTGTACCAAGTCGCCTCATTTTTCAGTTGGTACTGCGGTATCGCAGTACACTGCGGAAACCCACGCACTACACATAAGGTTGCTCAAAACTCTTTGACAGCCCCCCCACCTGTTTCGCTCCCCTTGAGGTTCATTAAGTAGGTAAAGTCTCCGAGATTCTGTCAACATTTCGTTCCACTTGAAACTAAATTGCAGGAAACTACACAACCACGCCTATTTGTCTACGAATTCGGTTGTGACGGGAGACTCAACCGAATCCAACAAAATCTCTCGTTGATGAAGATCTTTTTCAAATCGGCTCGTCTAGCGACGAAGTTAACCATGGCACGCAAAGCGCTGAAACGATCAGCAATCCATATACATATTGCTACTGAACACTCCGCCAAGCAGTTCCAAAAACGCCCGAAAATTTTCCATGTAAGGAAGTATCAACATTACTCAAGGTATCTGGGTCAAATTCTCAGTGGGACCTGATAGAAGTCTAAAAATGATTCAGTGTTTGATCAAGACGTCCTGGGAAGGTAGGGTTTGATGCCCCATATTTCATGTTAGAGGTTGAACGCCCGTCGGGACACAACTTGGCGTTCAAGGATTACTTATCGAATCATCTTGATGCTTTTATTGATAAGTTATATGGAAACTATCAGAGCATTTTGATCTTAAAGGGTGTACTCTGCCTGAATGGTTACTCAAAGATGTCTGCCAAAAATGTGTTTTACCACCGATCGGGCAGACTCGATTGTGTTTACCACATGCTCATTTATTGTAAAAAGAGATTTTCTGAAGCGTTTTCGTTTGACAACACAACGAATGGCTATTCCATTCTGCAATGTTTTTTTCTGGCGCAACCTCCAGCGGACAGGGGAAGTCTTTTCCAAAACCGAGGGGAGAAACGTGATGCTATTCAGTCGATCGGCTGGTTAAATATGTGGGTTTTTTATAAACGGTCAGAAAGTACGATGTTGGCTTATAAAACCACTTAAAGAGTGCAAAGAATGTGCACAACCAGGTTACTTTTTGTGCACGTTCAAAACGATCGCTAAGTGGTTCGCGTCTGTCAAGTTGTCACCATCTATTCACAACGGGGTCGAAAAAACAATGGTTTCGACCTCAAAGCTGCGAGCCTGATTCTGAATGGATTGGGTCTTGTCCTCGGAGAATGCATTCACACCGCAAGTTTATCATCATGATTGTTTATGTAATGGGTAACGAAAACAATGACTTTATCGATCGGTCTTTGTCAATTTTCGTCGACAGAAGAAGTGGTATTTATCCAAATAAAACTGCCTTTCTTGAAAGATTTTGAGGAGTATTCATCGTCAGAGTGAAAGAATATTTGACCGTTAAGTGCGAAAAACTCTTCTGCAATCCGAGTGGCTATCAAACATCGAATTAAATTCTATCGATTAAGGCTGGTCTGTCTGGGTGGAATCATTTTTGGCGACAACACGAACTAACCCTATTAAACAAACAACCCTTTTTGGGTTAAAAAACGTCCTCAGATGAGGACCGCCTTTGTCACCGACGAAAATCAATATAATAGCAGCAGGTGGATCCAAATTACGGGATTCTCCAGGCCCTTTTAGTGGGTTCATCTCAATAGCGTGTTCACTATCAGGCCCCGCAGAACGTCATTGATGAGTTCAATAAACTGTTTCGTGTACGTTAAAGTGGCATTACTGCAACGGTATTTGGTTGGACGCGCTTACAGCACCCGCCCTACTCTGTACCTTGCGCGTGCACACACGCTCACACACACACACACACATAGGAGCATATCAATGTCATGGACGTAGAACCAGTAGGCCCACACATAAGGCCCAATAAACGGAAATCTTTCAAGGACCACTTTCTTCGAACTTTTCCCATGGCCTCATGAACCGCGCTATGAAATGTCCACTGAGGACGGTTCGAGTATTCCGATGCCTTGATAACCAGTTTTGTGAGATACATCGTGGCTAAAGTCAACTCAACTGAAGTCAAGTCAAAAGGTTGAGTTCTGGTTGCAAAAATACAAAGTGTGTTTAGATGCAAAAAAGTGAAACTCCTCGTGATTCGACCTGATTGGTCAATGATGTGTCTGATAACTCCGCGACACATTGTAGTTTTAGATACTGCCGGAAAACTGATCAGCTGACTTTTTGCTCTTTGATATCGATACCATCGTGGCACTCTGTGGATGTACCAAGCATTCTCATTTCGGAATAATGCATGTAACCGAATGCAGCAACTCTAAACGGCACCGTCTTTTGTAGGCCTCATTCATGATTTTGTTTGTAGGCGGAATGAAGTTAGCTCCACTTTAAAAAATGATCGCGGTGGATAGTCTCATTGCCTCATGATAGAATCAGTCTTACTAATTTCAATGAGGCCTGAATAGCAACCTACAAATCAAACGGTCTATTCTCGCTGCTCCTGGAAAAGTTGGACGACAAATGGTTTTTCCCTCTGAATTATCAATCTGCAGAAATCACCTAAAACTAGGCTTTTTGGGAGAAGCCAATTCTGGAGATAAATCAGTTATAAAAATCAACTGTCCTATTCAGCTGAACCGTCAAGATACAGTCTGAAGGGATGGACCAAACTTTGTTTCTTCCTCGAGCGGATCGCTTCTTGGAGATCCTAGTTGAGACCTTATGAGTAAAGTATGTCTAGGAGAGTGAAATCAAACTGGCCTCGTTTGAGAGGTAGTGTTCCACAAGGATAAAACATTCCATGGGAAAGCACTTCGGAAAAATCCATCCAAAAAGGAGTAGTCCACGTTTGGTTAGCTTCTTCAGAGAAAGACGACGAAACTTATCATCATCATCATCATCATCATCATCATCATCATCATCATCATCATCATCATCATCATCATCATCATCATCATCATCATCACCATCATCAAGAACAACAATACACAACTATCGAAATATGGTGCGTAATCGCCATGCAACGACGGAGGAAGTGGAGCCTAATAAAAAGTGAAAAGGAAGCAAGGTAGAAAGACTTACTGTAAAAAGCCCTACGGCTCTAGAGAAGACGTCCAATAGCGTGGTTCCTGCACCTTTCAAAACGACTGAGTTAAACACATCTGAGCATCAAGTCGGAGCAGGACGCCGTAAGCAGGAATGACACAACACCTTTTGCGATCCGCACTAAAAACAAACCAAGAACTGAACAACAAACAACACAACAGCAAAAAACACTGAAAAACGGACGACATTTGGCTAGGCAGTTCGACTGAGAAGTGACAGCAAGTTCGCCGCTGGGATCGTTCAGCTGTAACACTCTTTCGGTGTCTAGCTGCTATGCCACCCGAAAGAAGCACGAGGGATGGGACAATGCCAGGATGCCCAAGCCTAGACAGGAGAAATCGAGATGCAGAGGTCGGGTTCGAATCACGGATCTTCCAGTCAGTAAGTTCTCGCTTTAACCACTGAGCCATCTGACCACCCAAGGTAGGTGAACGTATGCTGCCGAGATTGACGACTGAACTGATGACATGCAGGTAAGGTTGGAAACCCGCAACCACCTATGGTGCACAACTGGCGGATACAATTGCGGAAGGAGCATGAGCAAACTCAGTGCATCCTGGCCCGAGTTTTGGGAATGTCGAATATTAGGAGATGTGAGTTAGGGTCTGATATCGATTGAAGGGGGAATACTGTATCTAAATTGAGACAGTCTGAATTCAGTTCAACACAAATGTTGGAGTACCTAGAAAGGTTAGATAAAGTTATTTGTTCCACTGGTGACTGCAAGCTTCACGTCAATTTGGCGTTTTCCACTCTGAGGTTGTCCGTTGCCTCTTACAAGGGGGCTCCTTGGCCGCACAATGCTCCTAGCTGTAAAACCTTTGCGAGTGGAATAAAACTTTTTACGCCAAAATGTTGCATTTTGTTGTGTATATGCTCAAACCAAAAACCTTTTTAATCTACACTCATAATTTTGCAGGTCACCAAACTTCATTGTCCACTGAAGCAATCACACCTCTGGCGAAAAAAATCTGGTGGAATACTTTCCTAGCATCAATCGGACCCCGGGATGCCTAGATGGGGTTCAAAAGTTTAAAGTGGTATTCTTAACTCAATTTCCTGCCTGTTCTATTCCATCAGGGACACGTCATAGCTTTCGAAAATTCAACTGCATTGTGCGAATACTGAGCGCCTCTTACAAGGGGCATTTACCGCTCGACTTAAATAGTGCGGTCAACCCACTGGTGTTAAATCTATTTTGACTGTTATCGTGAGCGTCACTCACGTATCGGGCACTCCTTGAAAATGATATGCGCCTGCCTATTGATTGTTTCTGTTATTGAGTTCACTATTGATTGACGCATTGTACTAGTTTGTTAGGCCGAGTGACTGATATTTACTCAATTGACGATCTCCCCTTCGGACTTTTGTTACTTATTCCGGACTATGGTGACTTAAGCGTTGTCAGCAAACCAAGCATTCTTCCTCACCCGTTTCGGGACACGACTGTATAATTTTCTCATTGAAAGTTTGATTGCTTGGTTAGGAGCTTTAAAAATACTCACCCCTTGTATGCTAATCGGAGCTGTGGGTGAAGCGACAGTAAATCTAGTCATTCGCCGGGTATGTTCTTCACTTATCGATAAAAACACTTCTAAACTGAAAATGTTTTTCCTGTGACGGTGAGGTAAGACAAAATGTAGGTAACGGTATTCGCAGAACCAGATAGCAACCTGCAAAGTTGGTGGTCAGACAAAGTGAACCTTCGTCACAAAAACACGAAGCTACGGCCTTTAAACGCTGCTCAAAACAGGTCACCTGGGGTGTATTTACAGAATAAAGTCCTGTTAGTAGTAGACTTAGAACAAACTCGAATATAATCCGAAGTATACGCTTAGCTGACCATTCCAAAAAGGACGGAATCAGAAGTAAGCTACTGACGACGGGTTCCCATCTACGCTACTAGTAATGTTGATTCCGAAAGAAAAATTGTTCCTAAATCTGAAATTTCTGCCCACCTGATCTTTCAGGCGGTTTTTAAACCGAACACTCAGCCTAACAACAGTAGAATGCGCAAACAAAATATACGTAACACTTGTTGTCTAAATAACAAAATGTTTTTTTTTGAAATTCAGGAACCACGCCTTAATGAAGAGCTCAGAACAGGGCGGGTTTCCATCCAGCAAATGGGTAAAACGAGGATGTATAGGGTTGCCCAACTATTTTAAACCGAAAAGATCTGTAAGAATGACAATCAAATAGATGTCAGGGTCATGAGGAGATCAGTGAAATATCGATCGACAAATGGATGAGAAATTCGAACCAATATGAACCATCTTCTTACCTGACTGACTGGTTGCAAAGAACACATGAAAACGCAATACTGGTTCCAAATGGGACTTACAGTGCCTTCTCCAATATGAACTAAAAAGCCAAGCCGATTCCGCCCTACTGGAAACGCAGTGGTATCATTGTGGAAAGAAATGTGTGACACTAGGTAAGTGCATATAGCCACATGGTCAAATTGGAAGAAGGGTTACTACAAAGCAAGTCGTTAGTTCTTCCATTTTGTTATGTCTGCTGAGTCGCCAATCTGTTATATCTGACTGCTGTTCCCACTCCAGTGCCTGGTGCCCGAAAAAGAATTCACCGACAAGGAACACAACAGCTTTATTGCAACAAGCGAGTGTGTGCGAGTGCGTAAGTTACAACGGCCCCGCGCTATTTAAAGGGCACTTTCCGACACTGATCCAGGCTGTCTGGTAGGCGTTTAGTGAACACCCATCGACATCGACCGGGATTCTATGAAATGCCTGAACGCTGATCACATTTGGCCGTGCTTCTCTGGCGTGCCTAAACACTCATCGGGTTTTGCTGAATGGATTGAATGATTGACTGACCTGGATGCTTGCCGGCTTCCCTATTGAGATTTTGGTGGAGTTTTAGGGTCTCAGTAGGTTCCGGGCTTTCTGGGGTTACTTTCAGGAATCTGACCTTCCTGATACATTTCCTCCGCGGTTTCATTCTTGATGGAAAGCATTGAACGTTGAGTCCTTCCAAATGGCGTGCTATGTTACGGAATTCCTGCCAGAAAGGCTTTGTGGGGCTAAATCCAAAGGTTAGATTCACTTTGCGACTTGTGTCATTTGTTCGTATTCGTTGTTTTTGCCTAAATATCAATCAAATTGGCGTTGCGGAAGGATGTCAACTTTGTTCCTGTGCAATTCTTTTCTGAACGAATTCATAAAGTGAATCGAACACTGATGGGATGTTCCGGATGATACCAGTTCGTTTCTACTACACGTTCATTGGATGAATATTTCAGTGTTAACCTTCATTTCTAACCCCGTTTCCGTATGACCTGCACTGAGTTAAATGTATGACCATTCATCAGTAATTTAGTATAACTTCAGTAAGACTAGTTTAAACGAATTGTGTTGGCTGTGAGGTTTTAAAGTCTCAACCACAAGACTAATTCCTCAATTGAGCTCAAAATGAAATACAAGGTTTAGGAGCATTCAATGTTTATTTAATTGTTGCAGTTCAAGGTTACTTCAAACCCACGGTCTTCTGTGTAATAGTTGAATATTGTACTATTTAACTACGATCTGCTGATCATCAGTATGAGCATTACTCACTTCAACGGATACAGCTCCACTCAATCAAACTGCTTGTTTTACTTTTTCAGTAAATTGGATTTTCGGTCAACGAATTCTCAGGTGAAAACCCGAGTGCTTTTTGAGATGTTTGTCTTCCTGATCAGACTACTTATATCAGCAAGAAGGTTCCTGAGTTATGTTATGTTATCACTTCACACAGATCATGATTGAGAGGATCTTGGTAATGAGGGATGTGAAAAATACCCAAACGAGCTGATTATGTTGAAAGGTTCTCAGGTTACCAAACTAATTAAAGACAGGGTCAAAAAAGAATATGCAAACGCCTCTCGAGTAGGACCGGTAAAATTTCAAGTACGTAGCAATCAACATTTATCAGATGCTTTTTGAGGGTCGTTTAGTGTTTAGCTAATACAACCTGGGTTCTCCCTGAAAATATACGGGTGAAAAACGCATGGATACAAAACGTTTTCTTTAAACCATACACAAATGAAACTGTAAACATTCAAGTACATGGTGGTGAAAGAATAAGACAGTGGAAAATCTACGGATAAAGCTGCTGGTTGACATAGGGGGCTAGAACACCAGCCAGATGACTTTGGGCTATGAACGAGAGAGGATGGAAGGTAGCCTTTTTGGATGTACTCTGGGTTGTGTGAGTATGTGTGTTCATGAAGGGGTTCATTCAAATGCGAGGATGAAACGTTTTGCAGTCACTGGCCACGCAGTCGGACAGTAACGCCTCGCTACACTTTCAGCTTGCTTCGTTTGCAAGGTACTTTGACAGTGTTGCAGTGGCCCCGCCTGTGAGACCAGTACTTGCAGGTGTTTTACTGGCAAACCGGATATTGGCCCAGCGAAGTGCTTTATAGACTCAGTGTATCATTATCGTTGACAGGCTGATGATAGACTTGCTGTCGTACATAATCAAAACAAAGTCCGTCATGTGCACAGAAAGTCAAATTGATTACGATGATGAGTGAAATTCAACGGCCTCAAGCCCCCCCCCCCTCCCAAAAACAGGAGAGAACCCTTGCTCGTTGTTCATTTTTTAAGGCAAAGAAAATAAGCCGGTCAATCTGTGAGAACACAGTTTTCCAGGGGGTACGCAGTATGGCTCGAAAATCGTTAGAGCCCCAGCTTACCACAGTCAGGGGAAGGTTAGTTAACTTGGCCTGCTTCTCCAAGGCAATCTGAAGACTGGCTGGATAAACTGTGTACCCTAGGAAGCCATAAACACAACCTTTCTTGCAGCTAACCTTTGCTCATACATTAGAAATCGAATTGCGAGTATGTTGGGAGCACCGTGTGGGTTTCTCTCAGATTGTGTTTGTCCGGAGGAAATCAGCCTGAAAGGTCATAGGAAGACGAATTTTATCACAAACACGCGGAGCGGAAGAGTTATTCTACTGTCATAAACATGATTGCTCTGCTAGCACAAACTTACTGGTGACATAAGCACTCGAAGGCTGCAGTTAGGTGACAAAGCACGAACCATTAGTGACAGTTTACGGGACCTTCTCATCTTGCTACCCTGAACTTCACAATACTGAATCATTTCTGAGATGTAAGAATACCATCAAAACTCTCAGAATTTATCGGGAGCAGTGTAACCTCCACTCAGGGGGCTGACGAATTCTTTAACCCTCCGAATGATTGAACCGCACACTGGTGCACCTCAAATCCCAGAGCCATATCGGACTAAAGGTTGTGAAAGGCTACCAAGTTCGCCCGAATTTGCATAGACTTCTGCGTACTCTACCGTACACGCAGATAAACCACGTTGACAACATCTTCATTCTGATTGCCGGTCTGACAATCACTTAGAAGAAGGATATTCCTCTTGAATTACGATGAAATGTGCGACAGTAACTGTTTCTAAATATGCGGAACAAAATGGTATGACTACCAGACCATCTTTCGTACTCGAGACGTCTGTATCTCAGGCCAATTTACGCTAGCTACTCATCCATGCAGTCCTGGTGAATTGATCGAGGTGAAACAAGACGACATGCCACATCCAGCGATTAAGCTGTACTGAACTACTTCCGCATTCCAAAGGAAAAAGTGATTCCAGATGAACTCGGAACGTCTGCACTGGCGGCAACAAAGAAGGGGTTTTCCAATCTACTTCCAGTTTGCTCCTTTGAAGACTCTCATGTTAAGCTACCGAATCGCTTCGGATGTGACGTTCCCGTCCAACACCGACGGGTACAATGAATAAGTATTGTTCGCTCACTAGTTATTCTAAATGAACCACACATGGATCCTATAATTGATGAAGTCAAATGCGTACAAAATGGTTTATCGTTCTTTAGTAACACCCTGAGATAATGATTAGGAACCGAAACAACCTTCTAGGCCCATCCCCATTTTCTCATCCAGCATCTTATAAGAAGGAGAATATTTTCCACGCTTCACAAAGCTATTTTGCGAGTAGTGATGTAGAAATGTCATGTTTATCAAACCGTACTATGACTATAGCCAAACACAATATTTTCCTTGGCAATGCCTAGGTTTTGAGACCCAAAGACGACATTGTGCAGCTGTGACCAGATTGGGTCGAATGCCAAGGATGTGACCAGTCCTTTCGGCCTATCCAACTTCGGTCTCCACCTTCTGTCAACAACCAGTTTTATTATGTTGTCATTATTACGAATTGTTAAGACAATGATGTGCATATCTAGAATTCGGTGCAGTTATCCTTGCTGCTCTTTCAAACGAATGGAAGGGAAATGGAAAGCGGAAAACGCCCCGATGGTCGCCTGTAGCATGATCATCACTCAGGTTTTGCCTCGCTGCAAGAAAATATTTGGCTAATCAACTGTCAACTTTTGGTTCATTTGCTAGTCCGTGGGTCATACTAACGACCACATCGTAAAGAGTTTTGAGGACATGTGACTAGAAAAGCTGACTTGACAGCTACTCAAAAGCAGGGAATAAGTAGTTTTGGTTGAATTGTCATCTAGACCTAGTGAAGGTATAACGAGGCGATCTACAGAGACTCTAAGGTCAAATGACCGTAGTACATGAGTAAAAACTTCATCCGTTGGACGGTTCATTATGACTGGTCCCGTCAATTTTTCAGGTTTTAGTGTTTTTTGTCGATTCCTTCAAAACATTCCCCAGTACATTCTAGGGTAGTTTTCTGATGGTGACATCGCTTCTAACCAAAATGTTATTCCATTTTCAACCATATGTGGTGAAGTGGGGGAGATAAACATGAGTGCTCTTTGTATGGCGTTATGTCGTTTGTATTTTACTGCCCACTATTAACCAACGTTTTATGTGGACTTTTGAAATGCCGTTGGGGCTGCGATGCGTTACGCGATGAATGAAATGACCACCAATTTTAGTCGCAATGATTAGTTTAAAAAACACCGATCACACTGTAGTATAACGCAATACGTGAAAAACTTCAGTGCGCAAACCTGGTACCCTAATGAGTGACTTGGATAATCCTTTCTGCGACCACATTTTGGTTCTCCCCAGCCACTCACCGTTCGGATGGTGCAGTTCTCCTGGTCACTTCACACCAAAATTCCTCGTTGACATTATCGACACCAGCATTACTCAGTCGCCTCATGAGGAAAGATTGAACTGACACAAAGTTGAAAGAAAGGGAGATGGTAGAGGCCTGGTGAAAAAGCGCTGTACCCTTTGGGTAAATGACCAAGAACAGGGTTTCTACATGAAATGAGCACAACTAAGGGCCATAGTGGGGATGACCCACTGCCCTCTGTGATCCTCATCCACATAACGACAGACAAACTAGCCCGGCTAGAAGGTAGCAGCACGAAAGTTATATTCCTCTGGATTTCTAATCTGTTGGATCCATGCCATGTCAGAACTTGTTCCAATCGAACTTTTTTTTCTCAAGCATGGGTTCCCAATTGAAAACGGTGCCTTGGTGTTTGAACATGCGTAGTACGCTAGCTTGATGAATTTCATGCTCTGGTGCTTCCACTTCGTTACAAACTACTAATTCAAGCACTATTTCTTTGTGTACGTGCTGGAGCCAGCTGAGTCGTGCCATACTATAAAGGCACCCGTAATCAGGATTTGGGAGGCGTTTTAAGTGTTTCAATGGCAGGAGTAAGGCTTCATAGCCATGGAGTAAAACTGTTTCTACAGGTTTTTTGTATGAATGACTCTTTAGTTATTCTAAATTTCGTCTTTCACCCCATAAATGATGCGAACCGGCAGATGCTATTCGAGTTGTCCTAAAACGTGCAATGACTTCATCTATCGCGTCTTATGCATATGCCAAGATACGCAAACCGACCCACACTCTTAAGTTTCCACCTCAAAGTTCCAAAAGGCGACTGGAAATCTTGCAACAAGACTTCGCACTTGGAAGGTGCGAAAAGCATGCCGAAACAAAGAACCACTTCAGGCATCCTATTCAAGGTGTGTTGTGAAATCGTAGAATAACAAGGTAATGTCGTTCGTATAATTCAATTTCAACGACCTCCCTCCAGATATCACTTCGAATCCTAGATTTTCAGTCACTCGGAATGACTAGGAACAAAAATGACAAAATTGAACTAAATTGAGCGAAGCGCACTGATTGTGGGAAAACTTTTGGACAGTTCACTGTTAACTCTTATTCAACTGGAGGTATCAGACCAAAGCGGCAAACTTCGAGGGCAATCCTCTTTGTTCGAGTATACTTGAAAGCACTGCTGTATTTACAGCAGTGCATTTCCCACCTAAAAATACTTCCACTCACAACGCACCGCTGATGTCACGTCGACTGTTCGCAACCCAGCGAACAAACCAACGGCCAGGAGGAGAATTGCTCAAAGGAAAGCGATGTGATTACAAAAAACACGAGTGTCGCGACCACTTGCACCTAACTGCTCAGCCTAACCATTTTTCCGCTGAAGTCCGCAACGGCCGCGATTCGCGTGGGAGCGACCAATTGGCCGTGATGCGGCCGTACGCTACGCCGATGTGTACCAGCGATTCGTTACAGCCAATCAAGTGTCCAGACAGTTCACCTTGTCCCCCGACTTCGACAAACTCTGCATTTGATTGGCTACTGGATCAGACAGCCACGATGTTCGATTGCCAGCCTGTGTTTAGCCGGTGACCTGGATCCCGGACAACCTATCGCCTTGATTGCATTTTTGACGCATGCGTCGTAACAACTAGATGGATTAAGCAACCGTTCTGGATGCATGGCGGCTGTATACAGTATGCAACATGTGAGTGCCGATTTAAGTTCCATACAGGTGTATGATATCGTTTTTTCCACTGGGATTTTCAGGGATAAGGGGGATTTTGAAGCATACTCCGTTTTTTTTCGAAAATGTATGCCGATTTGGTGTACAGCATTGCTTAATTTTTAGAAAAAACAGGGCATCTATCACGGGGTCTGATACCCATTTAAATGTAGTTGTTGTTGGTATTACCACAAGACAGTATAACGCTACCCGTGCGTTTCATCGCCTGTGGACCTGCATAAAACATCGTTTCATTACCTCCCTCGTTGCGTGCGCCACTGTTGACCCTTGTTGCTTCATGTCACCGACTGCTGTATATCGACTTATACAGTTCATACTCGTTTTAAAGTATCACCTTTCAAAATAAGTGGTTATACTATTGGCTAAGAATGGAAATATCGTCCCACTAAGCCAAACCATATCAACAGCACGAACATATGTATACTTGATCTGACCAACATCAACGCAATTCATGTCCTGAGAGCAGTTATTTCAGGTATTATTATTATTCCGGGTATATACGATCTAGTAAAACAAAATGTTTCCTCGATACTGATCTCAAAGCGCAGCTGTGTAAAGCTTTTATGACCAGTTTCTATGCCAATAAGTTTAACTGATGATGAATCGTTGTAAGTATTATGGGCGAGCATATTTCAGTGAGAGAGGTGCTCAACACTTTGATGGAGAATTGGGAAATTTGAATTACTGAGCCCCATGACCCATTCCGTCAAAACAACAAGGAACGCAGATCGTGAGATTACTTTCTTGAGTCGCAGACATTTACAGGTTAGGAGGAAATAGTAACAAGCATTGAACGTCGGATGTCACACTTAGTCTTAGGAAGAGAACTGAAGATGGACCGATCCCGGGGTCAGCAGCTGGTCGGCCTCAATATTTTTTGTACGCACAGCTTTGGCTACTGTGCTCTAATCAGCATCGTTTCCTTAAAAGTGGACATCTTCGGGGTTTGTTTGCGCGGGAGGATCTTGAAGGCATAAGGAGGGTTACCGGTTACCTAACTCACAAAATTTTACCGATATTGAGCCAACTAGAGGCAAGGTCCTTCGCATAGCCGTAGAAATTTTCATTAACCGCCAGACACCTTCGCTTCCTCATTCCGTCAACCAAATTTGTCCGCAATCTTCTTTTAGTGTCATTTACGAAAGCATAACTGCAGGTCCTATTGCTGAGGTTTAGAGCCTCCAGAAAGTAGTTAACAGACAGCAAGTGCGGGTGAACTTTGAGTCTCTAAGGCCAAAGGGTGGACCTTTCTCCCAGCGAAAAAAAGAACAGACTGGTTTGAAGCAAAACTGTTGGATAAACTAGATGAGTTTCAAGCTCCCAGTATGTGGCAGCTCTGCTGTCTGATACCTGACCATTATCAAGCTATAAAACACTTAGTGTCTATGAATAATTTTATGTTTTGCAACCATACAAAGGGTTGGGTATCACTAACAAAGAGGATTATACATAAAAAAAACGGCTAGGACTCTTGCAGATGAACAAAAATGTAACAAAAATTGCACTCCTGAAAGTAACGGTTTTGTTAAAGAAGCACTCTTGAAAGAGATGCTGCTCACAGTTTCGTCACTTTTCACAGTAGACCAAACGCACCCACAAATTCCTCCAGCTCCGAACGAAGAAGTCCAACTGTACTTGTTTTTCAAGGGTTAACAACACAAGACACCAATTCAAATGGGCCCTGAATCAGACGTCTGCAGAATCCCAGTTACGCTAGGGTTTCTCAG
Source organism: Opisthorchis felineus (assembly GCA_004794785.1). NCBI lineage: Eukaryota > Metazoa > Platyhelminthes > Trematoda > Opisthorchiida > Opisthorchiidae > Opisthorchis > Opisthorchis felineus. The sequence continues at coordinate 69,773 of SJOL01006431.1, read as the reverse complement.
CCAGAGAACTTGTTTTTCTGGATCCACACAAAAGTATGCCTGATCACTCTTCAGCACACATCGAATATGTGTTCACAGGTGGCTGCAGTGGAACGCACATTGGTAGAACGGATCGATGTCTTTCTCAGCGGACCTCTGAGCACTTTTCAACAAAGTTACTACGAGCCATGCAGCTCAATATCGGCGACACGTAACTGGGGTCATCAGTCGCACAACATATCTCCGAAAAAGTTCAGACACGTGATTGTGCTCATGTCTTCAAGACTCACCTATTCAGCCAAAACCCGAAGCTATTAGCTTTTTATGAAGAGATGCTAATCAGAACGTCACAACCGTACTGTGCACTCACAAGTATTGACATGGGCCGTCTGCTTGCCCCGAATGACTCAACTCAGTCTAAATTTCCCCTAAGGCTGAGTGTGACCCCGAATGTCCATTCTTTGTTCCTATGCCTTTTTCCTGTAAATTTAGTGTGTAATGTTCACGACTGGAGGAAGTAATTTGAAATGCTAACATCTGTCGACCTGAATGATGGAAATTGGTGAGAGTTTTTTTGATCTGTTGTATTTGTAGGGACATTTTTGGTCATTGAGACAGTCAGAATCCTCCTATTCCAATTTCTTTTATCTTATGCTGTCGATAGCAAATGGACTTATAGCATCACAAACGCCAAGATTGGGGACTGTGGTTTAGGAAGCGAAATCTTTAAAGCAGATGGGAATTCGTGCTTTAAAAATGTAAGACCACTTAGTCAATTCAAATCGGAATTTTGTTGTATCCTTATAGTTTATTTCTGCCCAAAACTTATTGCATCCCTGGGTAGGTAAATTTATTTAAAAAGTCTCGTTCAGCTGTGCCCAACACAAGGTACGTTGTAGCTCTTCGTCCCGGAATTGCACACATTCCCCAGACTTCTGGTGTTGACAAGCTGGTATGAGAACGGCAGACCCAAGCCCGATGCCGACTTGGTCAAATGACCGTACTTGATTTCGACATTGTCCAGACTGAATGATGGATAAGTAAACACAGGTATGTCGCAATCGCGGAGGGAAACAGTTGCTTACTTCATTATTAATAGGTCTAAATTTCTGTGGGAAAAACTGGATACTCCCGTTATGGAGATACTCAGTTTAACAGCACCATTACCTACCAGGCTATCGCAACAACTGTGAAAACTCTATGATACTCCTGTGACAACTAGCCTTTATAGCATAAATCAGGAAATTCGAACTGATATTCCAATAGGGCTGTTAATCAGTAATTCGGGGATCTAAACACCCCGATTTTGAAGTTACGGATTACACAGTTGCCTAGTCACCACATCGTGCCAGACAGTTTGATTTCTCCGTTTCGAAGGTGCCAACTGAGATATCTTATTCGGCGACAATCAAACACGATAAATAGACGTAATACACTACTCATAAGATTGCTGAAAATTCTTCGACAGCCCACGACCGTTTTCGCCCTTCTTGGAGCGCATCAGGTAGACGCAGTCCCCAAGTTTCCGCCAACCTTATGCTCTACTTGAACCCAAATTGCACGAAATTAGCGAAATACACTCATTTGCGGACAAATTTGATTTTGCGGGAGACTTACCTGGAACCCAGCTAAATCATAAACGAGAGATTCAGCTGAGTTCCAGGTGAGTTTCCCGCAAAACCAAATTTGTTTGAGTGTATTTCAGAAATCTCATCACTTTAGAGTGGACACAAAATATACGGATTCGGTGGCACAGGCGATATGCCCGACCACATACTGCTGCGTGGGCATCATACCGATCAAGTCTCGCACAGCGGGAGCTGGTCCAGCTTCCCCGTTCTAGTGGGCCACGTGACAACCTACGATCGATCGCACACTTGATGCTGTCAGGCCTGATTCACTTCCGTCCATTATCTGGGACATTCAGACAGCAAGCAGAAAAAAAAGTGCAGCAAACGTGTCAGTCTGGGATTAACTGAAGCTCGTTACATGTCCGAATCAAGTCAGAAGACTGATCTTACGAGATAGCAAATAAATCATCGCTTGACTGCTAATGTAAGCAACGTTGCAACAAACTCCTGTTCAGCTTGCACAGGCGTGATGTGGGAAAGTGCCAGGCTGGAGCTGTATGGATGAAATTCCCCTTCACATGGCTGGAGCAATCAGGACCGCTCAACTTCAGTGCGATGAACGTCGCATGGCCGTTTGTCCTCCAACTAATCGACTGGAAACAGTTGTTCACGCTGGCCGTCCATTACGATATAGACTTGAAAGCATTTTTGTCCTTCCACATCTATAGCCTTCCATTCCCATGTGACCACACCTAACAAAGCCGTTCATGAGCCCTCGACCAGTTCATGTTCGACCAAGTGGAGCAAAAACATTTAATTCACTGGCAAAAATAACAGGATTATTTCTAAGAGGTTTTTCACACGAGTCCTGATTTCCGGAACGTTTGCTCACCGAACCGTGGAAGACGTATGATTCAAGTGCTTCATGTGTGTCCGGATGAATAAAGTTCACTCAAGAAACCCTCCATCCCAACTCGTTTCTCGTTCTGTCTATGGTTCCGCTTACAGTCGGCGAAGTGGCAGTCTCCAGGCTTTGATGTACCTTTCCGATGTTGTCACTTTTTATCACGTTCCTCCTCATTATTCTCGAAATGAATGATGGCTAGCAGGGCTATCAATATGATCGGATGAATTGAGACTCGATTTCAAAATGTCCCAAACTGACTGTGTGGTGCGGATTACACAAGGGCTGTGGTAAAGTTGTATTTGTTTCTGAAAGACTTGAATTCTGAATTGTATGGAACGATGATGAATGAAGTCATAGCGTCTTATTGCGATCAACCGTTTCTGTGTTAGTATACTCGAATGTTTGTTTAGTAGTACGGTGCGGCGGTCAGAGGGAAAGTTAATTTGGAAACAGATTACTTGATTGGGGGAAGGGCAACCGAGTGACTGGCACGCTCTCCAGCTCTCGCACCACGGGATTTTTCTCTTCCGTCAGTATTCGTAAATGAAATTTATTGTACGCCGATTAAATATAAGTTTTAATTTAGAACGCGGAACACAGCCGACCATAGCGTGGACTTGTTCAGTTTTGTGCACTGCAAACTCCTAAAAATACCACCAAGAGAAAGCAAGTTTTTCCTTTGTAGGTTGAAGTGCTTAAAGTGGGCCTGGTCATCATTTAGAAAGGATTACAGTATCACTATCCGAGATAATGGGCAGGCTAACCAGCCCCTGCTTGGGTACCAGTTAATGAGGAAGCACGTGCCTCCAAAAACCAAGAATAAAAACACAAAAGACCACACTGACATTAGGTGTTAGAAGGTAAATCGAGTCAGCCGAGGCTGTCCAAACTGGCTTGACGATCCTCGGAACAGGTCAGCAAAAAACAGTTGTCAAGGTTCCATCGGGGCATCGTCCAAATTCTACGGTATACCGAGCGGTTCCGCAGAAAATTGTATAAAGTCATCCGTGGTGTTTGAGTTTCTTTCTCATCCCCTGTTTATCAACCGCTACGTCTATTAAGATGTGAACTTCGGCAGCGATAAATCGCATGGCATCATTCAGCCCAACCAGAAGACCTATCGGCTTCTTCTGACGCTTCAGTGATCCGCGCAAATTTACTCGTTTTAGAGGACTGCTGGTGGTTCGTATCCCTTGAGACTGGCATAACTGACAGCGGAGTTTCAAGGAGGGCGATTGGATATGAGAAACACTGGACACCTACGTCTAATCTGTCGATTGCCGTAAACTGATTAGTAAAGCTGTGTCACCCATATATTGCCACACAGACGACCTTAGTTGTAGCTGTTGAGTGGAGTCAGTCGGAACTGCTCTACCAGTTTTGTCCTAATGACTGTTTCACAACTCAACTCATTTTATTACTACACAGTCCAGCTAATAAAAACCATAAATCATGACGCAGTTGCTTTACGTGCGCGATACTTAGCTCCGAAAGTACAACAATAACGAGAAAAATGACAAACAGCAGTGCCCTTAGAGCAATCCGGCGCACTCCAGATGCACTTTCATTGCACTCCATATGCAATTTTCAGTTTCCTCGTATCAGCAGGACCAATAATCAGTGTGTATATTCTGTCACTACGTTGATTATCACAACTGTAACATATGTATATACTGAACCCTCCATCCCTCGAACTGTCCAGAAACGGGAAACCACAAGATCAGTTTGGACTGAAGGTACCAGCTGTGACATTTAGATTCAAAATTTGGCGCAGCAAACACACGGAACAACTGACTCACCAAGAGCAAAATCAGCCTACGAACCGTTATTACTCTTGACAGTACGCAAATCCGATATGAAATCAGCAGCTGTTCAAAACTAACTATGCTTTCGTATCTTCAGTGACTTTGACAAACGAATGGATGCTTTAAGCACGGTTTGTGTTTTTATTGTGATTTATTTGGCTACACAATGAACGACTGATACTCAATGAGCATGGGTTTATTGGATGATGGACCTATCACACAAAAAGTTAAGTGATCGCTCGCGGGACCATCACGTTGCCCTCACTCACCCTATAACGTGTAGGTCGGACTGACTCTCGTTGCGCAAAGATCGACTGATTCAGTTCAGTTGAGTTCATCGGCTATAAACCATGTAGCAGGTTTATGCTGGTTCCAGCTGCTACGGTTTCCATCACCGGAAAATGGGAGAACGCGAAGATACAGCCAAGCACTGGAGGCGATTTCATGTTCAGTTAGTTCATGCACCGAGTGTGATAGCTTTGATGCACGTGGATAACTGACTGCAAGATTGGATCATGTTTCCCAGTGTCAATAACCAATAATGAGTTGTATCCCGGAGTCCGCATCTGGGGCGGCAACAGTTGTCGACTCGACTCAGTTTACTGGTTAGTGTTTCCATAGTTCGTTACCAGGTCATACACTGTCCACCTCTCGGTCGCTTCCACTCAGCACATGGCTGGGTAAAAAGAGCAGACGGTCTTCTGGCATGCGGAGTACATGTCCCAACCAGAGTAACCTATGAAGCGTGAGTAATTCATCTATCGCAGGTAAGTTCCTTCTTCATAAGACCATCTGGCGTACTTCAGCATTACTAATCCTATGTTCCCACCAGACCTGAACAATACTTCGGAGACACCGATGGTCAAACACTGATATATTTCTTATGTCCTCTTCGCGTAGATGCCACCTTTCCGATCCACAAAGCCGTATGGATCGCAGTGGCACAGTGTAAACTCCTCCCTTGTCAGATAAGCTGACGTCACATGGGCGCCATAAATGTCGGAGTTTTGCAAATCTACCCTGGTCTTCTCGATTGGAGAAGTAATCTCGTCTCCATCCTGTCCACAGAAATGTATACAGCTGCTCAGATAAACAAATTTATCTTCCACGTCAATTGGCTCATCTGTAAGTATGAGGTTTGGATTTTATCTCACCCAGTCTTGTAACAGCAATCGATCAGTCTGATGATCAAAGTGCAGCGTTTGGTTGAGCATACTACGAATACCACTGAGTTTTCTTTGTTGAACGTGTTTCTTTGGGTTGCTGGAACGCCGCTTCAAATCCCATGTTACTAAATAAAGTATCTGTCTCCGAACGATCACATTTGTAGCATTGAAAATATCTCCTGTGATTTCTGGAATTAATCACCTTAGTCTGGCAAAAGCGTACTTTGAGGAACTACAGTTTAAGAGCCTAGCTGATGCGATTATCGATTCATTCAGGACGATAGCCCCGTTTTCATTTGGAATCATGGTAAATGGACGCTGTTAAACTCTCCTGTGCCTATTCATTGTATCAGGATGGCTTGACACACTCGGAAAACCTTGTGTAAGTGGGGTCTACAACTCAACCAGTCATCCGGTTCGGGGTGACTTATTCATACATGCATGCAAGCCTTAAGAGGCTTCTCAAGCGATTGTGTGAGAACGTTGCGATGTGCTGCTACAACCAGGGTTCGTGTAATACGGTTTTGTAAGAGTAGCATCGCAAAACAAGCACAATTCTAGTGTAATCGGTTTGGCCTCCCAGGGTGCCCTTCTCAAGGAAGTTCCTCGGGGGCCAACATCTGTATTCATTTCCACAGTTTAGTCACCCATATGAGTGTGTTTTTCGCAATTTCTTATCAATGTAAAGCTGCGGAGTCAGTGCATACAAGGCTGTGTAGATGACAGTTAAACAGACTAAGGACTTGGAGGTGGCTTCTTTCGGTTTTGACTAGAAGTGACGTAGTGGTCGGTTTGTTGCTTACCTTGTAAACTTTAAAGCACCAACAATGCGACATGCAACCGTGAAAATAGGTGAACAGTGAAGAAGAATATCAGGACTTTGTTATTGTCAACGTCAGTCCAGCTACTGCCCACCTAAACAGAAGTCCATCCCCACGGTAATATTCGACACGTATTATACTCAGTTGTTGAATTAGCACTTTCACACGGCCTCTACTGTGGTCCTGCTTTGAATGAAAGACCATTGTGTGAAAAAAATGCCTACCAAAGTTGGCATTAGTGGCTGGGCACCTCGGGTGAGCCAATAAAAATTTGATGACAGACTCACGTTTGTACGACCCTGGTTCGATCCCCATGTTTGCCTTGTGACTGACTGTTGGCGCTCGTCCTAATGAATTTGGCACTTGATATTTCAGAGATAAATGTCTACTATGTTTTATGATTTGCTTTGAACTGAATGAAGTAATTCCGCGGAAGAGAGGAAAATTTCATCTTGATCTCTCATGGAAGGTTTGAACTTTCTCCCGGGGTGTTCTCCGGTCTAGCATTAGCTTACCGGTTTCGATAAAAATTCCAGGTGGGTTGTGTTACCTCGTGGGTGTGTTTTTGGCTAATCTTTGACTAGACTTTGACAATTTACCCTTTAATGACTATACGGTAAAACTCGTATGGGATCCGTCCAGCCTTCCTCAAAAGCTATGCCTGCTGCCTCGGATCGAGTCTGTTGGTTGCACAAGAGCCTGAATTACTACTGTTCGTGTTGTTCATTTATTTTCGCGTCTGAGTTTTGTTTTTTACACGGGATTATCGAGATCTTATTTTCCTCAAATTCATTGAGTGCGAGCGATGTCAAATAGACATCGACCAGTTGCACAAACATACATACGTACTCTTGGAAAGTGGCACTGACAGTCCTTCTGAACTAATCATTTTCCTAGTGTCCGCTTTTTTAGTTTCCAGTTTCAAGGTAACATTTCCGAATAAGGGTCATATAATTATACCGTGGATTGGAGGTGTTTTTTCCAATAACACTCCGGCTACTTACGTACAGTCTCAATCGGAACAGTGTTGATCAAAACTGGCACTGGGTAACCGAAATGTTGACGGAGAAACACCTTTGCTTCACGCTGTGCTTTCCCAAATGCTTTCTATCAATTACAATATCTTACTATTAAATTTGCGACCTTAATTCTGGTAGGTTAGCTAAGGAAGTGGATTTCCGACGGCTTAGAAGTCGTTTGAGCGTTGAATTCTACCCGCTAACACCTGGTCCAGTGCTGTCAAGCATCCCGTAAAACGTGGTTTTGTCCATACGTGTTTAAATCCATGGCCGTTCTTGTAGACTGAAATCGATCCCCCAGTACTGGACACGTGATTTGGAGGTAAGCAGAAGTCCCACTGGTAGTCCGGTTGGAAAGCTCGCTGTGAACTTTCCCTGGCGGTGGACACCGTTGTGGAGAGGTTTTCTTTTATGTGTGTGTGTGCAGGGGACAATACATTCCGAAAGTAATTCTTCATTGGAGATCTTAAAAAATCATCGTACACCTTTGCTTTGTTTCCCATGTGTGGTGTTTCTTTAGTGAGGTACCCACGGAAAGCGTTCCCTGGTGCGGGAAATTCTGTTCTAGGAGGGTTTGAGCTTTTTTTAAAACCATGAATAAGTTGTCTCTTGGTTATCCATCGACCCTGCTCTGATTGCTTCACACGTACTAAATCCGTTACATGTTGTTGCGGTAGCAAAATTCCGGTCAGTCCACTTAATCTTTTCAGTTTTTTTCGGACCCCACAGCCGTCATCTGGAAGCTTAGTCAGTGGAGCTGTGTGCAAGCACAACGCGCGACACTAGGGATTTCCTCATTGTTCTTCTCGCTGCATCGCACACTGGGCACCAGATCCACAGCGTTGTTTGCTATTCAACTTTTGGTCTTTTGATTGGCACTGTGCATCAGTTACTTCGCTGATGTGGCTTGTTTGGGGAAATAAAGCTTGCCTTACCGAAACAAGGTTGAGTCTGGCAGTGTTCACTTAGTACTGACGTGGAGTCGAAATTTATGATGATTCGCTCAGGGTTGGTATGGGTTTTCAGCATTGTGCCCCATTTGTAAGTGAGTTGTTGCGACCCTGGAAAGTGAGGTCAGGTGCACACGTTCTTCCCATTTAGCATATTTGCTGCGAAAAACCCATCACAGGCCCTGGAACCACCATGGTCACCCAGTTCTTCTGACAAGGTTGTTATGGTTTGTTGAAAAAAAGACATTTGGTCAAAACTGACAATAAGCGCTGCTTTCATTTGGGTGGACTCTTTCTATGCGTGGAGAGGGGGTGGTGCTCATTCTAAGGTATACTAAAATTTGGACCCTCTCAAGCGAGAGTTTCTCTCTACTTGGGTCCCTACTAAAATAGAATTACTGCAGCTAATTTGCTATCTTATTTTTGAATAAACAAACTCTATGAGAACGTACCGGAAACTCTCAACCAGGCTGAAATCCGGAGTCCTGACCATAGGTGCAAGAATAGCCCATGGTTTCTATGGGGATTCTTCAGAATTTTCGGTTGGATGCCTATCTGTTCTGAGAAATAATTTTTAAGCATTCCTTTTTACCTAAAAGCGAAACCCGACACCCTCTGGGTTCACACACCTGAAAATCTCGGCTGGATGTACAACATCCGCTTAGTGTCACTCCAACCGATGTTTTGGTGGGTGTGGATCATTGTCCGATCAATTACACTGTACCTACGGCACAGGTTAACTTTCATATATGATCTAAGTCCCACTGGCGCAGGACGATCGGTATGTGTCACCTCTGTGCAGAACATCCACGTTGTTTTCCAGCTATGGAGTTCATAGAAATTCAGAAAGCTAGTAAGTGGATTACTAGGCACAATTGGGTGTTGTCTGAAGACTGGCTGAAGCAAGATAAAGACGATTTCCGACAAGTACACTTATTTGCAAATCAATTTGGTTTTGACGGGAGACTCACCTGGAATCCAGCTGAATCATGCAATTTGGGTTCAAGTAGAACATAAGGTTGACGGAAACTCGGACACTGCGCCTACCTAATGAGCCCCAATAAGGGCGAAACCGGTCGTGGTCTGCCGAAGAGTTTTCAGCAACCTTGTGAGTAGTTTCCTTTATGATAAAGACGACTTGCCTATTCGTGCTGGGCTTTTGATCGATATATATGGTTATGAAGTTTACGTATGATTTTGTCTTGTCTGGCAAATTGTAATTCTGCGCCGAATATCCGTAAGACTTGGTATCAGCCATCTGTCTTATTCGCGGAGTTCAGCGCAAAATTAACTTCAATATAAGTGTCTAATTTTCGTACAATTGACTGACAGCCGCGTCGCATTCCGTAGTTCTCCGGCAGAATGTTATCGCAACTGATTTGCACAAACCAGGTATGATAATCAATTTGGATTGTGAAGTGGACGATTTTTATGTCAGTTCGATGTAGTCCTGGTTTGAAGTTTGTCAGTCGTGGTGTCATTGTGATGGTAGCCTTTGAATAGTTTCTGCCTTAACTTGAAATAGGACTCCATCTTTTGTGGTTGGCAATATTCAAACTCAAGTTATTCGCAAAAGTTCTAGTTGTTGAGGCATCTTCCGGTCAAGTACCATGCGAACAAATACAGACATCACGGCGCTGATTGTTTGTGCCCGTTTATCGACAACAATGAGCGTTTGTGCGCTTCATTCAGTGTCTGTATAGAAAGTATTTCCAAGTTATCGGATTAGCCGCATGTGTTAGATCATGGGCTCATGTCTTTGTAGGCGACTGGGCAAACGTGAACATTGAAACGACGAGTAAACTTCAGTTTATGCAACGACAAAATGTTCCTTTTGGGGAATTGCTTAGTCGGTTTATAAACCAGTAAGCTGGACAAGTGAATGTAGTTAGCACCGAGACAAAGGCCAGAATCCGGTATTCTTTTATGGGAATATCACTGGCAACGGAAGCGACACTGCCAGAGCTGGGGTATTCAGGCAGGTTTTCTGAAAATTTTGTTGATGCGTCATCATGTACGGCGTAGTTATTACGGTCGACGTAATTATTATCATTGCCATCCACGAAAACTATGAGATTTGCACACTGAAGGTAGGAAATATGACTAAAACGAATTAGTCTTTTTGACTACGTTGCAACAAAGCCGTGCATATTCATACCCACTCGTCTAGTATACATCAATAGCAAATTACGAGAAAATCTTAGATTGAGAGTCATTTCATACCTTGAACTACCTTTCAAGTATCGAGTAAGCGTCAGAATCAGTTATATACTTACCCGTGGTGGATTCACTGAGCGACAGTTTTTTGTTGCATGGAGAGTCGAAACAGAGCATTAATGCAGGTTGATTATTCCTTCTGCCTGGCAAGTAGCACCTCTTTTGAAGTTTTGTTTGGATGGAGATCCAACTAACAAGCAGCAATGTTATACAAACAGCCCACACGATTCAGTTGAGTTATGGATCACTTTTCACCGAACTTTTCACCAGTCAACTCACGGAGCGTGGTTCGAGTGAGAGGCCAAGGCAGGTATGCCTTATCACCCCACTGACCGATGTGCTTCCATCGATCACACCTGGAGAATATGTTCTAACGTTGGTGCTATGTGCCTATGTGCACGATGCAATTGTAGACCGTCATAATTTACGCCGGACTCTTTGTCGGTACGCTTGGATGGACATCTCCGGATAATCGCATGGTACCGAGATGCCTATTCCATCATATCGACAGCTAGTCTGGCGTAAATTGTGCTGTTGATGTCATTATTTAGCCTTGCGTCGCTAACCAAAGTGTCCTCACAACAGGATTGACTTGACAAAGCTCAGGTTCACCACCAGCAATGTAGAACCAAGTCGATAGGTCCTGAACCAATATATCGCCTAAAACCACCACAATTACTCACAGCTGATATCTGATGATGACTGCGTCTGAAGTGGTCGCTATTTTCAATATAACTGTCCGGAATTGTCCCATCCGTAATATTCTGCTCGACCTTTACTCACCCCAGTCGATCATTTAGCCTACATGCGGCCAGTTTCACATAGGTGACTCTCAGTTACTGTATACACGGTGCGTGCCTCCCATAACATTAGCATACTGTGTGAATAACGAATACGATCGCCAATGATCTTCCCTACCAATTGGAATGAATTTCGTAGAAGTAATTGTAATATTAACCCTAATAATCGCTGAGCTGTAACTCCCTTTCGCTGCTATCTGATGGAGCTCGAGGGCTGAGATGCTGCCAAGTTGCCCAAGCCTGGAAAGAAGCAGTCAATATACCAGATTTGAGTTCAAACCGCGGACCACTCGGCTTGCGCCTTAACCAGTGAGCTATCTCGAGCAGACGTGGTGGACTTGGGAATGTTGAAGTAGCGAAAGTTTAAGTGGATAACATAACTACAAGTTTTTACTGAGTTTCAAGCCGAATATCCTACGGCACCGCTTAGCCGTTCCAGCGTTAAGGAAATTCGCCCTTCATGGCACAGAGGGGTCGTGTGACTTTTTAGGGAAAACGATGCGGAAGTACGCGTGCGCTAGTAGTGTGACGCATAATTACTATCTTTTTTCGCCCAAGTTGTAAGTAGTAAATTTCCGAACGAATTTCTTCGAACGTTCATGCTGACCACAAGGATAAAGTTGACTCTGCCTAGTGAAAAAAAAAACAGGAATACAGATAGAATACGGATGAACACAACAAACGAGTCGATAGGTCAACGGACCTTTAGGATGGATCAATACGCCAGGCACATCAAGCTCGTCAGTTCGACTTATACATTCATTTGCATACCACTTTGGTTTTGACGGGAGACTCACCTGGAACCCAGCTGAATCTCTAGTTTATGATGTTCTTCTTCAACTGAATGTGCTTCACCAGGCCACCTCATGCTTCAGTTGGTACGATATTCGAGATACCGCGATACATGTATAGACGTAATACACTACTCATAAGGTTGCCTAAAACTCCTCGACAGCCCAAATTGGTATGCAAGTTAGTGTATAGGCCGAATTCCGTGCTATTTGGGTTCAAGTAAAACATAACATTAGGTTGACGCAAACTCGGGGACTGCGCCTACCTGATGAACCCAAATGGGAAGGGTGAGACCGGTCATGGGCTGTCGAAAATCTCTTAGCTGTGAAGACGTGTGTCCGGTTAACAGTGACTACAGTCCTATCCTGATAACCTTGATAACTGAAACACCTCTATGGCCGTTTTGCAGAGATTTTGTGAATTTATGCTGAGTTCATCAAGGTTTTCTTATGAGTTCATTCACTGAATCGCCAAGACCCCTCCAACTGAAACGGACTAATAAACCATGCTGAATTGCTTAAAAGGCGGAAGGCGAAAGCTCGATAGAGTATTTGTCAACTTGTAGATTTACGAGCAAAGACTGTTTGTTTGTGGAATTTCGACGGTCAGTGTGTGTTAACTTTGCCAACACGTCTGTCAAAAGACAGCGAGTACAGACAACCGATCTTTTGAAAACTGAATCGTATTTTCGGAGGCAACACTTCATCCTGTATTAGCATCATGATTTGTTTCCACCAACGGCAGCTTTTATGGTCAGTTCTGGTTGAAGCTGTAAGTGTATCCGAACGTTTTAGTCCATCGTAAAGAACTCGTTCAACATTTCCAGTTTCGGAGAATCCTTCTCCACTTCAACGCAGCTTCCGGTGGATTAGTCCTTGATCTGGTATGGATGACACTTTTGGAGTCTGTGACATAGGGAGGAAGTTGGTTGTCACCTCCGAAACCTTCCTCAAAATTGTAATGTCATTGACGGTTTGTAAACGCAGTCGGCTCGGAGCTTTACTTCATTGGTGTTATCTCGAGTGTTGTGGTTTTAGGGACAATGGCAAGGAATTTTTCGTTCTGTGCGTTAAATCCAACGCCAGTGGTATTGGGTGATCCGGTTCCATCAGTACCAAAACACCACGACACAAAGATCTACATATTGGGCAAAGATAGTCCACGTTTCGACGCCAACAAGGGGCCACCATTTACGTCAATGAGCATTTGTCATCGTATCCGTCATTGCATCGTCGAGGCACGTTTGGTTGTCTGTCTTTTCATCAAGAAAACATCACACTGATACACGTTCCTTTTCTGGATGTAGCCTATAATGAATGGATGTGTCCAAATTGACGCGAATGCTTCACAAAGTGCCAACCGCGTCGCGTGCCATAAAATGAAGCATATTATTCGCGATAAGACGGCCAGATAAAATGATCTGTCATTGAAACGCGGATGTCTCTTGATTTTCTGCAAAGGTTTATCACAAATTACGGGACCAACAGAACAAAGAATGGATGCATCAGGGTTTTGCCAATTATGGGTTGGGTCCAAAGCGTAAGGTATCAAGGCGACGCCGCTGCGCACGACTTAACAACTTATTGACTGCCTAGTCTCAGCTGGACGTAAATTGGATTGGATGGCCAGTCATGCTGAGCAAGTTCCGTAACACCAACCGAAAAATACGTTCAAAGCGTTAGGAGTATCTATCCTTTCTTACACTGATGTCTGCTCGTAATCGTGATTGTTTTTAAATTAATGTATCCATTTGAGCGACCCCATGGAACTGAAACATTCACTCCTCTGTGCAAAGAACATTCGAATGGAGTCGACCGTCGGACCAGAAAACCAAGGGCGCGTATCCGCCCGGAATCACATCAGCACATGACGTCACTAGATTAGGGTACCCGTCTTACCACAGACAACTGTATGTATGTGTCGAACAGGTGAAACCCAAAGGTCACGGACACGAATCAACGAATGGAATCACCCACTCAGATAAACAGTCCTGATTGAAGGTCAGTCCCAGGAATGTAATGAACACATCATCCACACCACTGCTCAACACATCGATCGGCAAACCGCACCGTTTCACTAAACGAGGACGCACCTCGACTGATGATGAAAGATCTGCCCAGCTCAATGAACAGACCGACAATCAGCGATTCAAACAATTCACGATAAATCATCATGTACTTTGAAGGAGTTGGTTAAAGTACCCCATATTTCTGTATCCCACCTAGGTAAACGGTCCATCCCGTTATTTTGTATTTCCTAGTGTTTTTCTTTGGAAACTACGATACCTAGCCTAGTAGGGACAGGAGACATCTGAGTCTGAGGGGGTGTCCCAGGTGGTTTTAGTACTCCGTGTGTGGTGCTGTATAGCTGTACTTTCATCCGTACTTGAAGAACCAGTCCCCATTCTGGCAATCAGTGCGAAATTAATAACATTCAGCGTGTAACGATAGAAATTCGGAGCAATTTTCCGCTCCTGAAGCAACAGTTGCATAGAGTCACTTGGCTTAACTCTAAGTCTGACAGCACCTTCAAAAGCTGTCGGGTCGTCATTCAGAGGATGTAGTTTGATAAAAAATATGCGGAATGGCGATTTTAGAATCAAAAATCAGTTTTGCAATTAATTCGAAGGGTTAAATTGCTGTCAAATCCGACTGGGCAGAATCTGATCGATTTGGAAATTACACAAAGATTTCAACGAGTTTTTGTTGTTAAGTTATTTTGCAACATTTTCAAGGTTCCAAGGTTCCTCCCCCCAAGCGAATGCTTCCAAAGGGACTGCACCTCCAGAAAGAGAGTAACTATGTCCCAAATTAATTTGCATTATAGGAGACAGAGGACCTCCAAAGTGTTGCAGGAAAGAGGATAACAATCAAGATGGAAAATATTTCTTGTGCTTGCGCTATCCAGTTTTCTAAGATACGAGTTGGGCTACTCACTTTGGGTGACCATAACGGTTATCCATTCCAGAGCCGTTCATTTGGATGCCACTGAATTAATCTTAGGACACTCTTTCGAGCCGCGCATCGTGCAGCTGTTGGCGACAGAAATCGATATATTTTACACCCGTACATCACACAGGATGGTAGTTTTTATAGTAACACGTCAAACTATTCAAACTGTTTTCCCATTCCTTTTTATACGTACATCCACCCATGGTTGGGGATAATATTAGGTTTCGTGTGGTTGTTTCATGGTGTAGGTGAGGAATTATCCCCATAATCTAGGTCCGGGTTCCATACTACTTTATGAATAAGACGCCTGGCCACGGACAGAGACACAAACTTCAGGACAATGCCCACAATAGGATCGAGCGGTCCAACGAAGTCCTCCTGATATATCGAAAACGGCTTCACCCATCCAGCCCTTGTAAAGAAGATTTTAAACCCGGACTGATGCCGCAGTGCGTTGTTGCCCGGGAAAGGGCAACTAAAGGCTTGACCGTCTACCATTTAGCTGGACGTCGCTCATCTTGGCCTCAAAACCGTCAATGGCGTCTGATTTTGGAAACAAGACGGGGACGAGGGTGAGGGAGGTCGTTTGTGCTGATCTTGTCGCGAAGCATTGAGCACGAGCGGCTGCAGTACGTGACATCCATGAAACCGATTTCTTCTCCAATAGAAATCAGCCACAGTAAAGTAGGGTAAATAGGTGTGGACCCGTAAGGATTGAGCAACATTTCAGCCACATCAGACACGAGAATAGGTTGGAAAGCACCCGAACATCAATTACGGGTGATGTGCCTACTGTCCAGTAACACGTTATCCTAAAAACAAGCCACATCCATCCCAAAAATTGTTTATTTATAGTTGTCTTCGTGCACAAAAATGCACCGGAATGGTCAACGTAACCGCATTGTTGGACAGTCAACTGTTTCTCCTCGTGCGTGAAAAACTGTAGGATTATGTAAACGTAACACACTTCTCATGAGTTTGCTGAAAAATCTTCGAAGAAGAACATCGTAGACAAGAGATGAGTCTCTCATGAAAACCAAATTGGTATGCAGATGAGTGTATTTGTCGAATGTAGGATTATAATTTGAGCGCTACTGGACCAATAAATTTGTTTGTCAAGCCGTCAACTAGAGGTGCTCGCATTCGGCACATGATCGCGGATCAACGCTACAAGTGTGATCTATAGAACGCTCGAATCACGTGCTGAATTAATACCGGAAATCATGCTATGGAGTAAGCTGTCTTGGAGCAAGTGAACTGTAATATTGGACTTGAATCGAACCGAATCATTTAATTGTGACACGAAGATTAGGCAACTATTTGGAGAGGGGCAATCTCCTTATGGGAAATTTGTCCTGTAAGGGAAGCCAATCTATGCTGAAAAGCGGAGAAGCATAGTGCAGCTGATTCACCTGTGTTGGTAATCATCAGCAGTGTGGATCTCAGTAGATCTCCAGTAGAGAGTTTCGACCCTGTGACTTCCCGGATAATGGTTTGAACACTCAACTGTTCGGCTGCGAGTGGAGAAGGAGCTAATCACAGACGGAAGTATTTAGTTGCCTTACCCCACCCGAGAGAATTCGTGCCATGAATGATGAAGAGTTCCAGTGCGGGCTTTCCGTGGGCTGAATCTTTCCTCTAAGAATACAACGTCAATTTTGTTTCCTTGTTGCTTCTCCATTACTCCTTTCCACATGTGAGTTTCTTCTGTTTGATATCGTCCACATCCGACAGGATTGTACCAGCCTGACCTGATCGACCCCCCTGTCTTCCTGACGTCAGCATCCTTATCATTACACGCAAAACCGGATTGATTTTCGTCTTCTCTGAAGCTCGCCAAGTTTGAACCCATTCCCGGATCTGTTCCTCATAATCTGTACATGTGGTTTCAGAATCAGGGACGAAGAAGCTTTACCTGGGGTCTGCGCATATCTATCCTGTCTAGAAGGAGGGACCGCATTTGCTGGTTTGTCTTTATCCTGATTTTCCAGCCCTGAAGTGAATAAACGCAAACTATTGACCACCGGCAGAATGCGCAGAACTTAACGACTGTGCGCAAATTGGAGGCGGTCACACCGGCAGCTATGTTAACTTTAGTTGGTAATTCGAATGAAATTTATGAGCCTATCTTGACGGTAAGCAGCAAAAGGTTTCCGAACTGCTACTGATCAGTTGAAACAAGGGGACGTTATTCACAGTTCTCTTTTCATATCTCATGTCTTGCGAAACTGGCTGTATAGAATCCCTCCTATCATGCATGGACAGGTGGAAAATTCTCAAATCTCGTGGAGCGTGCTGCTGTTGTGGCACTACGTTGGTCCCCTTTTGAGGGTATCACCTGAAGGATCTACCGAAAGTCTCTTCCAAAAGCATTGCTTCAAGAAGCCCAAAACCTATTCCGAAGAGTCGACCTTGCCAGAGACTGGTTTCTCCTAAACTGGGCAACATTATCATGGTCGTCATCTGCTCTCAGTACTTTTCATGTCGACTGATCGTTGGCCCAACAAAGCAAGTGTAATGTATGAACAAGACAACTTGTTATTCCACACGAGAATTCCTACTGTTCACCATCCCGAGGTGGTGTATTTTACCCTTATTGTTTATCTACTTTCCACAATCTAGTTGATTCTTCCCCTTCCCACTTTTCTCACCTCTCAAGGGTCTGAACGAATGGCTAGGTTGAGGGACTTTTTGGTTCTTGGTTTGATCGGTGCCCACACTGATAAGTGACCAGTGGTATTTAGGTGGAACGTCAGACAACAATACTGACTTATGCACCGTCGGTATGTCTGTACGGGAATTTACTCGTTTTCGGCTAAACTGACATTCCATTCGAGTTTACAGGCCTGTTCAGTACCATATTTTTTCAACCTATACAAAACTGAATTATTCCGTCGGCTGTTGCCGGCGCTCGATCCAATCCGGCATCATTTTGAACATTGAACTATCTCCTCCTGCCAGACGACCATTTTTATGCAAGGTGCGTAGGCCTCTATCACGTAGCAGTATCTTTTTTAAAACTAGCCCACAGCACAAAACCGCCCCGACTGCAATCGATTTCATGTTTTTTTTTCCCACTACGTTTCCATCCCATATGTTCTGAACTGGCAAAATATGCACTGTTGACGACTCCTGATTTGGCTATAGAATGGCTGTACACTATTGATTGAACTTCTGGTTTATTTATACAGAAATGCTAATCTGGATTCATTGGTCCTCATCAATTCTGCCTACTTTGTGTTTTGTGAAATAAAGGCGTCGAGGTTTTGCATAACACGATCTCGTCTCTATCGCATTTCCACCACTCATGAAAGTGTTATTTTCCTTGTGGGTTTATTGCCGTTCTGGACACGCTGACGCTAGACTTTGGCCATAAGGTAGAGAGTCAAAAGGGCGACTAACGGGCAGGGATGAGGCACTGCTCAAGAAGTTCTCTGTACCCCCCAGAGTGGAACAACCAATTTCTCGAAACTACTAAGCTGTGATAACGTAAACACGTCCAGGAGTCGTGTTAGAATGGGACACAGCCATTGACCATCTCCCGCAAGCTCAGCGTAAAATGACAGACAAATGTAAGCTCCACTAGCATCCTCTGTGGGGTTTCCGACTATGTGCAGCATGAACCGCAGCCAGCGAGGCGTGAACACATTACATCTCTCAGGTTGATGGTCGATGTGATTGTTGTGCGCTGCCATGCCTTGAGACTTTCGGCAGTAAGATTGGGCATGCATAATAGTTACCAAAACACTAGCTAGCATATTTTCTAGACGTAGCACACTACTCATAATGCTGTTGCAAACCTATGAGTAGTGTGTTACGTCTAGACAACAACGTATTACGACATCTCGAATAGCGTTCCAAATGAAACATGAGGAGACCTGATGCAGCATATTCAGTTGAATTGGACCATTGTAAATGAGAGATTCAGCTAGTTTTAACTGTCGAAACCAAATTCATGTGCAACTGAGAGTATTTGGCGAAGTCAAGCTGGCTTAACTGGCTACTCTGGTGATTCCGACTCATTACCAGGCATTGTTTACCAACCACTTCATTTGGAGTGTGACGCAGCGCTACGAAGACGTCGACTCTCTGGAGCATTTGGGGTCTTCGGATCGCAGTTAGGAAGTAACACTATCCCCAAAATGTGTTTTGTAAACATCGTCTTCAAGTCCCACTGAAATTCATTTCAGAAGTCGATGATGTCGAAAACTGACGTAGTCTTTCGCAGTGCAACCACGGCCTGTGTGACCTGGTCAACAAACCCAAGCAGTTCAGCCTGAACTTCACAACTGGACTAGAATTCCTTAAGTAAGATTACACCTTAAAGGTGTAAAACGCATTCCAAAACAGGGGATTAAAGCACCCTCGACGAGTGGTCTGACTGCGTTATTTATCAAATAGTGTGTTGCTCAGGTTATTTCGAATAATCTATTGAAATATCGTTGTCCATCTATTGTGGTCCACGCCGTGTGTTATCAAGGTTACTATGGGGACAGCTGGGCAGCAAAAGGAAGCTGTCCCAAGGACTGACCGGAACTGAACCACGCTGCGCTCACGCATTCTGCATGTGAAAGGTTTCCGTACTGGTGTCACTCGTCCCCATTTGGCAGTCTATCACCGCTCGGAAAAATTAGAGGTCAAAATGTGTGTGCTTGTTCTGAGTCTTCAAAGTGAAAACAACAAAGAAGAGAAATCAGCGCGCCTGAACTGTTTGGTCGGTAAAGGGAAAACCGAGTACCCCAAGGAGTACCAGCAAATCAGGGACGGCCCACTAGTAATTCTTGACCAATCACGTTCTGCTTTCTTCTGTTACAACCATCCTTCTCGAACATCTTAAAACATTTCGTTCCAACGCGAGCAGCACCTACTCAGCCTCAACAGTGCACCTTTTCAACACCCGAACCTTGTGCATTACGTTGAGCTTGACTGTATATGCCCATGACCAAGTGCAACGCGACGAATATTGGGACAGTGACCATGCACGGCAATGATGTCGTACACCTAATTCGACGGTTTTCATTTTTCTCTGTGTGTTATCTAGGTACATAGGTTCGCAGTTTCTTTAGTGAGCATCTTAAAAGGACAAAAGTACACAGAAAGGAGGGTTGTCCTGGTATTTATGAGGGAGACCCACCGAAGTTAATTGCTGAAACCGTAACCCCTCTATGTGTGGGCGCACAGATGATATTTCTCATCATGAACAAGGCAGCTGTACTGTGCCTTTCCGTCTTCAATACAGGCTGACTTTAGCGAAATACACTCATTTGCAAACCAATTTGGTTTTGCGGAAGGCTCACCTGGAACCCAGCTGGATCTCTCGTTTATGATGTTTTGCAAATGAGTGTGTTTCGCTAATCTCGTGCAATTTGGGTTCAAGTAGAATATAGGGTTGACGGAAACTCGGGGACTGTGCCTATCTGCTGAGCCCCAAGAAGGACGGAACCGGTCGTGGGCTGTCGAAGACTTTTCAGCAACATTATGAGTAGTGTATTATGTCTAGACTGACTTCACTTGCGAGATGAAATACCGACCCAGAATTCACAGTCTCCTCACTACTTAAAGAACAGAAGTCATTTCCCACCCCCCATAATGCTACAACCTTTCAGCAGGCAACGAATCTAGTGGTACTGAAGAGTGTTGTTTGTTGACGGGGAGACTACTGTACATATAATGCTTAGAAGTGCTCGCTAGATTCCTAATTCTTGGTGCCCTGGACGTCGATTAGAATTGATCTGAGCACTGGTATCTTTCCGCAGCTTGCCCTTCGATCACTAACTTCTGTGATGAGAGAACTCAGCTCCAAAGTTTTATGGCATTGGTGTCCGCGTGCTACACTCTGGAAGTTATTCAGGAGTGATCCGTCCAGCACGCATTCCGCTTATGTAACTTTCTCTCTGTGGACTTTCGGGAAGTCACTTTGTCATCCTGGATGTAGCGACAAGGGAATATCCGTACACCTCACCATCTTCCATTCACTTCCCGTGCTCGAATCGCGGGAAGCGATGCCGTTCAGCTAGCTTAGACAGACGCGTTCATCAGTTTCAACGGCCTTCCGAAGGCAGACCACTTTACTGGATATGCTGACTTCATTCCAGATGTCCGATAATGTCTTAGCTTTCTTGTTTTCAGGTCCCAACACATATCCAATGACACGACTTTGGCCCACGATTCAATATGCTCTCACTGGCTACTCAGATCGACTCAGAACTAGCTACTGTGCGCGCTCATTCTGCATCAGGCAACGGTTTGCGACAATGAGCTCAACCATTCTCCACGAACAGTGCTAAGCAAGCGAACCGTCAAGCGGACAACCAGCAAGCAGGTCACAGTTCCTTCCAAGAGCTGAAGCACAAGCTGACCTATCGACAAGCATTTCCTCAGGACTGTCATCATGAAAAAACGATCATGAAACGGAATCGAACAAAACCTCGGTTAGTGCTCTAAGACAAGAGTTCACTCAAGGATTGTTATGTGTACAATGCTGATGGCTCCCGACAAAGGTGTGTAGAAGTTGTTTTGGTTATTCACAAAAAGTATGGCGGTCTCAAGACACTTCTTTTCAAACTTCTTGAGAACACTGACCAGCTATGATATTTCCGATATCATCCATCCTATTGCGTCCATGTTTGATAGATGTGTGGAATTAGGTCCAAGTAGCTGTTGGTTTATTTGTAGGATCTGAAAAGTTACTCCTTGCCACTGAATAGTCATCAGTCCTCACTGAGAACTTGAGAATAACCCATCCATGAGCTTAAAATTTGACCGGACACTAGTAGGCAACGTCAAGTGGATCTGACTACTCACCACTCGTCAGACTGCCTGAATAAATCAATAACTGTTTAGGCCCGATTTCAAACCTTGCAAAACTTTTGGCAGATGTCTTGCGGTGTGGTTGAAGTTGTCAGCAGTATTGTCAGTTTTTATTCCTTCATACTCGCTTGATGAACACTAATCAAGAGGTAATACGTCTAGTGGCTGGGCTATTTGGGGGTCTGACCAGCTATTTCTACAATGCATTATTATCGCAATGCGCCGATTTATTTTTCTATGAATTGCGTGTTTAAACACACTACAAAATGTTGCACTACATTGGTTCGAACAGTCCTCCTCTTGCATTAACATCAAAGCGGGAAAGCGCTTGATTCGAGTTCTGCCTTCATTCGATCTCATCAGAGTAGTTCAGACGAGATTGGTCCTAAAGCATATTCTCCACAGTGTCCGTAACCACTCGCAAGTAATCATACAAAATTTTGTATATGTCCATGGCGCCACCTGACTGGGAAGTCCTGACAGGTGATCGACGCAATCAGGACAGTTACTGAGTCGTCAGTCCAGCCGTCGGGCGAACACATTCGCCTTTTTGGACACGTCCAGTGTGTGCTAGTGGAGACACGCTCACTCGGCTTGTTGGTTGTCCGCGTTTCAGATCCCGGCACGAGCGAACCAGAATTATCGTGTCGGGATAGGATGAGTACTGTTCAAACGAGGGTTATGGAGACGAAAATTCCACAAACCTGTCAGGTACTCACAAATGATGAATATATTGTCAATTATTAAGAAGGTATGATTTTTGGTATCAGTTTCCATCCCTGAAATCGGGATGCCCAAAGGTTGTTTGTTGCAAGTCATATTTAGCAACTGATCTCAGAGCATTTCCGGTTTGCATTGGACAATTAGGGATACTGACCTTTAGAAAATGCAAACGCGTGCATTGATCAGTGACTATGTTCTTTTCAGGGCCTTTCTTTGTGGAACACAGTACGATTATATTCCTACAGTTTAAGCGAATTTACTCCGAGCTACCCGTGATAACACCCAACCGCCGAGGACAGGGGTCAGGCGACACATCATCCATAACGGACGATGATCCCAAGCCACAAATAGCAGGACCAACGATTCTTATGGGCTACTGTTGGACATCTTATCAGACATACTTTAATATCGAACCACAGCATGTATGAGCACGTCCTGATTATGGAACCCGACACTCCAGGCGAATCCGGCCGCCCACCAGTCACCCAATTGTGAACCTTTCAGAGAAGTCGTACTACTAAGTACTTTTTACAAGGTGTTAGAAAGACAAACATGTGCACGAACGCACAAGCCCACGAAGTCACGCGCTCGCTGATATCAGACGAACCAAGCGGCCTGTAGTCCTATTGATCGCGTGCTTTTTTACCGGTGTAGCCGATTCAGTGACCTTTGTTTATGCTTGTTTACACAAACACATGTGCTCGGCCATTTGCCGACTTGCGTACTAGTCTCGCAAAGCACATTAACAGGCACCACGTTGATGTCAAATAAGCGACAATTTCATTGGAGTGCCATCACTTATTCTCGTGGTACCGGCGACCTGATTTTGTGCGATTCTCTCCAGTACTCGGTAAATAGTATACTGGCCACTCCCGCATGTCATGAGCGGAGAGGGACACAAATGGTGATGCTCCGTTTCCTTTGTACATTATTGCATTGCCTGTCGAGTAGTTTTCAAAGGAAAGGACCACTTTCAACTAAGTTTCTTGTGATGGTCAGGAGAACTGTCATACTGTTATCGCTCGAATGCAACATCGGAAAGATGATGTACACAGATTCTCTGCGAGTGTACGTTATTTTCTCTATTAACATCACCCAACTGCACTTGCACATCATCTCAACCATTTGAATAAAGTGGCCTGCCAGTGTCAAGCACCATGTGCAGACCACACCTCAACGCACCTCGAGTTTGTGCGGTGGTCTGATTTTACGGTAAGGAGCAACGGTTCTTACCCCATTACGCATTGTGCACCTTTTTAGTCTCCTCCAATTTTTGCTGATCCGAACAGTGCTTCAAGTGGAGTAAAGTCTACTCACAAGTAGACAGATTGGTTTAGTATTTTAACAGCGCCTCTGGAGAAAACAGCTGTCCGACGAGGTCGTTGTAGTGGGTCAAGTGAAGCTGAATCCAATAGAAACTCCATCGTAGAATATGTAATCTCGGTCTGTCCCTTAAGGTCTTCTTTTCAAGGGATACAGCTCTTTTACTCTGTTGGCGTTTTTTAAATGTAACCTAGAATGAGAATAGGCCTCAGTGGGGACATACTGGTTTACTTATTTCGGGAGAGATTTCAGTTTGTAAGAGGCTGCTGTGACTTGCTGAACGGCCATGCAACTCTGTATCGGTCCTTGGCTTCCTGCTCCGCTCACTATGGTATATCAAAAGGCACGGTAGCTTCAAACAGCCCTTTTTGGAGACGAAGGAAGATTATTACAACTCTATTTATAGGGTCATCACAGAATGTTCCACAAGGTCGTGCTAGAATCTCCGTGAGGGGGCGAGAGGCGTCGAGCTAAAGATGCTCGATCCAGATTGGCTGGCATTCTGACCAATCAGGGCATGCCTTCGTTTAGTGCGTAGCCCGCACGTGACATCCGTCCAATTGACGTGCTGTTCGGTTATTAGGGGCGGCTGGCTTCCGGACAAGGGCGTGCGATGATTCTTTCTAAGCTATCCCTGACAGACACGCAGAGGTGCTCGGCAAGGCAGAACATATGTTATTGATATGTATTCATTTCATCTCTTCGCTTCAGTCTATAACAGAGCTGTAAAAGCAGTTACCGGGCTCATGCCTATTTCAGTCTGGGATAACAGTGCGGAAATGACAGGTTTTATCTCACTAAATCGAAGTTACCAAAGAACAAATACAGTCGACCGAAATCTGATGGAAATGACATGGCAGTTGAGACCCTTGCTTGATCTCTATACAGTCCATATTTGATGACGTCCAGGTCAATCTGCAGTTCTGAGTGGCATGTTAATCTCTCCTCCTCAATTTCGAGGGTTTTATCATCAGCATAGGATTCTCTCTAATGTTTCTAATTTTTTTCGCATCGCAATAGACGGAGGGAGTTTAGCACGGAAATTGATGAGGATGGCGTTGCGACCAGGTTGAGGGTCTGCCAACTGAGAGTGATAAGCAACGGAGCCTTGATGTAGCGATCACTATTGTGTAAAAAGCTGAGACAGTAAGACAAGACAGAATGCGGGATAAGCAGAGCAAGCTCTCCTTAGTTTAGGTCAGGCCCGAATAGGTGACATTTGTTGAATGTGAGGATAGCCCTTTCACCTCAAAATTCCATTTTTTCGCCTACTAGCGTTTTCCGGACTTTTCGGTCATGGCTATGCTACAATGATGCACTTCTCATCAGCTTTTTAGGGGCACGAAACCATTCGTGACTTGACTGACCCCAGTCATGGCGGCAGCTGGACAGTGCTTTGTTCTGATGGCATCCTGTCCTCAAGTTCGGGTAAACTCGTTACTTGGTCTGCCTTGGTGATGAAAGATTTTATCGTCGCATGCTGCCACACGCTGTTCCGGAAAAGGCTGTTTCTGTCACGTGACCGTGAAAGGGACGCAGGGCAAATTCATGAAACGGGAATCGGGAAAGTGTCTGTCTACTGTGGGATTGTTAAACCAGTATCAGTCCATCGGTTAGGAGAGTTCCCGGATGGAGACTAGCGATATTCGGCATGTTGGAGGTCCAGCAACTTCTCCCGTTAAACGAGTTAGTTGAGGTAGAGGTTGATCTTCACATCAATGCGGCAACCAAGGAGAACTAAGAGCAACTTTTCTACAGAGGCTGATGGATACAAAGCGGCGATCCGTTCAGTTCTCACTTATGTTTGCAAAAGCTGGCTGTTTCGCGTAGGAGACATCCATAAATCACTATTGTCCAAGACCTGAGCAGAAAGCTGAGATATCTAGTTCGGTGTTTAGAAGATGCAGCTTTAACTCCAGACACCTCAGGTTACTACTGAATCGACGATGACCACTGTAGTTTCTACAAATTGCCCGAAAATCCTGCAAACTCCCATTGGCTGCACCTCGCAGACTGTAGCGCCGGTATTTCGGAAGAGACTGGCTGAAGACGTGGATCAGCACCGTTAAGCCATATATGAAGCGGTTCAGATTCAGCATTGCACATGGCACTTTATACTGGAGCCAGAATTGTGCATCGATTTGTACGAACTTAAGAATTACGGTGAATAAGTGAGAATGAAAGTTTTCCAGGTCATGACCAAATTCGTACCCTTGGTGTATTTTGACAACTATTTTCTAGAGGTTTTCAACAAAGAATTCATTGCTTACTTCACCTTCTGAGATCACGGCGAGATCAACAGATCATTCGAGAGGTAATAACTCTGTGCCGTTGCACTAAGTTTCCAGCGGTGTCTACAAGATATGCAAAGTAATAGCATCTTTAGACGTAATACACTACTCACAAGGTTGCTAAAAACTCGTCGACAGCCGACGATCGATTTTTCCCTTCTTGGGGCTTATCAGGTAGGCGCACTCCCCGAGTTTCCGTCAACCTTATGTTCTACTTGAACCCAAATTGCACGAAATTAGCGAAACATACTCATTTGCAAAACATCATGAACGAGAGATCCAGCTGAGTTCCAGGTGGGTCTCCTGCAAAACCAAATTGGTTTGCAAATGAGTGTGTTTTGCCGATAGCATCTTCTTTTCCAGTAGGCTGTTTGGCTTAGCTCGATTGAGACGTCTCATAATGTATAAAGCCATCCTGAATTCGCCTGTTAGGCAGTCCGCAAGATGCTAGCCGATTTCGTTGACTGAAGCGATTTGTTCATGGGCAATAGTACTCAGCGAACAGTTTGGCTATTCGCCAAGGTAGAAATAAAGGTCCAACATTCGTCTGCAAAGTTAATGGGAAGAAAGTTTTCACATACGCACGAAAGGAAAGCTCTTGCTGATCGATGGTCTTTTTGTTCCCGAGTGAGATGGAACGTGTCCACTGCATACAATTTTGGCCTGTGGTTGCTTACAGTTGCTTTAGAGTCCTGTTCAGAACACTTCTTTGGGGAACAACTTCAACATCATAGAAAAATCTAGACATAGACGGACAGAAGATGAGAGACGTCAGTCCTAATTGAGACGCATGACAGTCATAGGTGGCCGATAACTATATGATAACTATCATGTTGCGAAAAATCCCGTCGAATACCAAACATTCTTGCCGAATTCACTTCAGTAGACTTCTCGATTCATTTCGCCAGAAAAATTAGTGGTGAATTCCCATCCATGGATGCACTACTCCTAATGTGCGTCTCGAATACTAGCGGCTCACTAAATTGAACTCTATCAGCAGATACCTACTCAGTATTGTGTATCATCTGTGCAGTATTCATGCTTAGTTACTTGTTTTAACTTTTCTGTGACGAATTCCTGAATCAGTTGGACGGCACTTCGAATGCTCTCGATGTCCTAAAGGTCATTGAACGACACTTTTTAGAGCCTTACCTGGCCAAGCAGTAAAACGGTTGGCCAAACAGTCTGCTTGAGCACCCTACTTACCCTACATCAGTTTTTAGCTAATGGGTCGGTAACGGGAAAGTCAATTAGCAAGCGCGAACCGTTAATAACACTCAATGTCTGTCACACGCCCCTCATTGATAGCAACAGTAAGTTTTCTGCGACAACGACCAAGTGATTTTTGGACAGAGTGAATTACACCCCTATATATTTACGGGTTGTACAGAAAAGTGGGTTGTATTGACATTTTCCCTTAGGCTCCGTTACCATAGACTTCGTGTTGATCAGTGCGCTTATCGTCCCGTAAAAAGCCGTCGAAGGCACTTTTGCGGATTACCTGGGACCAGAGTCATTTGCACACCAAAAAAACACACCCGAAATGCATTTATATCCAAAGTGGATGTGCATCCTGTATTAAGCACACTAAGCTGACTCTGTTTGTCTTGTCAATCGTTTATGACCCTGTCCTACAGAACGGCGAAATTTCATGACGAACCGTCCAGTTTGCCGGTTTGCTTAACAGGTACTTCGAAGAAAGTCCGATCGTTTTTTTTAATTATAGTTTGGCAACCACCTCCCATTTTAGTTGATAGATTCATTTGGGTCTCACCTTATCACTTCAGTTTGTGAATAAGTTAATAACTCCTTGTGTGTTCGATTTGGCGTTCAACTTTGAAGTGAGATCGATAGAAATTCCGGGATCTGCATAAGGGCGGATAAGGACTGTCGACGAGTCTTCATCAGCCTTGTTTTTCGCATCTTAACAGGTTGGGTCTTGTTTGCGTCGCGCGAAGCACTTCCTCTAGATAAGTGCAGTTCGGCATGCCAGACTGTGAGCATGAGCTCACCATTAACGTGTTAAGTGGTCTGAGATAGTAGCTTTCTACACAACGGTGATGGAGACCTCGGCACTTCCCTAATTTGAACATGCGCTCATTTACAACCCCATAGGTTCCAACTAACCCTAAATCCTCTGACTGTAAGCTGTTTCTGTTTGAGAATGCTACAAAAGGTCAAAATGAACGTAATAGCAATGTGTTAGGACGCGTCCAGACCGAATCGTGCAGAGAACGACGAGTCACAAAGGTCATCATCGGTCACTGCACGATTCGGATGGCAGGTGCGTCAGCGGAGCATACCAAATACGGCACATCAATGTGCGACCCGCGGAGTGGGTGTGAAATTGGTCAATACAGGAACGCCGCCATTCGCTGGACAACAACGAGCAAGCAAGTGACCATATTTGGCCAATCAACCATCTCATAGATATTTACGCGCTAGCTCTTTATGTTTGACGGACAGCACAGACAGAAGACTAAGGTCTTCTGTCTTCTCCTTATCGCGCAGTCTGGCAGGCCGAATTCAGGCGTAACTGATAGACACTTTCACGTTACAACACAATGTGCATTTTCTAGGCCTCTTCATCAGAAGCCACAGTTGTACTTGAGAGATCCGTGAATACGACATTCCCCTCAAACAGTAACCATCACTCGTATGTGGCCTCTCGTGGGAGTGACCTTTCTTCTGGATTTCTGCCGCGTTGCTGTCTGGCTTTCTCGAGTTTGCTTTGCTGTTTGCGCTTTTCGTTTGCTATAGTTGATTTTCTTGTGCTGGGAGATCTCGGATTTGATCGGTTATTCAGATGTCTTTCTGTGTTAAGGGCTTCGTCATTCGTTTTTTAATTTTGTTCTTTGATTTATTGTTTAAGTAAGTTTGGATATTCGTACCTGAATTCGTATCCGCCTTCCCCTTCTATACGTATCTCCTCCGCGTTCTCGTGCAGTTTCAGGCCTCGACATCGTGGAGTTCTTTTCTCCTCAGTGGTTGATCGGTGGGGTTGATTCCGATAATGCTGTTGATGGCTGTTCCAGTCGAGTATCACGGTTTCATGAATTCTTCTTTATTCTTTGTTTGTACTTGGGCTAGTATGTGGACGCCGAATACCTTACCGTCCCGATCTTCCTACACGGAGATGAGGGCAAGCTGGTCGTGTCTTTCGACAGCAAGTTTTTCGTTCCTGAAGCCTGCTAGAAAGCTTATTTATTGTCAAAATCTCTGCATTGAATATAGTATACGACGTTGGTCCTCGTCACTGAGTCTAGTTTCTCTCTAGGTAGGGACAATGCTATCCTCAGTGTGTTCACCGGCTTCAAGCCACCGTCATATTATGCTGTTGTAACAGCCCTGAAGTGATTAAAATCCACTTCCAGGGTTTGAAAGATACTGGTTTTCAATGGCTGTGGTCGGAACGTTGTGTCTCGGAGAAGAACCAGAGCTTACCTTGACCCCAGCTGACATCTCGACGACCACCCTGAGTACTGAACAGTGGAATTACTTTTCAGTCTTTCGTTACAACGGTATTCTTTTTGACGTAATGCACTACTCACAAGGTTGCTGAAAATTCTTCGACAGTCCACGACCGGTTTCGCCCTTCTTGGGGCTCATCGGGTAGGCGCAGTCCCTGAGTTTCCGTCAACCTTATGTTCTACTTGAAACCAAATTGCACGAAATTAGCGAAATATACTCATTTGCAAACCCAGCTGAATCTCTCGCTTATGATAAACGAGAGATTCAGCTGGGTTCCAGGCGAGTCTCACAAGACCAAATTGGCATTCTTTTGGCTTCTCGGTCAGCGTTCACACACCCCAATGTCACTGTACTTTTCCGTTTGGCCCATGGCCAGTACCTGATGGAATCCGGTTTTGGCAATCAACGATGATTAGTACTTTTCTCAAGCACATGTGATGACAGCGATAGTGAAACAATGTGTCATTGTCACGCGCTGATTGACGTTCATCCATCCAGACCGGTGTTCATGTGACAGCACAATTTTATTTTTCCCGGAAGTCAAGCTAAAGGATAAGGAGATGACCCTGATGAGCCCCAAGAAGGGCGAAACCGGTCGTGGGCTGTCGAAGAATTTTCAACAACCTTATGAGTAGTGCATTACAAGGAGTGACCCTGTTTTTAACAGGACTTCTCCCCCCTACTAGGCTTAGTGTAGTGATTGTCTTGTTAGCAGGTAGCTGGTCCTTGCCAGAAAATGAACCCAAAAGCAACGGAGAGGTTACTCGATGAGAGTGGTTCGAAAATACTGGGTTGTGGAAGATGCGTGCGATAAGGTCCGTCGTGGGGAATTTCGATGCTTTCCGGTCATTTCACCCTATTTTTACCGAACCATTTTGGTCAATGGTTCCCCAGAGGCCGGTTTCAGGCCACCCGTTGGTCTGTTACATCGTAAACTCGCTTGTTTCACATACCTGCTATACTCTTAATCGGGTTTAAAACAGGGCCACAATTTGACCAGTCAAATCTCTCCGAAATGTCACATAAATATGCTTCTGATGGGCTGAGAGACACAAACTTCACCATTGTCTCGAAAAGGATAAGTTTCCCAGGTTATGTGGCACACATTCAGCGGTAGAATTTGGGGACTTAAACGTTGGAGAGCAATTGGAATGAACCAATTTTACGCAACGGGTTGGATTATGCAGATTATCCGTGGAGGTTGACGTGACATCTGCTGAAGTCGTGCGCAAAGTAGTGAATGTTTCGCACACTATTCAATTGTTTTGAACAGTCCTAAATAACCGTGAAACGATTAAGGCCCGTTGTCTTGGACACCGAAAACGTTGTCACACAATCGTGCAAGTAATACTGATGGTCTTTCCGTTGTTGATAACCTCGATCCAACGAAAATCCACCACTATCTGAAGGATTCTGCGGCTTTCATTGTTGGGGTTGTTTTCATTGATGCATAACCGCTATTACGTCCAGTCACCTGTTTTTGTCTCTGCTCCATTTGGAATTCTTATTTATCGTTCTTGTGCAGATCGGACACCGGAGCTGAGATTTCGAGGCCTGTTCATATGATTCATCCAGAAGAACGTTTTACGCGCCTTTCCTCTCCAGTACCCACCGCACAGTGCAGACCACAATTTCGATGGCACACTCCATTACCCCCGAACGGCACATTGCCACTGCTCAAAAGCCGTCGATTGCATTGCAATTTGGAAGTCGGACAGAAACGAACAGGTGGGCTATGTCATGTTGCTCATGTGCCGTAATCATGGCAACAGCATTCTATGGTCATTGTTTGAAGTTTTAATGGATTTTTCTACATCAGATAAAACTCCTTTACAGCGACCGTAGACGGATTGTTCCAAAAGAGTAAATACTGTGGAACATTTCTTGCTGTACAGTTGTCTCTGAATCAAACTTGTTCACATACGACATTCAAACTCATTCTCAAATTCCGTCATGTCCCGTCAACGTGAGAACAAGTTTTGGTTTTGTTAATTGTTCATGGAAGTCACTTGACGGGATCAACAAAAACGCGATTACTCTAAAGAGCAATGTTTGTTGTCGAAGGGACATCAAATTCAGACAGCGTTGGGCGTTGTAAACCAACCGGTCTATTCTGCGATTGGATCGTATGCGAACAGGTACCTACCAAGATGCATTTAGTAGTCAGTTTACAGCTGCTGGAGCTTAGTAACCCCACACTCGCAAAGGTTCGAACCATGAATTAAAGGGTTCTTAGAATCACGGATACACAGACTTCATCCATCATGGTGGTTGACTATGAGGGACGTTGTGTGACTTCGTTATTGCCGTTCACATTCAGCTGCTTCTTACACAGCTCCTAACACAGCCTTCGGATGACACAACAGTAGATTCGGTGGCTGCAAATCCCATTCCGTCCCAATTTGATCGATACACCAGCAAAAACATCGTCACAGAGGTGTTTACTGGCCTTTCAGCACAACTTTCCCTGCTCTTTGTCTTGATATTAGGTGTCTTTGAGAACGCTTCGTATTGTAGACAGTCATGCTTGGTTATCAGCGCTGGTTGATAGACCGTAGACTTAGACCGTAGACATACTGACAGCTAAGACATTTGATATCAGATTTGATAAAGTTCGGCCAGGTTTTGTGTGTTGGTATCCAGTGACTTTGTGCAGGCGGTCCTTCCTGAGATGCCAAATTCTAAATATTTTTATTGTAGGAACCCTGCACATATCCACGGGATCAGACACACTCTTAAATCGAACCTTCGGGTTCCTGGTTGTAGCTGAGGTTGTAGCAACTGCTGTACGTAACTCCCTGTAAGAAATACTGGCTAAAGAAAACTAATATACGATTTACTATGAGTGATTGACAATCATACCGTGCGAGTCAGTGGACGAGACACATACGTCTGGGTTAGCTTTCGAGTGCGGTGTAGCGGATGCGGAGCATTCTAAACTATCTAATGTAAGGTGCACAGGACTCACCACTGCACCCCGGACTTTCGCGCACAATGTGTAGATTTAGTCGCAGTTGGCGACGGCGATACGTGAAATTTGTTCACAAAACACCACATAGAATAACCAGTTAATGAGTATACACATGAAACGATGGAAAGCCCGCTATAGATTGGCTATATCGGTCGGGTCCGTCCGAATCCTGTCACAACACTTCAAAAACGAGTTTGCACTTCTCTGATGTCAATAGCGAATCAAACAACAGGGTTTACTGTCAGCCATGTCATGGCACAATACCATCTACAGTTTCTATTACTCTGAATCAGCGGTTTTCATGGTCTCATCAGTGGTCTCTATGGCGAGTCTTCCTACTGTATCCGTACTTTTGATGTAGCAGTAATGTGATAGAGAAGGAAGTCTCCTGGACAAGATAACCTTTGGTACAGAGGACTCTACTCGGCGAAGCCCTCCTATTTCCTGGTATCTTTGCATGTAGGTATTGTTGCACACTAGAGTGATCCAAACGATAACCTCAATAGCACAACTAACTAAAATAAACGCTATTTCATGGCTATGCTGTAGTTGCACAGTCGCCTGATAGGCCTGTCGCATCCAACGAAGCCGATAAAACCCTGCGCTCAGATGGTGCTACATGCGGTTTGCGCCGAACCGCATGTGCATCTACCTAAACCCATGTATCCGGTGTGAACCCCGAGGGACCAAGACTTTGGAACTGTCCAGATGATGGCCCACATTTTTCAACTCAAGCGGGTTCAGCTGGTACCTAAAAGAGTCGTCCAATGACCCACATCATCCATAAAAGACAATCAAGACACACGCACACACATACGAATAGCTAGTGCTGGCCATCATTCAGCTACGTCTATAAAACAATGGGTCACCTAAAGTCATTTTTAGCATCGTTGTTGACTTAACACTTCGGAATATCCAGTCTGATGGGAGAAAACACAACGGTATTGTACATGGATGTGGTAACATTCAGTGAAATATATCACAATATGTACGGAGTAAACATGAACTAACAGTGATGAGAAATGACAACCGAACGACACAGAGATGGGGCATCCAATGGCGAACCCAGTAAGTATGCTACGGTTACGGGTGGTGGTACCCACCTGGACGGCAGGATTGTCTACCACCCAGACTGATAACCAGTAACCTCGATTATTTATTGGTTATTTACGTCGCCAATCTCAAGGACTAACCATATTGTAGGGGTGTTTCTTGGTAACTTAAACATATCCTACGGCGAGTCATGGCTTATTAAGTCTGAACCAACCGCAAAAAAAACCGTTGTGGTTATTTCACGATAATTTTAACACAATGTAACGATAAATTTATAGGTAGCCAACGGCTGTTCTACCAAATTCACCCCCTCTCACGATCGATTAGGTGTCCATCAACTGCTTACAAAACAACCACCTAATGGGTATCTCACGGTTGACTTGTCACATCATTCTCAGCTGTAAGATCCACGTACTTGGCGTACAGTGGTTCTAGCTGCCACGGTTTTGTTCGCCGATGATTTGGAGAGATACGGTAAGATAGCTATACAGTGAAGGCGGTAGCTGATATAAATGTTGCGTAAGTACAGGCGTGTCAGTGGACTTTTATTTGGGAAGATCGGGAGGAGAGCTATGCATTGAAGGCAAGAGCTTGGATGCATGCGCGCCATTGGAGGAGCGACCGGGCCATGTCTGACAATGGCTCCAACCATTGATGTGTTCCGTCTCGGGGTCCCCATCCGGGGACATGGCAGTCACCACTGCAGCTGAGTTTGCTGGTAATGGCTTTCAAACTTAGTTGCCTAGTAATTGTTTGACCTCCCCTGGCTTGTCTTCACTCTTCACATGGTTGTGAGAAACGGGCTCTTCGAGGAGGTCGGCCAACTGACATACGGAGCACGTGACCAAGCCATCGCAACCTACGGAGTACGATCAGTTCATCTATGGTATACGAGTTATTTCTTCCGGCAACCATTCGACGTAATTCAGCGTTACTGATGTGGTGTTCACACCAAAGTCGGACAATGCTCCGAAGGCATCGGTGGTCAAACACTGAAATTTTTTGACGTCCTCAGCGCGCAGCGGGCAGGTTTCTGACCCGTATGCTAATATGGAGCGCACCGCAGCACTTTAAACTCGACAACCAACGGATAGGCTGATGTCAAGCCTACGCCGCAGATGATGCAGGTTCACGAAAGCTGCTCTAGCCTTCCCAGTCCTGATGGGAATATCGTCTTTGGCTAGACAACTGGGACTGATACAGCCCCCCAGGCAAGTAAATTTTCTGCCACTTTAATCGGCTCATCCGCAAGCATGAGGCTAGGGTTCGAGCCCATCCAGTCTTGCAGTAGAACTTTAGACTTTGCCGGCGTGAAGCGCATGCCAAACCGTGAGGCGGAGTTATTTAGATTATTTAATATTGTTTGCATTACCACGGCATCAGATCCAAGAAGAGCTATGTCGTCTGCGTACTCGACATCTGTGAGCGGACACCTCGGGAGAACTTCGACCCCACAGGCATTAGAGGCTGATAGTGAGTCTTCCATGATCGTATCAATGAAGAAGTTGAAGAGGAAAGGTGAAAGAGGACAGCCCTGTCTGGCATCACTTGATATGATGAACTCGGGCAAGAGCCTCCCGTAGACCTTCACACGGCCGCGAGAGTTGGTGTACATCACCTTAAGGAGGGTCAATAATTTACGGTGGACATCTTTGTTCCATAGACACTGCTGTAGTTCCTGACGGTCCAAATGGTCAAAGGCTTATTTCAAGTCAGGAAAGACCACCAATGTTGGTTATTCCAGAATCTGACGAAGGGTGATCGATGCATCCTCTTGCAGGACGGAACCCTGCTTGGTTTTCGCGGATATGTCTCTTGCTGTGTTTAGTCAACCTTCAAATTTTGAGACCAGAGAGCACCTTCGATGCCACAGCTACCAGGCTGATTACACGGTGGTTTTCACACGGCGTTTGCGTACCTTTTTTGAAGACAGGAATAACTGTCAGCGTACTGCATTCTGAAGGCACCTTCTCTTCACTCTATATCGCACCAATGAGCTTTGTTAGATGGGTCACCAGAGCTTCTCCACCTTTTTTGAATAAGGCTGAATACGGACCTTCCGGTCCTGGTCTTTTCTCACGTTTCAGTACGGATATTTTGTACTTTATGTCTTCTGACGGGCGATTAAGGTTTAAATTCCATTCACCTGTACGTACTATCTCCAGAGGCTGTTGCAGAAGGCCAGCTAAACTGTTCTTCGAAGCGTTCGGCCCATCTTTGCAGTCGGTTGTTTTGCGACTGAATAAATGAACCATCTTTTTACTTATCGTCTTACTGGCCGTTGTTTTCTTAGGGACAGTCGATCGTATCAGTTGGTATAGGGCACTGCTCTTTCCGGTAGCAAAAGCCTTCTTCATCTCCCGAGCATTTGATGTCCACCAGAGCTTTCCGTCTTTTCTGAGGCTCTTCACTATTTGGCGTTTGAGGGTTTTGCGTGCGCCGTCGTACTCGCTGCCTGCTGGTATGGATTTCCTGGCATCAGTCAATCGAATCGATTTATCAGCTATAAACCGCGCCTCATAAGCAGATCCTTTCGCTGACACCTGTCTTCTTTTGGCTGGTTGATCAAATCAGCTGAAATAGGGGGGCTGTTGCTTCCAGCGAAGGCTTTCACCATCTCCTGGGTCTTCGAAATCCACCAGCTTCTGTGACTATTCATGCTCCTGATTATCCGGTGTTTGAGGGATCTGCGTGCACCATCACAGTCATTAATTGCTGGCATGGCCTTTCTGGCCGCAATAAGATCTGCTGATCTCGACGATAACCAGTGTTCAATGTGTCGAGTCAGATGGCCTTTACAAACAGCTCTGGAAGCCGAGAGCATGGTTTGTTCAACCCGCTTCCATTCACCCTCCAAACAATCTTCTTCATCTGCATCACTTTGCGCTTCCAGTAGTTTTCTAACCAGGTCATCTAGATAGTCTTCAGCTACTGAAACTTGTCGGAGCTGATGAATGGAACTGCTTTGCTTTCGCACGCGTAATGCTGACGGGAAGTAAAGTGATAGCCTGCCCCGCACAATGGCATGATCAGAGTCAAGCTGCGTACACCAGGAGGAACGACTACCGTTAACTGAGGCTCTCCATCGGTAACTGATAGCCACATGGTTCAATTGAGTCCACTAATGTCTTGCGGTTGGTGGCCTCCAAGCAACTCGATGTGAGCGTTTGTGTTGGAAGTTCGCACTGGTCAGGAACAGACGATGATCTGCACACAACTGAAGCAGTCGCTCCCCATTATCCGTACACTAAGCAGCAACTCCAAATCTACTACCTAGGTGTGCCTCTTCTGGATTTAGTCGTCCAAATTGGGCATTCATATCACTCGCCAGGACTACTATATCCGTCCTTCTTGCCGACAGAAGCAGTCGTGGCAGACCTTGATAAAACCCGTCCTTCTCAGTCTCTGAACTGCAGTCTGTTGGGGCGTACGCTGATACGACAAATAAACACCGTTTACCGCATCGATCTGCGTTAATCTTAATTGAGCCAGACAACCGCACAGCGCAGACGGACTGTTTACTGGTTTCCAGTCCAGTGAGGCGCTCCCAGCTTTGGGGCTGGGTGCAACTCTCACACCGTATATACCAAGAGCCATTGCGTCAGGGTCACCGGATACCCGAAGAATGAAATATGGAACATCTGGGCTCGTCCTAAGCGGCTTGAGATGCACGACTGAAGTAGGGTCTTTCATTCGTTTTTCGGTGACAGATAGGAAAAGCGAGGTTTCAGCAAGTGATGCCTGTTGTCCAATTTGACATAGAGTATGGACATTAAAGGCTGCAACGTGGATCAGATCTTTTGAGGTTAGTAGGTGATTATTTTGGTTGATTTTTCTGGGCGATGATTGAGACCCGGGACAGTGGCTAGGAGATTGGCAGATGGGTTTGTGGTACTGTATCGTTCGACGGGTGGGGAGGAGGTGTAGGAGAAGGCCGGTGAGCGAAAAGCTGCAATGACGATGATACTTTCCGGCTGCCCAAGCCAAAGAAAGGGTTTTGGTTTAGGTAACCCACCTTGAGCTTTTGACTCAAAAGTTTGACCCACAAGGCAGTGAGAGGATGTCGGGTTTTGTTCGGGGACCCTGCCCATAGTCTTTGACTCAAAAGTCCGAACCACGAGGCAGCGGTTGTTGAGGTATTCTTGGGGGACCCTTCTCGGAGCCAACGACTCAATAGTCTGGCCCACCTGGCTATAGAGGGCCGGCCTGGCCCGAGGACTCAGGGAGTAAGTCATTACTGTCTCACTCTTAATGCAGATGCACACAGCAGGTGCCTTTTGAGCAGCACCAGACTCTTTCAGTGCACTGGTGGTCACGGTCAACCGTTGCGCGATCGGAGTGTGCGGTTTTTAGGGTCGTCCTTTTCCAACCTGTTCTTCTTCGAGGAAAGGCAGCATCGGTGCTTCCATAAATGTTGGTTGCCTGGTGCAAACGCCTTACTGCCTTCACACTCCTATCGCAGAGGACAGTACGACTTTACCTCCAGGCCGCCTCGTAATACGATTACTCGCAGTACGGGGACTCGCTGTTCTTCGTCGGACTGCTCCCCATTTGGCCTTCCTGGCATGGTTGAACCCTTAGGAACTGAGTTCCAGCCAGTATAGCCCACAGGATCATTGCAACACAGAAGCCCGACCACTACGACAAGGTGACAGCTTTAGGTCGAGCATCAATCATGACTAGCGATCTCGACGATATCCAGCGTTCTTGTGGTCCATTCGGAGAAGTCGGACAAACAGCACTGAACGCCGCTAGCATAGCTCCTTACACATTTTGCCATGCTTCATCCACATACTGTCTAACAGTACAGAGTTTTTGAGCTAGCTCAGTCTGATACTGTTGAGCCAAAGTAGTTACCCGAAAATGGCGGATTGGCTTGGTTCTTACTGGCCTGTGAGGGCATGGAGGGAAACGAACCGTGGCGTGATCGGAATCAAGTTGTGCCCCGGAAGGATTGGCAATCTTGAATTGTGGCTCTCCATCGGTGGCTGATGACCGCACGATCCAACTGGATCCACTGTTGATTTGTATTTGTGGCTGCTAGCTGCAAAGCACGGTTAACTAACTAGGAAACGACCATGTTCCCGTTTGGGCAGGTAATGGTTACTTCATTATATTCTGTCCACCAGTCATCGTTACACAAATGTTAAGTATTTTACGGTTAAGATAATCGCAGAGTTACCGCGGTTGGTCTGGGTACTTGTATATTGAACGAATACGCATGGAGAATTGAGCTTCGCCGGATCGGGTCAATATATCCGCACAAAATTGAGCCGAATTAATCCTATTCTATTAGCCAAAGATCCCGTTCATATTAAGAGCTGACTTCGTTTTTAAGTCTGCGGACGGGAGTCACTTGTTCTGCTCACGTTCACGGGTTTGAGTCCAGTTCTGTTTCATCTGTCTTAGTAACCAGAACAAAAGCAGTTATTAAACTGTTTGACCTTTCATGCCCTTTTCAGGCCAGTGAATAACAATAGGCCGTCTTACAGTCCTCAGCAGTTATACTACATTCGGCTAAAGTGATTGTGAGAGTACACGGTTTACTCTCCAACTACCAGCTGGGAAGTTACGGGTTTGAAACTCCCTGTAGTTTCCTGGAATGCGCACTGCTTATTGTTCCCAATGAGGATGAGACAGCAGTACAGTACTTCTCAGCTTTTCACCATTATTTGACTTCACTTGCGGGACGAAATTTCAACCAAAAAATGACTCAAATCTCTTCAAACTACCATTGCACTCATTTGGTCTAACTCTGGAAATCGGGCCTAAATGGTGGGATGGAACAGTACCTGTGAGAGATTGGGGATTAGGCCATCAACCAAATCTGGTCCGGCAAGCAGGCCAGTAAGAACTAACGTGCGAGTAGTTCGCTGTCCCGTGTTCTTTGCTGCGCCTTTCACACCAAGGAACAATGTTGGTAGCTGACAGCAGTCTGCGAATCTATTTATGCTGAAAGCCACCCAGATGAATGTACTGCGCCGGTTGCATTTCTGGAATGCAGACAACCGTGGTTGCTTCCATATACGGCACAGAAATTATTGGTATGCTGGATAGTCTGGAATCTAGGGTAGTAAAACAAAACCTGACATTAGGCATACTGTCAAAATGAAAATGCCGTCAGCGAGTTTTTGCCTGCTGTACTTGATCACGGCCAGTGTTCATGAGGGTGGAGTTGGAAAAGCAGTCTTAGAGGTGATACCGTAATTTGGGTGGGACTGTTTACTGTAGCCAATCAAATAAGCGCTTGACAAACCGGATTTCCTACTCAAGTATCAATCGCCCTTGGAGTGTGCACAATGTGCATTTATTGTCGCGAGTCTGGAAAGATCAAAACAAGGCTAAAGTGAGCAGTTCTTTTAATAGACTAGGAAACAACGAATTTGTTCTGTCGGCCCGGGGGAAGGCTGTGGCTTAAGATGCATGTCCATCCAATGTGTGGTGTGTTATCTTATCCTTCCGTATTCCAGAGGTTAGGCAATATGGCAATTAACATAATTATCATTCTGTCCAATTTTAATTTACAAAAATGCGCAACTGTGGGAAAATATTGAGAATTCATTGAGTAATTGTCATGCTATAGGAAATATCGAGATCTAGACTCCAGTAGGCTGAATCAAATGCCGGTAAAGTGTTCACATACTCGGCGTGGCAGGTTTTGCTAAAAACTGGATATGACTGGAAAACTGCGGTGCTGGGGAAAATATCTTTCCACGTTCATCCGTGTTCTTACCATTCACTGTACCTGTCTCTTATTTCTTGAGCTTTCGTCCTGCGAAAGACAGTGCCTGATGGATCCCATCCCTACCGAGTCAGCACATTTGAGGTGAACATCAATCACACTGATAACCAAATCCTTCTGCATGCATGAGACATTTGTCCCCGTTCCGTTTTAGAGCCCCAAAACAACGGTGTTTGTTGGTAATGCCAAATATTTACTCAAGACAGCACATGGAACCAGCTTTGCTTCGACTGGGGCAGGTGTTGTTTTTGTAACCTTGTGTGTTCTAACATGCATTCTATCATCCCGTCGCTTCCATTGGGCTGCAGTTTTTTCACGTGCATGTACTTTTTGCAACATATGGATGTACCTAGCAGTGAAGCTAAGAGCAGTTTGAGGTTGACAAGCCCATCTGGAGATCGGTTATCGTGTCAGCTAGTACACGGTCAAACACAAAACAAGTGCACTGATCTACACTGATACCAAAAACTAATTCAAGCAGGTGAAGCAGGAAGTGTGAACCAGCAGGTCGTCATCTGCCCCCGAAAAAAGGGAACAGCTGCAACCGGACAACGCATAAGGGAAACAAGCGTGGCAGCAAAATCAGGAAAACCAACCGAACTTGGATAAAGTGTAGATTACTACAAATCTGGTTTTGTGAGAAACTCACCTGGAACCCGCCTGAATCTCTTGTTTATGATGCTTTTAAGCAACTGAATGTGCTGCACCAGGCCGCCCCATGTTTCAGTTGGTTCGATATTCCAGATATCGCGATACATGTATAGACGCAATACACTACTCATAAGGTTGCTGAAGATTCTTCGACAGCCCACGACTGGTTTCGCCCTTCTTGGAGCTCATCAGATGGGCACAGTCCCCGAGTTTCCGTCAACCTTGTGTTCTACTTGAACCCGAATTGCACGAAATTAGCGAAATGCACTCATTTTCAAACAAATTTGGTTTTGCGAGAGACTCACCCGGAACCCAGCTGACTCTCTCGTTTATGATGTTTTTAAGCAATTGTGCTCATAACCCGTTCAGAATGATCAGAAGTGTCCATTAGCGGTTTCTCTCAATGGTAAGAACAGTGCCATAACTGAAAGGCTTCTAGCAACAACACTGGGCAAACCGTGCGACGAAACCTGAATTAGTAGTCCAACCAAGACAGCCTTCATTCTCTGTTGTGCAACATCTTGACGGCATACTTTTCCCGATTGAAAGCGGATTTTGGGTTTATTTCTGAAAGTATATTCAATAAGGTGCTTTGTCCAATAAACTCTTAGTGGTTACGCATTGAGGATGAGTTGGCTACGTGAGGTTATATCCAAAACCCGGTGGACCACTGAGATACCGGTCAGTCAGGGGGTCTGAGGAAGTAAACCATAAATAATCGTTAACTATTTTTGGAATTTTATAGGTAACCAAATCAAAAGTAATTGATGTTCGTGCTCTCACGTATTTGGCATAATACGATGAAGTTGAGGCTAGTCGGATGGAATATTAAGAGCGGAAAATCAAAGGACGTAAGAGACGGTTTGTTAAAAACATCATAAACGAGAGATTCAGCTGGTGAGTCTCCCACAAAACCTAATTGGTTTACAAATCAGTGCATTTCGCTACTTTCGTGCAATTTGGGTTCAAGTAGAACGTAAGGTTGATGGAAACTCGGGGACTGCGCCCACCTGATGAGCCTCAAGAAGGACGAAACCGGTCGTGGGTTGTCGAAGAATTTTCAGCAACCTTATGAGTAGTGCATTACGTCTGTAGCTTCCTACGTTTAAAATCCAGCTTCCCACACAACAATTCTTAGCTACTTGTAAGTAGATGATCCGCGATGACAATAATCGGATTTCGCACACTTGACCAACCGGTGAGTGTTAAACGATGATGGGTCGAGAATGAACATTGTTCGAATTATGCAAACAGAATCATTAATCTGAGGTGAACATCTTTCTACTCTATTTGGATAACATATGCAGAATTCAACGAAGCTCCTAAATGGCCCCTAGCATTGAATAGGTCCCAAAAGTGTTTTTAGCAGTTTGGCCATGTTCACAGACAAATAGTGTCTGGAAACATCACAAACGAGAGATTCAGCTGGGTTCCAGGTGAGTCTCTCGCAAAACCAGATTTGTTTGCAAATGAGTATATTTCGCTAAGTATGTGTTCATCGTCAAAATCTGATACTTATGTTATTTAGCACTTTTAGTCATAGTTACACGTACTAGACATGAACCTTGTGATACTTCTTCGTATTTTCAGTGCGCGCATGCAAATCAGTCGTAGGACAGTTTAATTTTTTCAAAAATTTATGATTATTTTCCTCGTCTACTTATGTCGACAGGAGTGTTCTCTGCTTAGATGAAGTTCGGTTGCCTCACCAAAGCTGTGTTGGATAGTCAGTCTAACCCACGAGGTTATATTTGACAGATTGAGGATTTGCTGATACTGGCCTTTGTTAGGCTGTTGATTAGGGAAGCTCAGGATTTAATTACTCTATCTTGGACCAGTTTTGGTGCCAGGTTCCCTTGTTTAAGGATTGCCTTTACCATGCGTTTCAGTTTCAGCATACTCCAGCGGAAGTGTTTGTAAAGGGACGCCCTTTAATGGCTTGCATACCAGCAATCCCGCGTTCCACTCCACATCACTCTCACGCATTCGGAGGCCGTTACCGCAGTGTGAGGTCTTCCGCAAAGGGTACCCCAACCGTCCAGATATGAAGACTTACCGGGCGGAACAGCGGAAAGAAAAATCCCGCCTGGCCGCACAGATTCGTCGCAATCGCGAAAGCCAGACCTTGATCTTACTCCAAAATGCCCTACCCATTTCCGCTGAGGTCCTCGGACTCCATGGTCTGCAGGTGAACAGCGTGGACAACCTCCTTTCCGAATTATTCACTGGCGAGTTGGAAGACTGCATTTCGACCGGTTTGTGTGAGCTCGCCCCGCTCGGTATTGATCAGTCGTCAATCAGGTCGTCTGCCGTGAATTTAGAGAAGTCCGATCTCATCCGGATAGCTGGACATACTTTATTTTTCCTCAACCACATCAATCCTCGTAAGCATGGTGATACACTGCGAAGTTTGCCTTGCCTAAACGGTTTGGAGCACTTCTAATTTGACTTCAGTTGTGAATGAAACATACCCAGACCTGTTAAACAGCGAGGACTAATGTCACATTAGCAAATGACACAATTTTTCTCATTTGATGAACTTTATCCGAATCACCATCGTACGACCAATGCTTCTAGCGCCTTAACTTGATTACTCCGGATAGTTGATAGTAGTTGAGTACTGTACTCGAGTTCTCCTCTTATCGACGCTCAGCAGTGTGAAGGATATCCATGAGCGTGCCGGAATTTACCTTACCGCGCTTGCTGCGCTCTGTCAGCCTGGAAGAACCGTGAAAATAGTATAATCTAATACTAGGTCAGGTCATGTGACTGAACCACCTTACTCCAAACAAAATGCACTTTTTTG
This sequence comes from Opisthorchis felineus, assembly GCA_004794785.1. Lineage (NCBI taxonomy): Eukaryota > Metazoa > Platyhelminthes > Trematoda > Opisthorchiida > Opisthorchiidae > Opisthorchis > Opisthorchis felineus. The sequence continues at coordinate 25,954 of SJOL01006431.1, read as the reverse complement.
TGTGTAAATTCCCGTGGGAATTTCAACCCACAGACCCTTTGATCGTTCGTTGATTTTATCCCAACATTCAAACATCGGCAGAATCTAACAGACAATGCTAGGACAAAACACTGCACTGAACTGTTGGAGATAGCAAAGTGTTTGAGCTGTCAGTCACTTTCCAGGAGGTCTCATGTTCGAACCCTATCCTGGTCTCCCAACTATTTCTGCCTAGGTTTGGGAAGCCTGGAGGTATTTTAGCTCTCGTCTTTTCTTAGGGTTGGATTGTGGCTATGTGTCTGGAGGGGTTCCTCAACTGAAGTACACTAGACCTTCTGTCAGTTTTCATAGAGTGTCTAGCGAGATTTCTGAAGATAACACTCCTAAACTCTCAAAATAGATGCTTACGTGGCTTTTTTGTAGGTCTTTCCCTAATGGGAAATCGTCGACGAAATCTCACATGCGGTGGTAAAGGACCCCTAGTATGTTGTTCAATCATCTTTGGCTGACGGCCAAGGCACTATGTGGAGCTAGCGCTTCCCAATCATTTCTACCTGACCACTGGACGTCTTCCGGAGTGCTAAGCCTATAGTAATACCACGAGTGAATTTATCTGACAACCTCTGTACAGGACAAACAAACACGCCTGCGCGCAGAGTGTGCTCGCCAGAGTGTTGTTCTGGACCACCGTAACAATCTCACATTGTGGACCTCAAAAGTAGAATTGCTCCTCTTCGACTTGACAATTATGGGCATGTTGCCCCTCCTGTTCAGCCTCTTTGTTCTCTCCGGTTTGCATTGGGTATAGGGGTGTTCATTTGGCTGCACATACGACTCGGCACAAACTGCCTCTGATATACCTGTTGTACGCTGGGGTTCATTGGTATAGCTACTCGTGATAGGCAGATCCGGGAACGGATGTCAGCCCACCCTGGTGTGTTCACATCACTACTCCTGAAGCATTACTCCAACCGCTTCGATGATGCCTCACTTTAGTGTAGAATGTCAACAAATTTGTATTGACTTTCATTCGCAATGTCTAGTTTTGCGTATTTTTTCAAAATTCTTCAAGCTACTGATTACCCTTAAAGCTAATTATGAAATATTTCTTAGATTTCTGCAAACAGTCGCAAGACGCCTCCGACCAGAAGTATGTGTGGCTCTATCCATTGATTCCTCACTGATATTCGTTTGGTTTACTCCGATCTGCTCAATGTTTTTCAATACACAGATCTTGGAGCGGATACCCCAGCAACATTAAGTCTAAAAAGCCGTTCTCTCTATGGCCTTGTGGTGAATCCAACAGAAAAGCGTATTGTGTATGCCACTCCGGCACTGATCGAGGTCGTTGGCGGAAGTTGGGTGAGTCTTTTTGAGGGGTGGTTTGGGTGTTAGCAACCTAATGTGCTTCACACGCTATCGAAGGCCCACATAATGATCGTTCGTCAACCAATATTTATTTGTTACCCGCTTTGGGTTGCTGCTGCCGGATTTCGGAGGTCATTTAGCAAGAGGTGTCCCCAGGTTCAGGTCCAAGGAACTTGATCAATAAAGTTAGCTGTGGAGAATAAAGATTTCGGGTTCTTTTCTGAAACGGATGGTATGCGCGTAATTTCTCCCTCAAACATAATTTGTGCGGTGTTAGAAGTCCGTTTGACTATTTCAATCAACGGGTAATGGGATTAAAGCCACCCCCTCCGTGGCGGAAATTAAAACCGTCTTGAATTTGCGAGGTTTCCCGGTAAAACAGTGTCTTTGCTAGGGAAGCTACCGGAGGACATTTCAGGACGCGGGCAGCGGCCAGTAGTTAGTCATCTATGCCAACTGCGGCTTTGTCTTATGTATAGTTTGTTTTGGAGGCCTGTCCACTTCCTTACAGAAACGGGTCAGTCACTGAGCGCGAAAAAATTTACTCCATCTTCCCCAAACGCACAAATTGTCAGATGTGGTGTCGATTAAAGTGCGGTTAGGAGTTTTTGCACATGGCGGCAATTGTTATCATGCCCATTTAGGTGGCAATCGACTTGCCACTGAAACTCAGTTCGAGCATAGATTGGACAGCGAGTTTGAGTGAGGCAGCTGACAGGCTCAAATCTGA
>SJOL01006431.1:0-13409 GCA_004794785.1 Opisthorchis felineus | reverse complement strand
CTGAACAAACCGATAAACAGAACCGCGATAACTCATCTCTGATGGGTCAACGTAGAATTTCAGCTGATTACTTTTGTAGCTGTATTAAGCAGTTCCAGTCTCCTGGATAACCATTGTTTCAAGAATGAAAAAAATTGTAATTTTCATGTTTGCAAAGGCCTCTCACCTGTTTCCTCGCAGTGTCTCTTGGGTCTATGAGTTGGAGTCCAACTTATCGCGTCTGTCATCCGGCGAACCGACGGCCCGGACTTAAGGTCGGTCGTTACGTCTGGATCCGCTCGCTGATTACATTGGATTGTGACAACCAATGTTTTGATTGCTGGCATCAAATGGCAGGGTAGGTTTTTATGTGTTCCCGCTGCATATTTTTATACTTCCTCATCAATTTTCATGGGCCGTGTGTACCACACACACACACACGCACACACCAATGATAACGAACCATGCCGTTTCCTGATTGGTTCAAGCAGATGCTTTGTGCTTGAATATTTCAGTTGTGAATCGCTCAACCCCCTCTGGATAGCCTTTCCAGATGACCGGATGATTGAAGAAATCCCAACAGAACAACCACGGCCGCCAGCGGGAATTCCTGGCCATACAAAAAGCAGCTCAAGTATAAAACCTGTTCAACAGATTTCCCATTTTCCACTGGCTGCACCCACTGAATCGGATCAACTATTTCTCCCATTCCCTCCGGCACAAACCAGATCTGTTCAGATAACTCAGTCCGGCACTTCCAGCCGATGGACAGTCTTATTACGACCCAACGGTCACACTGTGACAGACCAAACCCATCCAACCAACCCACCACTTTTCGGCTTCCCGAAAGCAGATGGACGTAGTCCGTTGTCGCGAGCTGGTCGGACTACTCAGTACAGATATTCACCGGTGACACGCTCAGGCCAAACCACTTGTCACACTGTGAGCTCTCGGGTGCTTCAACAAAAGACAGTATGTTCGAAAAAGAAGCTGCCACAATACAGCCAAACGTGCACATCAAGGGAGTCGAAGACGGTTTGGCGTCGCAACCCACGCATTTTGAGAGATCGACCCTGGGTGAGCTCGTCGAAGCACCGGTATTGAGATGCACATTTTTGTCTACCTACTACATAACTAGATAGTTGCTCATTTTATATCAGCCGCTAGTGGAGGTACATTTAGATGAAGTACGGCACAGATACGTCGTTTTCCAAACCGATGCGGCCTAAAAGCCGAAACTATAGAGTAGGAAACAAATTGTTTGAGCTCTGGAAGTTGGCACCCGTACTTAGGTTTGATGGCATTGACCGATTGATTGATAATTATGATTTGTTGCGAGATCAGTCCCTCAACTGAAGGGCGCACACTGCGTGAAGGTACGGCGGCCATCTGTTTGTCACGTACTGAATGGAGGTTACGAAGTGCCACTTCCACACACCACATTTGAAATTACAAATTAACCCTAAGAAATGCAGTTGCTGATGCGTATGAGAAACCTGAGCTTAAGTTAGCCCTTTCTACAAGGTAGATAGGTACATTGAGTGCCAGGTTAACCTTCGAAGGGTACTGTTCCTTTCCTCCTTGACCTTGTTTATGAGCCAGGACAAACACCAAATCCAAAGAAACAACAGTTTTCATTTACCAACATCTCTTGCTTTAGCTCAGCTGAATCATTTTTCCTTCCAGCCATCACACATGACCGAATGGACAACAGGATTTTCGTCATCAACTCACAGTCGGCAGTTAAGTCAGGTCCAAACAGCCGCTGAAAAATACTGGACACACGGGGGACTTAAGGACCAGTACAAATTTTCTAGACAGTCAACCTCAGTTAAAAAACACACGTATGGATCATGTGCATCCTCTGTTTGTTCCAGTCCCGAGGAAATGAGCACAAACGGGGGAGGTAACAGCTATCTGGAAGAACAGCCACCAACTGCTACCGGATGCACAATACTACTGTCTCCAACCTTGGATGAACTTGCCCAAGCTGCCTTAGTATCAATGGTAGACGATCTTATCGGTTCGAATGGTGACGTAAACTACAGTGCCATCAGTCCACTCACTGCTGTCGGCCAGCCACCAATGACAATCAGGTCTCAAGACCTTTGACAAAGCTGGTCAGTCAACCGTTCCCCCTATCTGGATGTTTACTGTTATTTGTTGATAACTCATCTAGAGTACTTTCAAATGCTATGTTCAGAAGACGGGTGAAAATATCCAGGTGATCCTCAAGCTACTCAGGTTCGAAGATTATATAGAATCTGAGCACGTATGAGTTTGGTCGAATTATTAGATTAAATAACTCGAGATTAACAGACCACGCAGGTGTCGTGTATGATGGTTGGATGAACAGGTTACACGCAAATGAGCTGTAAATTTAGGCCTCATCTTCCCGTTTTAACATTGATATCAGCCCGATAGACAGCCACCGTGTTTAGATTATGTGTACTCCACTGAGATTGAATTTATGACAAAGCCTCAATACATCCTGGATTGCAGCGATATCTTTCAGACCCGCGACATTTCCAATGAAACCTAACAGACTTGCAGCTGCGAATACTCCGCAGCTCCAAGTAGTCACCACTCAACTTTTCACACTTGTTTGCGGCTGATTTCATGACAGTTTGTACTTTTGTGGTTTTTTAGTGCCTAATCATTAAGTAAACCTGGTGTTAGCGAAATTCACTCATTTGCAAACAAATTTGGTTTTGCAAGAGACTCACCTGGAACCCAGCTGTATCTCTCGTTTGTGAGTAGTGCATTGCGTATATACATGCATCGCAATATCTCGAATATCGTACCAACTGAAACATGAGGAGGCCTGGTGCAGCACATTTAGTTGCCTGGAGACATCACAAAAGAGACATTCAGCTGGGTTCCAGGTAAGTCTCTCGCAAAACCAAATTTGTTTGCAAATGAGTGTATTTCGCTAATTTCGTGCAGTTTGGTTTCAAGTAGAACATAGGGTTGACGGAAACTCGGGGACTGCGCCTACCCGATGAGCCCCAAGAAGGGCGAAACCGGTCGTGGGCTGTCGAAGGATCTTCAGCAACCTTATGAGTAGTGCGTTACGTATAAGCTTGGTGTAATTTGATCGCACTATTTTAAGGTATTTCAGCATAAATCGAATATGAATGTTTTGCTCGGACACAGCAGTACTTACGAAATATAAATATGATCAAACACCATCCGGGTCACGCACGTGCGGAAGAGCCCTCACGGCACTGTTAGCTGGCAGGACTGAGAGTAGCCAATCGCAGGGCAGGAACAGTTTACCTTGCAGCTGATTGGCTGGTGGCTACGAGGCGGCATGTCTGTGGGGGAGAAACCTATTGGCTTTGAAGCCAAGTTGCGCCTGCCCTGAGAGTGCCGTCGGGTCTGAGCTATGAAAATGCAGGCATTTTCAGTGATTCTACCGCGCATCGTCGTTTGCGATGCATCCTGGATCATAACCTCAGATGTAAGATGCTACTAGAGGTTCCTCACAAACAGCCTTCCTTTCTTACATCACCAACCCAAATTTTTCTCCCACAAATTAGCCAACACGACGAAGCTGCCCTACCATCATTTTCGGTATAAAAAAAGAAATTCCTATTTCGCATTTTATCGCATGGGTAGACACCGTTGGTATCGGAAATTTTGATTATAGAAAGAAATATGCGAACTTTGGAAAAATCCAACTTTTGGTTATTGTTTCACCAGCGTGATACTAAGTGGTGAAAAGTTTCAGTACGGCCCACAAGCCTCCACCTGAATGTCAAACAAACTCTGCACTTTCGAAGTTGGGGATCTCAGTGATCCAATGAGTTGCGTTGAGTATAAACTGGTATGCATCCTACCAACCCACGCACGGCATCAACCGTTTAATACGATTCACCCAAAACGGATAACTGTGTTGAAAATGGCATTAGGCACTGCTCAATGAGCAATCCGTTTTCGGACATCCTCCCGGTGATGTTGCCGAATAACTGGTCATCAAATACACTATGACTAATGGTGTCGTGCCTGTGGGCGATGAGCTGAAAAGTGAGTTCCGACAAGGACGAAAATGCCCATGTGGCTGTTTTTTTTAGATCTGACTACATCTGTGCCGTAAAATCCGGCCGCTGGAATTCCGAGCCACTTGTTTGTCAGTGATCGTTTGTTCCACGAGGGTCGATAACCATTCACGATAACCATTCTGGTTAATTACCAGTAGGAAGACTGTCCGAATACGCCAGGAGCTGCTTAAAGACAAGGTTCACACCTACATCAGTCTCGTTGGGCAAAGTAGCTCATGAAATACACAAATGGGTTATCTGCGTCGATGACGTTGACTGGTGGCAAGACCGAAATGACCTGGATTACATTAATTTTTAAACTGGTGTCTGTTGTGATGTACTCACTGGCCCATTTCAGGAATGTATCCAAACAAGGGAAAGCTGCTAAATTGGGGAATTGGATGATGACAACACTGCAAGTAAATGAGTCAATAGAATTAGTAAAAATGTTTAGTCAGAAGATGATAGTCATTCCAGGAAGATTGTGGAAGGGTTTACTTTTTGAATCCCAAATCGGCTAATCTCTATCCTTATGATCCCCAGTTGGATTTTCTTTGATACGATCATCCTCAAACTTGTATGTGGTCTTTTTAAACCAAAAATCCTGTTCCCTAGCTATCTGCAACCCGAAAACCTGCAAAAATTGGATATCTTTAGTCTGTCCGTGGAAGACGCTGGTTATCAAAAAAGATCGTAGCTTTGATATGTCGTCACAAATCACGCACTTGGTGGGCTGGGATCACGTTACTACCCGTTAACGGTCATTGTTGAGTACTCGGTAGTTACTATATCACGGTTGGCAAATACCATGACGACTGATATTACAGCGAAAAGCCTAAAGTAACATAATAGATGTAGAACCGATCGAAGGTAATGTAGCCCTTGAGTGTGGCTCTTATTTGGTGAACATTAGCAGTACCCGTTTCTTCAAAATTGTGCTGTTAAGAGACGAAAAACTGTTGTGTTGACCTTTCGCTCACACAAGTTAGGCAACACTTGCGGTTTAACAACTTTTCACTAACGCTACAGACCACATCATCCATTTTGGGTCCTCAGAACACTTTTTCGTCAATCTTTTAAAATTTCTAGAAAGCGGGCTGCAAAGTTCGTTGCCGCTGATTTCAAGACTACCCCATTCGCGACTCCGGATTCTACGGTCAGCGCTTTGGAAGAAACCGTCAAGATGACTCATCTACACACTCCATACTTACTCTCTATCGCCTTCTGTAGTTATTACCATTACCGCATGGCTAGTTGTGTTCTCGTTTTCTACGATACTAGAGTCGTTGCTTCCCCTTATCAATGTAAGTGACTCATCACAGAGTCGATAATATGCAGTCGGAAAGTGTAGTCACCCCACCCACCCCTCCAAAACCCACAATTTAGTCAATAGCGTTTTTCCCTTTTTTGTGCTATTTCCTTCGTTCCGCCATATTTTCTACCGAGGACAAATTATATACTCCTGTGATCTGTGCCAACCATGTGGTTGTTCAAGCAGGACTTTGTGGGCGGGGAAGTAATTCGCATTCAGCAGCTGGAGGGAGCCTAAACTTAGCAACTGCATGTTCCACACAACTCGGCTTCTTGTTGTGGGTGGTGCACCTTGGTTTGATTCGAAGGTTTGTTGTAGTCGATTCAGGCCGACACCTTTCCGGTGCAACCTGTGGTGGTTTCTACCCAACACAAGCGTTCACACCGTGTTACCTGGGGGCCACCAACCACCAACCAGTCCTGGACTTATTTGGGCTGTGACAATCGGCTACCGGCGGGAGTTTTGATACAAGATTGTCGTTCATTTTGGAGTGCACAAATTAACTCCAACCATGCATTGTGGGCCTGCGCATCTATTCGCTTTCCCTGTGGAACACGCCAAAGGGTCTCTAGCCCAGCAAAATTGAGTTGAATTAACTGAGAAGCTTCCAAAACTGGACGGGTAAGATGGTTATAATGGTGATTTGGATGACTACTGAAGATCATAGCTTTTGAAACCGTCTGTCCGAGGTCGATCACCCCCCCCCCCCCGAATGAAAACTGGATCTCGTCATTAACAGCTGCGCTCATTATTGCCAGGAAAGCCATACCAGCAACAAACGACGGCGACGGCGCGCGCAGATCCCTTAGATGCCGAATAATGAAAAGCCTAAGGATTGACATAGAGTGCTGCTGGATTGCAAAGGCCCGGGAAATTGACAAAGCTTTCGTGACAGGGAACAATCGCACTTTATTCCAGCTAGCTCGATCAAACTAGTCTCAGGAGAGCAGGCTTTAGTGAAACGATGTCCGGAAAAAATTGGACATCAATTCATTCACAGAAACATCGTTTTGAACAATGGATTGAAATCTCACCTGGTCCCCATTAACTCAAGCTTTGAGGCACTATTTAAAGACGAATGGAGCGGGGACACTAGTTGACCGCCATAGACAACGGAAGTCCAGCTTTCAGATGCATTGCATCAGCGCAAAAAAGCACCTGTTCCAGCCGGTTTGCATCTTACACTCTTCAAAGAAGGTGGCGAGTCCGTCGTGGCTAACCCGATAACTTTAATCTAAAACACCTGAAAAAAAAGACAAAATATTGACAGAATGGAGCGCCTCGACTGTGATTCCCTTAGTAAAAATGGTACAAGCACGTGTGAAACTAAACGGGGCCCTCGGGTATCATCCTACGTTCGTTGATCCATCATTGGGGGATTCGGATTCAAGCTGGATTTCTCCTTGTTTGGAGGCACACCTGGCATATCTTCCCTTCGTGACAAGTGCTGCAACTGCGCCATTCCTTCCGACGACCAAAAATGGCCTTCTTTCTCGATATGAAAGCTGTCTTTGACTCCGGTGATCATCAGTGTCTGGAGATGCAAGGCTCTTGGCTCTGTATGATTACTCTCATGCACGCGTAAGTGTCTACAACTTCTCTCCTGAGTTGGCCACATCTAGTGGTGTCAATCAAGGATGTCCAGTCACCATTCCTCTTTAGCTTCGTAATCGATATACCCCTGGAGTCATATTCACTCGCCTCTAACAACTCAGGAATCGGAATACTCCTGGGACGCTCGCTCACAGACATTGAGTACGCTGACAAAACTGCTCTTCTTGGATCAGACCCTTTAGAATTGCTAATCATTTCAAATTACCTAAATAATTCTGCTGCTCAGTTCGGTATGCGTTTCGCACCGGGGCGAGATGACTCCGTGGTTAGAAAGCGAATTTACTGACCGGAAGGTCCGTTGTTCGTAACCCGACCTCAGCCTCTCAACTTCCCCTGTCTAGGCTTGGGCAACCTGGCAGTATCCCAGCCCTCGTGCTTCCTTCGGGTGGCATGGCAGATAGGCACCGAAGGGGGGCTACAGCTGAACGATTATTATTTTTTACCGGTAAATGTAGTGTTCCTGCAAGATTGGGTGAGATTAAAACCGAACCTCATGCTTGCAAGTGAACCGATGGATGTGGTAGATAAGTTCATATATCTGGGCAGATGTATAAGTTCTGGTGAAATCAGTTCCCGAGTGTTCGTTAACCTCCGACATTTGCGGCACCGGCGTGGCGTCAGCTTGACTATTAAGGGTGGAGTGTACAATACCGCGGTTCGATCAGAGCCGTGGTTGCTTCATGTAGATCTTTGGGGACTCTTTGTGTTTCACGATCGCTGCCTTCGAAGCACTGCTTGGGTCTGGTGGAAAAATCAAACCAATGCTCGGGAGCACCAGATGGTTTTCTGAAAAAGCCATTCTCCCTCAACAGATCAGCTGGTCACATCCATAGGTTATGCTTTGGACGTCAGGGTTCCTTTTGCCTCGTCGAGCCCTGTTTGCCCCGACATGTAACGGATGGGAACGACCCGGGGACGTTTTGTCTATAACTTTTCAGCGAAGAATGAATGCCTTCACCAGTCCACCTAATAGATTTGGCTACTGTCGTCTACCCAGGGACGATAGAGTCACTGACAGGTATGACTACGTCACACAGAAAATGGCGATTCTGCATCAAAGCTATCGTTTTCACTACGTAGCTCCCTCACTTCCTGCCGTATCGGACAAACGAAACCACTTCACGTTAAAAAACTTATTGGATAGACGCCTCCAACGGGTGGCCCTTATACCCTTAATTCTTGTTTGGGCGGGAGGTAGCGCACTTACTGACCAGAAATTCCAAGATTCGAACCCAGCCTTTGCATCTAGACTGCTCCTGTCTAGGCTTGGACAACCTGGCAGTAGCCCAGCCCTCGTGCTTCCTTCGGGTGGCATGGCAGCTAGGTATAGAAAAGGCGTTACAGCTGAACGATGTTTTAAAATTCTCTATTTTCGATGAGGGCAGCGGGAACCACTGTATTTAGGTGCACGCTTTGCAGCTGACCGATTCGACTAAGTTGGTGCAACTTGGAGTGAGTACTGAGGCTGAGATACTGTCAGACAAAGATGGAAACAACTGAAAAGGCATTCAATCGAGTTAGAGTCAGAAATACATTACTCCGAAAACACTCGAGTCAGACAAGCCATTGTGAACACTAGACTAATGCTACAATGGTAACAGGAGTTATCATAGTTGGGATACTCTTCGCCGCAACGCAGAGGTGATGGGCACCTACCGTTTAGCCATATTTGTAAAATTCGATTGGGATCTCACTTTTTGATCACCTTGATGAGTCCCAACCGAAACAAAACGAGACCAACCACCCCGACTTCCAGACAAGCACATGTGAAATCCCAAGCGCACTAGTTGGCAACTGTCTGGCTACTCAAAATTTTTCGGTTCCTAACGAACAGGACGCGTTTGCTTCACCAAGTAAAATCCAGTCGCAGATTTTCCTTCTAAAACCCCAAAGCAATCACATGGGGAACATCCATGTACACATCAGCTCTGTTTGTGAAAAGTACTGTAGACATTCGACCGCCTCAAAGATGCGTCCTCTCAGTGGTTTGGCTTACTGTGACTACCGCTGCAGACTGAACGGCTAAATCATTGGATCCTGGTGCATTGACCGATACTCATCGCTATAAGGAAGCGTCATTGATCCATTGGTCGACAATGGTTTTGAAAGAGTTTGTCGTGGGTAAAAGTGGCTTGACGTCTAATAAGCCTCATTTAACCTCACCATATCCTCGGAAATGGAAGCATTAATCTTCGAAGCAGAGTCTATTAATGCGAATGGTCTGTCTCCCCAAGGTGGTACCGCTTACGGTGTCACCGGTCTGTTTTATCCAAGAAGTTAAACTACGATGGTTCTAACTGGAGACTCGACCTATTCCTAGCTGAATCTCCCGCTTGTGGCACCTACGACTGAATATGTTGTACAAACGACGCTTCAGGATACTGGATTATTTTTCTGGATCCAACACTACTTGGACGGATGTTAGAAGCCCTTCTGAAACCCGTTGCCAGCTTCACCAATTTAGGGCTCATCAGATAAGCGTAATCCCCGGGTCTGCATCAGCCTTGTTTTTCACATGAATACCAAACGACGCGGAATTCGTTAAATGCACCGACTGTCAAACTAAGTTGGTGGTAACGGGAGACTCAACTGAATCTCTCGGTTACGACATTCTTCAGCGACTGTATAAGTAGTGCTATGTCACGAAGCCATACACTTCGCTACCTCGACTATCTTGCCAAGGGGAACATGGGGTGACCTTTCTACCGCATATTCAACTGACAAATGTCATAAGCGAGAGATCCACTCGTCTCCAGCTAATACCAAATAATCTGAAAATAATTGTGTTTCGCCACTTGTGTACAGACTGGTATTCAAGCGGAAGGTAATATTGATGGAGACTCGGAGACTACGTCTATCTCAAGAAAGTTGGAACTACTAGTGACCTGTCCAAGCGTTTTCAACAACCCTATAAGTAGTGTCGTGTTAAGAGAAAATCCGGTTTATTGTCTACTGTCAGGCTATTCCCCTCGGGACAGAGGCTCTAACCCCGTGGAACGGTACGTTGAGTTCTTAGATTTACCGTTCATGCTCCAATAGAAGCGGACTGAAGAGTTCATCGTTCAATCTACCGGGGTTCCTAATAGTCTACTTTCCCAATCCAAACACAGTAAGATCCATTTAACCCTCTTCCCCCACATCTCAGTCCAATTGTCCTGGTACCCCTTAACGCACACAGACCAACAAAATCTGTGAATGACACCCAAGAGGAATATTCCATACAGGTATCCTAGGCCGAAAAAGCAAGGCCCCCTTGTCGTAATTGTTGGCCATACACATTAACCAACAAACAGGATCTTTAGACTAATACAGTACTGATCAAGTCGGCTAGTCGTAAGAAATCTCACCGATTGGTCCTCTGACTGCCTTAAAATTCGGATAACCTGGTAAATTATTCACTTGGCCTTATGAAACTTTTGCGTCAAAAGTGGAACGTTGCCTAGCAATAAATCCACCGATTGTTTACCAAGCCTCTCTGAAACGACGACTACTCAGTCGGTCCCAAATATCTTCCAGTTGATTGGAATCTACTTTCCCTTCTCTTAAACAAATTTCAAAATTTGGCTTCTTTGTTGTTGCAACCGAACTTTGGTGAGGAATTTAAAAGAAAATGACTGACAGCCATTTTAGCTGCCTGTACGAAGCGTTTGTCCATCCATGAATTTTTCACTCATCTCTCAAATTTACAACGAGCAGTCCTAGGATCATTTTATGAACATCCAGGATTTCATTTCAACGTGTACTGAAGCCAGGTTTGCAGTGGCCACGTGATCGTCTGTTGGTAGGCAAGTGAGGTGTCCCAGCGGGTGAGAACGCCAGGCGTTCAAGCAACGCATAAAAAATTCAGGTAGCTTGCTCGCTTCTCAGAACATTCGATGGACGCAGCACATAGATACACACGCAGGCGCGCGTCATGCATTTACACTCGGATGGCTGAGTGGTTCCGTTCGCCCCTTTTGACTTGGTTAACGTAGCCCAGACCTTCCTGTCACTGTGAATGCAAACGGAGTGGATGACCGGGAACCACATACAAATATCGACGTCATTGCGAGGAGAACAAATGCAAGATGCCACTTCAGCAGTCCTCGAGAGATCAGGCATGACGGAAATTTGCTCGATATTCGGTCAGTTAGCGGCTTGCAGTAACAAAACCGAAACGAACGTAGCGTTTGGCTTGGTAGCTCACCAAGGCAATGAAACATGTACAGACGGTTCGGTCAGCTCAACTTGTCATTTATTATTCCCGAGTGAATACAAGAGGTGGCATAACGCACAAGGCCTGTCTTCTCCGACTGATTATCGCTCCGGTTGGCAAGTTATGTGCCAACTACGAACACGCCGAAATACACAACATATAAAGAGTGAAATGACCAGCGCAGATTGTCATCTAAATATATTAGGATGAAGAATTATTATTTTGTTACTATTATTATTGTTTGAAGTAATTAAATATAGCAGTGTCCGCTTGTTCTGCCAGATGAGCGCTTCGTCGTATGATAGACATATGATTTCCACCAGCGCGCGAAAGAGTACACCGAAAAGGGTCTACAAAATACATGCGACACAGTTTCCCGAAAACAGTTTTTACACTAGTCCACCGCCTATCTTTCTTGCTTGAAAACCTTTGATACTTGGTTTGGCCAGATAAGATGTTACCCCTTTCGTTCATTAAGGGTTCATACTGGGAACAGTGGGATCGATGAAAAAAAGAAGACCCGGTTTTCAGAGGCCGAGTTCGTGTCCTCGGGGAAAAATCGTTCGACGAATAAATTGCGAGACACTAGGCAGACAGTCAATCGCAAAAAGCAGGTATTGTCCGCTACGCTAAGTCTTTTGATGTCTTCTGCTGGCATCATTAGACTAAGTATCGTATAAACTGGTATTTGTTCTGGAAATAAACTAACGCGGGATTTCGATTACAAGCTCTACAATTGCATACCAACGATGAATACCCGTTGTACACAGTCTGTGCTAAACACTGTGAAGAAGACGAAGGAGGGTCCCGTAGCTCCATCTCAAGCAGTATACGGGTGAGAAACCTTGCCGCTGCGCGCCGAGGACCTCAAAATACTTTCATTGTCTGACCTTCGATGTCTTCGGAGCACTGCCCGAGTCTGGTGGGAACACTGGATCAACAATGCTGAAGTACGTTGAATGGTTTTCAAAAGAAATAACTCGTATACGATAGATGAACTGATCATACTGCATAGGTTGCGCTGGTTTGGCCACGTGCTCCGTATACCAGTTGACCGACTTCCTCGAATAGCCCGTTCCTGAAAATCACGTGAAGGGTGGAAACGAGTCAAGGGAGGTCAAACAATGACTTTGCAACGAAGTATGAAAGCCAGTATCAGCAAACTCAGCTGCGCTGGTCATTGCCGTCTTCCTGGATGGGAACACCGAGACAGGACACATAAATGGTTAGAGACATTGTCAGACATGGCCCAGTCTCGCCCTCAATGGCGCTCGTGCATCCAGACTATTGCCTTCAATGCATAGCTCCCCTCCAAATCCCCCCTAATGAAAATTTTACTGACAACCCTGTATTTACGCCTCCAGTGCGCAGGTATCTATCCCACCTCCCCAAAGTAGCAGGTGAACGGAACTGTGGCAGCTATGACCAGTGTGCGACAAGTACGCGGTTCTTACAGCTGCTGATGTACACGACTAACAGGTAGGAGTGTGCTCCGATTACAGGTAGTTTTCTGGGCTAGTGATTGTCTGTGAACCGCATGCTAGCCAGTTTACAGCAAATCCACCGATTCTTTCTAAGCAGCGCACATCCTGCATGGATATCCGAAGTCCAAGTAACTGTACATTGGCAACAGTTTGGTTAGTAATTCTTTCGATCATTCTATGTGAGCCCGTTCGACATGACACAATTCTTAACATTTAGTGACAACACGTATCCCGGGGTAGAATTATCAACGGTCAAGCTGAGCTTAACGCATGTCTTCAGAATCATAGCTCGTGTAAGCTGGCGCCGCGAATCCGCAACGAGGCAATCAGAAAACGAGTGTTCAGCTGTGCAGTGGAGACTTCAATCAAGGAATGTGTCCGATTTGATCATGTGCTGCGCATGCCGAATCATCGTTTGCCGAAAAGAGTGCTGTTCGCGGTAGCCGATTCAAGTGGAGCAAGTATAGAGGTGGGCAACCTTTGACCTGGCAGACGGGTAATTGAGTCGATTACGAAAAGCCTGGGTGCTGTCGGTGCGACTGGCCTTCCAGGATGTGGTCTGCATGATCTCCGCTGTGCATGGTTAGGATATGGCTGCTAATCTATGTCGGTGGTGTTCTTGTTGTCAGCTTCTATCAGATTGTACGAATGAGTGTTTGCAGATGTGGGCACCTAAGGATGATTATGGTAGGGTCGGCACTAAGCCCCTCCCTCATCCACTTTCATTCCTTTCTTCACAATGAGACTTCCAAATAAATTATGGTTGAACGTCAATGAGGAAT
>SJOL01006430.1:735599-762590 GCA_004794785.1 Opisthorchis felineus | reverse complement strand
ATATATATATATATATATATATATAAAATCGGGCAAACCTTGTTTAGCTGCATAATAGCCTCACAGTGAAGGAATCTAGGGCCTACCAACCAAGCAGATCCATCGTGCTTAACCCAGTGAATGATAGGGAGCTGGTGAGACCTATGGAAAAGTTCAACAGTATTCTTACTAAAATCAATAAGATACTGCGAAGACAACAACACAGCCTGAAGCATCATCTCGTTCTATTGTCTCTTTTGGCAGGCTTACACATGCAATTGACAATGAAAAATTATATAAAATAAACTAGTTGACTCAAGAATCATTCGCTTATCAGAAACATTAGCTACCCAGTCACTGCCCATAATAGGTACTATCGGCAGTCGCAGGTGATCCCTATCGGATGCACTGAATAAGGCTGATCTGAGTTGTTGTTGAGGCACATGAGAAGGACGAGCAATTTCAGTCGATAAAAGTAAGGAACATGGTGAACAGCATCGCTTCTTTCAAATATCTGCCGCTACTCGGAATACACTCGCACAACCCCAAGTTCGTAGAGACACACCGGCTCACCAGACCACAATCAAACATAGTCAAAAACTCATACTGAAATCGGGAACGAGCCAGGGGAGGTTAAACAATGACTTGGCAGCGTAGTATGAAAGCCATTACCAACAAACTCAGCTACGCTTGTCATTGCAGTCTCCCTGGATGGGGACCCCGAGACGGGACACATCAATGATTAGAGGTATATTGAGACGTGGCCCAGTGGCGCCCTCAATAGCGCTCATGCATCCAAGCTGTTGCCTTCACCGGATAGCTCACCTCTCGATCTTCCCAATGAAAAGTCCACTGACGACCCTGTATCTATGCATCACTTGTATAAGCTACCGCCTCTAATGCGTAGCTATCTACCCCACCTCCGCAAGTCATCGGCGAACGAGACTGTCGCAACTATAACCACTGTACGGAAAGTACGCAATTTTTTGCAGCTGAAGATGGTGGTACTGAAATTTTATAACTATGATGCATTACCTCTTCATGGTTTCATATGTGGCGTGTGGCTTAGTGATGATCATGGCTTAACTTGATGATTCAGCCTCTACATCACAATCGTACCAAAACAGGCACTTCAGCGGAAGTTTACTGTGAATTCGTTTTGTTCGTGCTACGTGGTCCTGCGTTGCATCAAATATTCCAGGGCCTTCAAGACATCCAAAATCACGTGAAATCGCGAAATGGGATAGTTTTGGGGCAACCGGGGCGTCTGAAATACCTTGGGATTGACTGATAATGAACTTCGAGTTGAGGGCTACTTTCCATTTCTTCAAGTCTCTGCTTTGGATAACCTAGAATCGTGAGTTCTTTTGACTTCTGGTAGAATGGATTCATATTATCACAGCTAAAATGCACCGGAGTTTGCTCAAAGCGTGCTTATCACTAATAGGCGATTCTCAATAGCAGCGATTTATGGAGCTATCTAAAGTTGATCCTTCTACCGAGATTTTACTCAAACGCCTTTGACCGCTTCCTGTTCCCTGAGTGTCCTAATTCAGGCGGTTTGCAGTGGATGTTGTACTAAGCCACCTAGGGAGATCGTACCCACACTACGATGTACTCTGCTTCTATTACGGTTTACTTGTTTCATTTTTTCCGTCTTTGTCCTATTTAGCCTACTTCATAGCGGATCGGCTACAGATTCCGTTGGTGACGGAGGTCCGGAGTTCGCCCAGATATTCGTTATCTTCTGGCTAGGAGCCACTGTGGTTACCGTTAACTCCAAATTGCTTGGAGGCTCTATGTAAGCAAATAGCTTATCCAGTATGCTTCAAGGTTATGAGAATTTTTCAAACATATCAATCCAAAGAGTGTGACTACCCCAATTGTTGTGCGTACCAATTTTAACGTATCGCGCATGTTGTGAGACTTTAGACCTGTTGACTGTGTGACTCACTCCAGGGCTGCTGATGGTATCCAGAATGGTATACAGAACGACCTTTGCTTTTCGAACTTCTCTTGCGAGTTGCTTGTGGGATGTGAGGTGACTTTCCGTTCTGTGATCAAAAATGGAAAGTTACTAACCAGAATCGAGTGTCCGACTGTAAACGAAATTGCACATTAAATTTCTTATTGGTAGGCGAGCCTCCGCATCTTGACTTTGGAGCTCCGTCCCTGGTGGAAATGCGCAATATTAGTTCAGACTCCCACTTCCCTGTCTCCTTTTTATTCGTGTGCATGACTTTCGCATTTCACGCTCATTTGTCATTCCTATTGCTTTCCATGTCCATCAGATGAGCAAAAAGCTTTCGGGACTTAGGTGTGGACGCGTTCCAAAGGCTAGAAATAGCTAGTCACAACACTCATCTGTAGATTAAGTTGGTGCGGATGGGAGCTTCAGCTGGAAATCACTTGAACTCCTCATCCATAGTGTTCTTCAATTAAAGGTGCTGCAAATGGGCCGCTTCCCGTTTTGATATTTGAGATGTCAAATTATGTTCCTGTACTGCTCGTAAGGTTGATGTAAACTGTACACACAATCCACTGTAGGTTTTGTCCCTGTTGTGTCTCATCAGGTGGGCATAGTCGCCGAAGTTCCATTAAGCCTACTACTTAGTTGAACACCCAATTTCCCCGTAGGTTGCCATGATCACCCTCTCACAAATTAAGTTGGTGTTGATTGTGGACTCGGATGAAAATCACATGGGTCTCGTTTGTGCCTATATTATGTGTGCAGCTCAGTCAGTTGTAGAAGTGCAGGCGGGATTCAGCCGAGTCCCTTGTCAACACCGGTGTAATTCACAAATGACTGTATATCGCAATATACTTTCCAGTTGGTGTTCAGGTTAGGAATAAGCTTGATAGAAATTTGGAGACCAGGCCTAACTGATGAGCCCCCCCAAAAAAGAGCTCCTTATATACACCACCGATTACCTGAAGCGTTTAGTACGAATGACCTCCATAGTGCATTTCCGATCTGCCTAAGCACAACCTGAAAGGCAACAACAGTAGTCAGTTTTTTGCAACATGGCAACATTCGCATTGGTATCATCATAGTAAACACACATAACAGTACACTACTTGTAAGTGCTGCTGATATGCTATGGGCCTTGTGCGACATATTATGGAAAATGCAGTTACTAGGTATCAATGCATCACATCAACCAAACGCTACAGCCCCTTATTCACTTTTTCCAGGAAGTATTCAACGGTATTCCACGAACTTCTGCCCGTAGGCATGTTATTTGGTGTTTATCACCCAGCTGGACGGAAGGTGATATAGTCTCCCTCCCCTCCCCCCCGGACTAGCCCTTCGTATTGCTCACCAATTTTGGTCTTCGAGTTTGATCGCCTGTTGGACTGATTTTACGGCGTCTTGTGGATAACTATATTTACGGTGTGCGAATAACTTCTGGTCCGTGCCTGAACTGAGGTTTGAACATGATTGGGTTGCGTTCCCAAGTGACCCGCGTGCCTTTTCAAAATAAATGACGTGCGTAGGAGGTAACCGAATGTCCATACGGTTTTTACATTTGTGCAACGGTTTCTTCAACTGATTTGGCAATGTTGGAATATTGGTAGCTTGGGTGCATTCATTGGCAGTTGATCAGGTGACTGTTAATCTGTTTGCTGGACTTGGCAATTGAGTTGCAAGTCATCAGTGCGCTGTTGGATCGGTGATTTTCTTTCATTCTGAGAGATCACGGGTCAGTAGAAGCCAAGTTTTAAGATGCGGGCTGATCACACAACAAATGTCGTCTCGATCGAAAGCTGTTGGTTGCGTCAGACAATTAGCATTTCATCCGCTTGTTCGTTGTCCATATCGTCAATCATCTGCTTGGTGATCGACTTCGCTTGTTTGAATGGCGTGCGTGGATTGAGAAAATGACGCATAGCTTATCTGAAAATGCAATGTGCACTACTAGTCCCACTGTCCGCATTGCCAGTTATCATGCAGTCGTTACTGCAGATATTTCATTCACTAATAATGAGGGAACGGTTAGGCGACGGGTACATTCACCGGATGTCTCGATATAATGAAAGACTAGCCAGTGAAGAGAGTTACGCTGTGGCTATGCTTGCGAGATGCCCACCACGCACAAACCAGTGCAGCGCGTTAGCTGTAAACCATGTACCACCTACCGTGGTTCCTCATGCACTGACAACGAAAAAATAAGCAAGAAAGACGGTCAGACGCACTGCAAGTTATGGCTTGCACTGGTTCACTTGAACCAATGGGTGGACGTTCGAGTGAGGCAACCGGCATTCACATGCACTTTAGAAGTGACTTCGGTTCGACCGGAAAATCTAGCTGGCTGGTCGTTCTTTGGAGGAAGGGGCGATTATCACTTTCTTATCTTCACTCAGTCTGTGAAGTGTGTGCCCTCTTGTCAATGGGTTGTTGTATAACCTTAAGGATGGTGCTTCTTGATAGCGTTTCGTTTTTACTATTTGAATCTACTTGTACGAGCGTGAAAGATGAGATGCGGATGTGGGGCAAAGACTACTGACAACAAACGTGTATGAGTGTGCAGTCAGAACTGTTCAGTCCAATTGTCGCAGTTGACGGCAAGATAGATAGTTCTTATGACTATGAAAGAGGTAGCGTTCTTATTCAAGCTTAAGTCGGGTTTCGTGCATGAGTTGGATGAACACCAGTGACGGAAAAGCATGCATGTGGGTTTCATCTAGACCTAAATGTGGGCACAACGGTGATGATCATTCTTGTGGGCGTGGCGCGTAGCTTTGCTAACTTCGTATTCTATACAACACGTCTACTCCTGGTCTTTTCCTTTCACAGTTCGTTCCTTCAGACGGTGTGTATTTTGGGCTATTGCATCCTACCGTTGGTCATCAGTCTGGTCGTCTGTCGCGTCCTCTTACTGGCCGCTTCCGATTCACTCTGGATCTTTGTCATACGCCTATCGATTGTCGCATTCGGACTAATCTACTCTTCGTTCGCTTCGTTTGTGTTCCTCACTCCGACGCAGCCACCGAATCGCGTCGGCTTGGCCCTTTATCCGATTTGTCTGTTTTACTTCTTTCTCGCTTGGCTTGTGATATCCGTACCCAGCAGTTAAGACTCTGAACTTTCATTTTCCCTCCAGTGAATAATAACTGTGTCACAATCGACTGCCAGTTCGCAACAACTGCACGTTTTCGCCCCCGAATGTCCGAATGCTATCGCGTAAGTGCGCACAGATGGGCAAACCTGTCTCCCCAACCCGTGACCCATGAGACCTGTGATATTGTGTTACCTTTCTCATTATACGAATGTTTTGTTCACTATCGTGGTGTTCTCTGGTGAGTAAAATTGTCCTAAAAACGCATTGGCTTTCTCAATCCCTTGTCTTTTTACGTGTCCACAAATGTGATCGTTAGCAGTTTTTTACTGGATTGTATCCCCACAAAAGTTTACAACCCGTCTAGCAGAACTTCATAATCTGCTTGACTGCTAGGAATACTGACCCTTTATCCGAAAACTCCAACTTAGTTTACACTATATCATAGCTTAAATAATCTGCTAAAATTGGTTTGATACGTCATGGTTTCCCGTCACTTGTAAGCCACAATCAGCATGAGCTGGGAAAATCTGCGTTCGATAGCCGCAGCATGATAATCATCGCTGCAATAGCGAATGGCCTTTTTGACTCGCACAGTACTCAGCTGGCGGAAGATATCCAAGCTGAATTCAAGATGGTCCGTTAGTTGTTGGCAGTATGATGGAGGGTTAGGGTTACTGACAAATGGGAGGTCGACGGAGACAATCGCATCATTTTCCGATGAGCATGTTCTGCATCGTTTTGAAAGGGTCTGCGGAATCTGAAACTGCCTTCACCTCTTATGTAACCTTGTTGGTCTTCCACTCCTTAAGCTATCGTATATCTTATTTAGATCACATCACTATCGATGTCAGAATGAGATCAACTTTCTTGACGCATGATCACGCCAACATTACTCCGGACTTCACAATCCAGCCATGCCGAACTATCATGGAGGAATTGAAAAGCGCGCGACGCAGCAGCTTGCACTCCAGAGCTATCTAAGCGTACGGTGTTTAGCTGAATGTGCTGCACACAAGCCTCCTCGTGTTTCAGCTGGAACGACACTTAATGTCGGATTGTTTTACTTGATATAACACTACCCGTAGGGTTGATGAAAACTCTGGGCGGCCCACTACCAGTTTCGCCCTTTTTGGGGCTCACCAGGTAAACTTAGTTCCCGACGTCGTATCAACCTTATTTCGCGCTTGAATGTAGGTGAACGCTCACTTGTGAATTCAATTCCAAGCACGGAATAGGATTGACGAAACGTCAGAGAGTAGGCCAACGTGATTAACATCAAACAGGGTGAAACCGGATGTGAGCTGTCCGGAATTTTCACCGGAACACATTTCTTTAAAGACAATTGCCAGTTGGAAGCAGTCAGTTCTGAGAAACAATTTAATCAATCAATTTATCAGCTATAAACCGTGTACCATAGGCACATTGGTTACGGCTGCTACAGTTTCGATCACCAGAGACAGTGTGGGACATACAACCAAACCTTGGAGGCGATGGCATGTTCAGTTAGTTCAGAAATCGGGTAGCTACGCACTGAAGGCGAAAGCTTTGATGCACGAGCGCCACTGACTGCGCGACTGGGCCATTTCTGCCAGTGTCATTAACCATTGGCGAGATGAGTCGCCGGGTCCCCATCCAGGGAGGCGGCAGTTTCTGACCAGACTAAGTATAAACAGGTAATTGTTCAACACTCGTCGACCAGAACACTCCATCAATTCTGAATTAGAAGGTCCTGGCAGCATAACTTGTTCCCTGCATCGTAGATCAGAAGATGCATTGTTAAAGTAACCTGAAGATATGAACTTGTTTGTCAAATTAGCTTAAGCCGTCAGTAGTTGACACAAAAAGGCTCGCTTGGGCGGATCAGTTAACGGTGGTAATAATGAGTGATTCAGTTGAGCTTCTGACGATAATTTTGAGTCTAGTGTTATTCCGGCAAGTGAGGTGCTGTTTTTCCAAGTCGTCGTGTCGTGTGCACAACAACAGCAGGAGAATGAAATATACAACATATTCTGCCTGAGGACTGATATCTTTTCGCTGACGTTTGAGTTGAACAAAGGGCTGGTTGTAAACTAAGAACGCACAGTTGCTGCCGGAAACATGAGTTGTAGGAGTCGATTGACTGTTCTGCCGACAGATCATCTTTATGAGATAGTCTCAATAAGACTGGCTTATTTGAGACGGGCGAACTGTATAGGGCGTTGAGGCTACACCTAATCTACACCTACCTACCTACCTACCTAATCTACACCTAATCTCCCTATTCCATTCGTCAAGTTTAGATTTGCTCAGCAGTGAACCAAGAGAAGACGACTCTGTCGATTCGTCGCTAAAATATCAAGTTAGTTTGAATTGTACAACAACAGTACGGCTTAAAAGTTGTTCCTTCACAAAGACATCGTAGATTGGGATTGTCGAATCCACTGAGTCAATATAGTCACCAAATTTATAGTTTTCATGAACAGCAGAGAGGCTGCATTGAAGGAACACAAGTCTCTTATCAGCTTCAATAATTTAGA
This sequence comes from Opisthorchis felineus, assembly GCA_004794785.1. NCBI lineage: Eukaryota > Metazoa > Platyhelminthes > Trematoda > Opisthorchiida > Opisthorchiidae > Opisthorchis > Opisthorchis felineus. The sequence goes on along the minus strand of SJOL01006430.1, from coordinate 755,032 downwards.
TGTCATTGAGGCTGTATTGACATAGCATTTGGCATACAGATTCTTAAATTCCAACCAATCGTTAGGCAATGGTGTGGTATGGGGAATTACACAAATCCACAATGGGTCCTAATGGGATATCTTCCAGACTTTGAGCAGGTCTTCAATTCGCGCGATCCCAGTACCAATGGGTTAGAGACGCTATAATGGGACGTCAGACAGTGAACCCTCATTCTTCGGTCGTTAGCTGTTCTCCGACTATCTGGGTTTGGTTTTGATTTTTTCCACTAGTTAGGCTTCAGAGCCTTACTCATGATCTGTGTCATCTTTGAGTTAAGAATCCTTGTCCACTAGAGTTGTTCCCTCTCCTTTGTCAGGTTCTGGTAGCATTTTATCATTCCACATTTGTAGGGCTCTTAGCGCATCCAGATTCTTCTTTGTAAGAGGGCACTCATGAACCATTACAACGCGACTGTACTGATAAAAGCAATTGGCCAGACCGTATCTGAATCCATCTAAATTGGTGGTTGAGATCGGGACCAACTCAAAAGTCTGATCGAATAGACAGTTTCATCGGGAGCGAAACTGGAGCAGTTGCGAACGTCTTTTGGTTTTCGGGGAATTCGGCCTGTTACTTGTTATCATTCAGGGTTTGTTCAGTTTGGATTTTTTATCGACCTGTTTTGTAACAATATTTTTACATAAGATTTGAATTCCTGACGTTCAGTGTTAGAATGATCCCGTACAGAGATGGGCTTTACGGTGAGGGACTGCAATGACAGCATTGCCTCAGAAATAGGAAGGCCAAGTTAGACGTAAAGGTGGTCACGCTGTCCACAGTGGAACCGGTGATAGTGATTAATGGTTAACAGCTGGTCTAGAGGTCGCAGGACTGGTGAATGTGAACATATCGCGATGGCACTGAAGAGAGCAGCACAGAATTTGCTAAGAACATGAATTGCCTTGGGTTGACTATCTTGTGGTTAGTCGGTTAGCACGGCTAGCGGTTGAGCATAACTCCAGACGGGAGCACAGTTTTTTTCAAGTGCAGTCGGCCCAGTAAGTTTTGGAGATGGAGGGACTAGACCGTCCTTAGTATGAACAGCGAGCAAGTCTGCACACGGAGTTATAAAAATGCGCAACCGATTGGTTACTCATGAGTAGCATGTTGAAGATGCGTTCAAACAACCCCAGCTGGGAGTCAAGCTCAACCGTACTCCACCCCACCTAGTTCATTAAATTATCGATCTGATCCTTAGTGTGCTAACTATGTTAACTGGGCGCGTAGGTCACCTAAATGTTCTCATAGTTCTCACGCGCACGTGGCTACTTTATTTTGAAGGCGAACTAGCTAACCGCTTTCCACCCACTAGTTCAGAAACAAAGCTAATCTGCGCACTGAGACCTGGTAGTCAACGCCCAATCTAGGCTATTTGCTAACAAATACGCGTAGGCCGTTCACTGTTGGTATGCATATTGTTACTGCAGTGGACCAGATTACCAGAAACGAATACACTGTGGTTAAAATGTTAAGTCGCTCTTAGTTGGGCTTGCGAATGACTCGCATCTGAGTGTTTCGGATTGTTAGGCGTACAATGGTACTAAAAGTCACGTCCCATGAATAGCTTTGTACAGAAAAAAACGGATTACCAACTAAGACTAGCTAGCCACGTGCTTCCGGTGCACCTTACGAGTGACGCGAACCACCGGGGTCACCCCGCCTACACACCGTGGGTTTCCACTGTTTAGTTGTTCTCATCTGATCTGACAACAATGGTCTATCAGCTGGCTTTCTGACGGCTAAACAACCGCTTCGCTCTACTCACACTCAGTCTTTATTCGCCCTGGTTACACCGGATAGAGGGAGTCCAGATGGCTGTCTCAGGGCTTGGAGTGAGCAGCTATCGCACTGTAAATACTGCACAAAGTCCTTTGGCGTAGTTTGACGTAACAAACAAAACATTCTACCCTATTGTAGTACGACATTACGCATGGAGAAATCAGACAACAGTTACATTTCTAAAAATCACGCACCAGGGTCTATGTTGACTCGAACGGAAAAAGCTAGAATAGTGACCCGACAGTCGTTCTGTAAAATATCTCAAGATCACCACCAGAACACATTTTGCTTCACACTATTCCACACTTACAACCAATATGCTGGCAGTAAGGGTGGGCTTATTGGTATAGCTTGATTTGTAAAGAGGCCGGACCTTACCGTGCTGTGACGGTGGTGGGCCTCGCGACCCATTCAGCTATACTGGAGGTTGTCCGTGCGACACTCACAGAGTCTCTCATACAAGGCTGGTCAAGGTTAGAGTTCTGACCAACGCGGTCTTCCGGCCCCCAAGTTGGCGGTTGGAACATGTGTAGCTGCTTGTTCTAAAAATGGTAATGTACTTGCATTTCCCGTCACACACCGCTGACTTGCGGTCAGGCTTTTGAGGCAAAGGCTTTGGTTGAGGACCCTAATCGTCCTTCTGTCTAGGTGTGGGCGCCCTGACAGTATTCCAGTCCTCGTACAACCATGAACTGTACGGCAGCGAAGCATCATTGTTGAACACTGTTTTGTTTTCGACGATAATGATGAGTTTCGAAAATTAAAACAGTACTTTTTCGACACGTTCCACTGCTTTGTTTTTTTTTACCACCTAATACATATTACCATTTGAAGTGGTTCATGTAGAAATCAACAGGTAGAAGGCAAACGTTCTTTAAAAATAGTCAGAGTGACTACCACGGTTACTTCTGTTTACTGTTTATCTTTGGGTTGATTTTATTGTACTTACGAAAATTTATTCATGTTGCAGTAAACGATGAACCAGTTTTTGTTCCAAATGCAAGACATCAAAACTTGTTTAGCAGTAGGGCGACATGCTACTCATTTCCTGAATGAGAGCAGGATGGACTCATTATGGACCATTTTTACCCTCACGAAGAAGCGAAGTCTAAAATTTAGATTTGAAATGTAAAAGATTCGACAGTTCAGAATTTTGCACTGGAAAAGTACAGTAATCCCCAAAGTTTGTTCCCTGAGAGGGAGACCTCCGTTAAAGGGGAACACCAGGCCCCTTTCGTGCAAACATTGCCAAGGAACTAAAGGGTAAAATGCCAGGTCTTCAAAGGGTACCGGAAAAATTTAGCAGTCTCGGCCCTTCTACCCCCCAATAAGAGTCATGTTTTTCCCCAGAAATCAGGGTCTGCGAACACTATCTAAAACGGAAATCAATTTTTGTCAGGCTTTGATTGGCCAGGATGTTTAGAAGCCAAGTTCAGCTCTGATGGTTGCGTTCCTGACCATGCCCAATGGGTTTATCAACCAAAATGTATGCATGAACAGCTGGCCTCGTGGCCTCTACCTAATGAAGAAAATCGCCAGATACATCATCCACCGTGAGCCTAAAGCTGGTTAGTCTGTTTTTTATAGTCAAAGTTAAGAATACTTACAACTGGTTTGAACTCATGCACTCGCAAACATCTTTGTCGTGGACCAGTAACTCAGCTAAATAGCACAGGTCGCTAGACGATCACGTCATGAGAACTAAGATGTTCCTGCCCTTCGAAAATGAAATAACTATCATTCGGTTCAGTCGAAAAGGTATCAATAGACATTGCTTAACCAATATTAGCACAGGAGCACAGCATTATTGGAAATTGACGAAGCCACAAAGCTTTCCGTTTGTTGTTTCTTGAGGGTAATTTCGTAGATCACGTCTCTCAGGCATGCTCTTGAATCGTACTGGTAAACGTACAGTCAATCATTTCGCCTCCGACTGACCCGCAAGTTCAGTTTTTCTATGGTCTGTTGCACGCAAGCCTACCTGATCCTGCCCCCTCATGAACTAATAACACCAATTTGGGACCGGTTATCAAGTGGGGTATTTAGGGTAGACACAGCTGGATCATTCTGAAAACACAATTTTGGGAAAACACCAAGATGTGAACAATTCGGGCTAGGTTCACTAATTTCGAATGCTTGATGTATACTGCAACATGAAGTCCAGGTGAGTAGTAATCTGTCGGTAGTTAGACTGCATTCGAACACAGGTGTCTGACAACAGTCTACATGCTGTATTAAGTAACGTCTATTTACTATTGCACTGTAGATAATATTTTCTGCCTGGTGATAAATCTGAGGAGGATCAGCCAAATAGCTCAAAAGAAGGTGAAAGAAAGCTGAGTTAAGCAATACGGTAAAATTTTAATTATGCTCAACCACAATTAATACAGACGGGAAAACCGGAGTCCTTGGACGGTACTCTAACCCGTCACCCTCGCTTACAGTAGGTGGATAAGTATGAAGGAAATCCACTTCAACTGATGAAATCCCGTTGTCGTGTAGAACGGGGATTCAGTTGATCCTTCAGAATGGAAACCTTCCCCCCAGAAGGGAGCATTTTTACCAGGTCATGCGATCGGTCACTATCAGACGGGTACCACCACGGTATGTCATTGTGAAACCATTGAGACGAGTTTAATGGAGTTTTCCAGTTCGTGTTCAAACAGGCCTGGAACACCACGTGTGATACAATTTTTTCGTCCTAACTGACTGATTTTCGTTGTGTTGCGAGTCTATTGATTTTCGAGGATATAATGAAGCTGCATGCGAAAATGAAAAGCCTTAAACCACGCTTCAATTACGGTAGACTGCTAACCGGGTCTGAAGTGCTTCAAACACTAATTACGTCTTAACTGGTCATAATTAGTCTACCAGGTGGACTCATCCGCTAGCAAATTCGTTGATTTACATCATCAAAAAACTTTTATGGTTTCTAGGTTTTCAGACATTATTTGCTACTTTCGTTAGCTAAGTATAAATGCTTCACGCTTGTTTTGGAATTGTGGAGCATGAATTCGCTTCATTCAAGTCCAACCAAGAAATCAAGAAATGACTCGTACAGGAAATTTCAGCTTCGTCTTGCGAGGCGGGTTTGTTATATCTACTAAAACAGTAACGTTTCCCTTCACACATTAACTTCAATGTACGTCAGAAGTGCATGATTCCACCGCACTTTGAGATACAAGTTGACGTCATCCTGTGACTTACAGATACTAGTCACATTATTTCAGTTAGGCAATCATCTCACCGATAAGTCGGTTAGGACTTCACTGTTGACAAATTTATCTACACAGAGTTCAATGATTCACTGAGATACCTAACTTATCTACTGTACAGACTTTAATAATGGACTCAAGCAAGGCATACAAGTAAGCAAGTGTACTTCGTATAGCACAGAGCCCCCTAATGCCTCAGTCTGGTCTGAGATGGGTGTTTCAAGAAACGACTAATTTTGTCTCTCACTGGAGTGCTCTCATATGACCTGTCCCTGTTGAAGAATATCTGTTCATTGCTTGCACCTGGCGGTGTTTTCACGAAAGTGAGAGGACGAAAGCGGGCTGGTGGTTCACTGGTTGTCCGTCTAGAGAAGTCGGCTAAACCCTGATTCCAGACGGACAACGGAAAGAACCTAAATCAGCTCGGGGGACTGGAAGTATGGTGTTTTACTGTCTGAATTCAACGGCCATGTTGATGTTACTGATTACCTGTCTCCTGATGCTTTGCAATGGGTTGTGCAACAGCTAGAGTCGCACCTTTGACCAAAAGCCGGGTGGCACCGGGGAAGTAACCCGTAAAAAAGCTCTGTGAAACTTCAACGGTAGTGTCTCTAACACACAGCTCTATTCATGCTACAACGTCTCTAGAAGGCGACATACACTGCTGGTTTAGTAGCTGGAGTGAGCAGAAAGCAAGCTGGGGTTCTCATTGTAAGAAAGAGGCTCTTCGTTAGTTGCTGGAGTGCTCATACCCTACTCGACGCTTGCAACCAAAGCATCTGCAAGTGCACGCTTGACGACTATCGATCAGGTCTCATCAGTGTTTCGGAGAATTGGTTACCTAACTCTGGTGCGCGACGAATCCAGAGTCTTGGATCAGGCACTCTTTACCAGCTCCATCACAGCGGACAACTCAGACACCCATGATGTTGCGGCAGTGGTGAATAACAGCACTGACAATGCACTTAACACCCGGAATCTAGTATTCTCAAGGCTTGAAGTGGTCCGCCAAAAAGAGACTTCCTTGAACTTGACTGTGGCAGTTGTTGACGCTCTCGCTTCTCTATCGTACCCGACCGTACGAGGAGAAGCTATAGGAGCAACTGCAACAGGTGATCAACAAGACTTCAAAACGAAGCTTCTTGGCTGTAGTGGGTGATTGGGAAGCTCGATTTGATGAACGAGATGACAAAACACGGCACATAATTAGTCGGCGTTTTGAAAGCGGTGACAGGCTCAGAAAGTTCTCTCGTTTTTACCAATACCCTTTTTTCAGAACTCCAGAAAACACTCACTGACATGATATTCAAATGACTGCTGCACAGCCTCCGAGATACAGTATATTCCGGTGCGCGTACGACTGTCCTCATCAATAGATATTCCAGATCATATAGAGGTGCGGATTCGGGAAACGCAGTAGGCACAGAACATACGCTTATGTGAGCCGGAATTAAACTCCACCTTGCTGCTAGACGGAGGAAGTGTTCTTCATAACGCCTTCAACAGAACGCCAATCAGACTCCTGGGGAACCGACAGACAGTTTTCTATGCCTTAACTACCAGATGGGACCCTAACAGCTCAAACTTTTCCGCTGACCGGTTGGTTAACGTAAACTACCGAAGGACAACTTTGAAGTCCTCTTTCAACAAGCCTCTGTGGACCAGCTAGGCTATATGCAACGGCATTGCAAAGACTGGATATCTGAGGAACCAGTTTCTTTATCCAGAAAGCCAATGGTACTCCGTGTCGCCATGTCGGTTGGTTTTCGCACGTTCTGGCGAAAGACCACCTGATCAGCCAGAAGAGATTACGTCTAATGGTGGTCGGACATAGCATCACACATTGAATCAGCTTCAAGCGTCTTCGATTTCGAAAAAGCCTTTTTGCCTCACACGCTTGGCTTTAGGAGACTTTCGGTCTTAACAGTATCTGCAACGTAGAGCAAGTGCAGAGCTTTCTAGTAATCGTGACCAGAGAATAATAAAACTTTAGTCGGGATACTTCAAATGATTGTTAAGCAACCCGTCAACTAAAACTCGGGACCTCGAGACCTGTCCAGCCTCAATAACATATGACGTCAACTGCTCAGTAAATCGCGATCGTCAGACAACTGGTGAACCGAAAACCTCCAGGAAAATATGGGGTCCCTGCTAAGATTTATAAATCCCGTACCTCAGCACTTCTCGTGTCACTCTACAAGCTGTTTTGTCCAATCTGGGGAACTGAATCCGTTCCGCCTTAGTACCGATCCCCAAAGTGGCGAGTGATGCTCATCGCGGCATCAGTCTCGTTAATGTCAGTGCCAAGATGTTTAGCGTTCCGTCCTGAAAGAGAATGCTTTTGATGAATATTAGAACATCGTTTCAAATTCATAAAGTCTACTACAGCGTGCTTCATCGACTCTCGAGCTGCGTTTTGTTCGACTACTTGCAAGTAGCTGTGCTGGTGGTGTCCTCGCGAAGCTGGTAAACCTCAAGAAGGCCTATTAATCGTGAATAAGATCTAGCTTCTGTGTGTGCGCCGAGAAGACTGCAGAAACGATAAGGCTGCTCACTTTCGTCGGTACTCTTTAACTTCACGATCGAGTAATCTATGAATGGGTTTGAATTCAGTGTGCCGATGGTTTCAGCGATTACTGCGTCTTCTGCTCGCGGTATGAGGCCGTAGTTAAGCACCATCAAAGAATTCCTAGATTTCACTGGCAGGATCCTTGTGTGAACTCGTAATAGGGTTTTCTAGTCCATTTCCAATCTTACGGGACACCTTAATGACATGATGGCTTCGTTCACTGTATTTCGTTATATGGGCTGGTCGGGCCGACCGCATATATCGGTGTAGTGAAGTCATCTGTTTTTCTCCCCATGTTTGCTCCAAGTATTTTCAGTCTACCGGCTTCTCACTCAGAGTTATTCATGGATTTGTCCGCTGAGCTGCTTGACTTGGCTCCATTACCGGTCGAGTTGGTACCACAAGTGCGTTATTGTGTAGCGAAGTTTGGAGGCACATCAAAGCCACGCACACTCCCGCTTACGCTCCAAAGTACCGTTTTTCCTACCTTGCTAACTTGTTGCCGTTGGAATTCACGTTTCAATCAAGTGAAGAACAAACATGGCGTCAAATGGATACATTTTCTCGGGTATTATCACAGTTAAATCCTATCGCCGAGTGCGCTGCAACTGGTCTCCTTAATTATGGGAAGCTGTCAAGCGGTTTTGATCAGTGTGAAAAGGGCGAAAATCACCACTGTCTGTTGCGAGGACATGGGTTCTTAAGCGCAGACCTGCAATGGGAGCGCTCTGCACCCAGGATCTTTGGTAATTAGCTCAACAAGCCTAACTATTTTGAAAAAGGTCTTTCGTCAGTTGGATGGTTTTGAATTCATTGTAGATATGAACAGCCTCTTAATTTCAGAGGGAATTTTGGCACAGGTGGACAAACTGAAGTTGGAGATGATATCATCTGTGGGGTAAGAATTCCCCAAGACCAAACTGGTAATCAAGCGATGAATGCACATACAGGTGGTCGTGAGCAAAAGTGGAACACAGATTCTCAGGTTAAACAGTGTATAGGTGTCCATGGCAAACGCTGGAGTTATTGAAAGCAGGAATGCGTGTATGCGTAAACGACTTGTATCGATCAACCACGAAAAAACACTTGTCCACAAAAGTTTATATCAAATGGCGAGGTGTAAGAAAGTCAGAAAACGCTCAAACTGACAGAGGGCTTTGAGTGTTTCGGATTAGAACAAACTGATCTACTTTAAAAAATTGATTGTTTCCATCTCTCATCCCTTATTTTCCGTTCTCGGCTTATCCACATGGTTCACTACAACGTCACACGGTGATTCTATTTTTGCCGAGTCGTTTGTATTACCTGTGTTTCCAATTTCGTATTCTGCGTATTTCTAATATTCGCCATAACGCTCCGTTCGCTTCTCGGTGGAAGCATTCGGTGTCCGATAAGAAAATACTGATAGACCTCTAAGAACTAGACAAAACTCATACGGTTGTTTAAAAGGATAAATTCGCCGACGTCTTTCGTCTTTATCAAAGCTCGTGATAGTCCGGAGGCTCCTGCTAGAAAGTGTCACATCTCCAACAGTCTTTTCTCGATGGAAACAAAACTTTGTCACTGTAGTAATCAACTGAATTAATTGGGTACTTCACGTGTGTATACTGAGCAAATCAAGGAGTCCCACAGATAGATGCGTTGGCACACGAATATTTCTTACATTTTTTCATTTGGCCAATACAAACACAGGGTTGAAAAGTGCAAGAATCGAGGTGGATTAGGTAATCGATTTTCCCTAATGACTGGTTCAAAATCTGTATACTGACCGGACTTTGTCGACGACAGTTGACGGTAGCTACGATTGGGCTTTCGCCGTGTTCAATGGTCTGGACTGTCCGTGTGGCAAGTGTACCGTGAGCGGGTTTCCATTCTGAACTCTTCCTAATTCCTTTCGGGGAAACAGAGAAAAATTGTAAGGATGATAGGTTCTGAAAGCAACAGTAACTCTTGACATAGATTCATTTGCAAACTAATGTGGTTCTTACGGGAGACTTAATTCAATCTCAGGTGATGTCATTCCTCATTTGAATGTACTGCACAACGGCCGCCTCTTGTTTCGCTTGGTACGACGTTCAAGCTACCGTAGTAGATTTTGTTGACGAAACACACTACTCATAGGATCGCTGAAAACTCTTCGATAGCCCACAAGTAAGAGGGGCATAAGCGGTCGCTGGCTGTTGGAGAGTCTTCGGCAAATTTATGGGTATGATGTTCGGTCAAGTAACAGTAACTGTTTCCGAAACTTTAATGTTGTAAACTCTTTTTTCTTAGTGAACATCTTGGTCGATTGAACCGTTCTCAAGAGATCATACAGTTTGTGCTGCAAAACTTATTACATAAGCACAAACTAATTTCGCTGTGAAAAGTATGCAAGTAATCGATGAAAAATAGCATTTCCATGCAAGAAGCTCGTAGAATCTCGATGGAATTCAACTCGAAGTTGAGTTGTAGCAGGCTGGTTCCATTTCAAGAAGGTTGGATTGGCAGTTGACCTACCAGTAGGCTGAAAATACATAAAGTGTATATTGTACTGCATGATTAAAAATAGCCTAACTAGTTGGCTAAATTTGGGGCTGATGCGTCAATCATCCATTGAGCTTGAAGCACCGTTCTCTTTGATACAAGCCTATCAGTCCATCAAATGCGCGAAGCTATGCGTGCGCTACTAACTTTACGACTGGTGTATGAAGTTTATAGAGTTTTTATATGAAGACACAATGGAGCACCCAATAAACAACTAACGATTTGCTCCAGTTTAAGTGACAAGGAGTTATTGAAGTGGTTGAACCACTACCCCCCAACTGCCTGGACAACCAACGCAAGGTATGAGGATGACCCTAAATTGAAACATCTATTTCAGGACCAAACCAACCCGACAAAATCCTGATTCAGAGTTCACTGAACTTCAGAAAGAACCATCCAATTCTTCGCAAAATGTGTTACGATGTTTCTTATACTAGCATCCAGGGGAATTTTGTCCCACTTGGCCTCTAACATGACAAACTAGGCTGACAAGTGAAAAAGATGAGCACGAATGTTATGTTCTGGTGCATTTTTATTTCACGAACAAACGCCAATCCCACTGGAGCAATCGCTTCCAACAAGTCTTAGCAGTGACTGTCGTAGGGAGAACTAAACGTCAGCCCACATAACAAATAAGCTTTCATGGGGCTCATCAGGTAGGCGCAGTCCCTGAGTTTCCGTCAACATTATGTTCCACTTGAAACCAAATTGCACGGAATTAGCGAAATACACCCATTTGCAAACAAATTTGGTTTTTGCGAGAGACTCACCTGGAACCCAGCTGAATCTCTCGTTTGTGATGTTCCCAGGCAACTGAATGTGCTGCACCAGGCCGCCTCATGTTTCAGTTGCTACGATATTCGAGATATCGCGATACATGTATATTCGTAATGCACTACTCATAAGGTTGCTGAAAATTCTTCGACAGCCCACGACCGGTTTCGCCCTTCTTGGGGCTCATCAGGTAGGCGCAGTCCCCGAGTTTCCGTCAACCTTATGTTCTACTTGAAACCAAATTGCACGAAATTGGCGAAATACACTCATCTGCAAACAAATTTGGTTTTGCGAGAGACTCACCTGGAACCCAGCTGAATCTCTCGTTTGTGATGTTTCCAGGCAACTGAATGTGCTGCACCAGGCCGCCTCATTTTTCAGTTGCTACGATATTCGAGATATCGCGATACATGTATATTCGTAATGCACTACTCATAAGGTTGCTGAAAATTCTTCGACAGCCCACGACCGGTTTCGCCCTTCTTGGGGCTCATCAGGTAGGCGCAGTCCCCGAGTTTCCGTCAACCTTATGTTCTACTTGAAACCAAATTGCACGAAATTGGCGAAATACACTCATCTGCAAACAAATTTGGTTTTGCGAGAGACTCACCTGGAACCCAGCTNCCGTGAAAACCAAATTGATTTGCAAATGAGTGTATTTGTCGAAATCAGTCCAATTTGGGTTCAAGTAGAACATAAGGTTGACGGAAACTCGGGGACTGCGCCTACCTGATGAGCCCCAAGAAGGGCGAAACCGGTCGTGGGCTGTCGAAGAGTTTTCAGCAACCTTGTGAGTAGTTTCCTTCATGAAAATATACTGCGATATCTCGAATATCGTACCAACTGAAACATGAGGCGGCCTGTGTGCAGCACATTCAGTTGAAGAACATCATAAACGAGAGACTCACTTGAGTCTCCCGTGAAAACCAAATTGATTTGCAAATGAGTGTATTTGTCGAAATCAGTCCAATTTGGGTTCAAGTAGAACATAAGGTTGACGGAAACTCGGGGACTGCGCCTACCTGATGAGCCCCAAGAAGGGCGAAACCGGTCGTTGGCTGTCGAAGATTTTTCAGCGAACTAATGAATAGTGTATAGCCCTGAACTAGTTTAAATCTTGGAATACTCCAGCCGGTATCGGTTTCATCCAGAAATACCGTCAGATCCATCATCCATATAAAATTTTGGCGTCTCCGGAAGCATAAATATAATTTAAACGTTTGGAGGTGACCAAATTTCTATAAACGAAAACTCATTGTTTTGTATGGCAGTGCTGTATAGGACATCGTTCCGTGCGGTTACAAAGTGGTGTCTGTGTAGATTCCTACAAGCTGACTGATTTCTGCTAGCACATTCATTTTCAACATGACCATCTTATCTTCAAAGTAAAGTACATTAGATGCCGTAACAATGAGATACTGAACTTGCTTTCCAAATATGTTGGTAGAGGTGAAAACACAAGTACAGGGTATAGTTTAGAAAACCAATGTTTTGAAGCGAATGACTTGAATCCGTTGTGCCTGTCTGTACTAGGACATTTATTCTTGAAGGCTGGTATGGTAGCTAATGTTGAAGCAATGGTCGAGTCTCCACTGGGTATCCATCGGTGGTGAATTATCCGCAGACTAAGTTAAAATTGACACGAAACAAATAGAGATTTGGCATTTTCTTGAACGTCTCACTTTACACATATGGGATTATTACATGGTGAAGCATGTGAAACGAGGCTAAAGAGAAAGTTGAGTGGGAAAAAACGCCCAGAAGAGGGCTCTTATTGTCATTCACGGTAATCAAACCAGCAACAACAACAAGAGCCGCTGATCAGGCCGAAGAAAGTGATGCAATGATCAGAAGAACCGATTTTTAAATGTCCAAAGAACAGGGCAAAGTCATCCATCCACAATTCAGGGCCTGTAAGCAGGGGCAATCCTGGAACTATCTACAAGAATTCTAACTTAACGGATCACAGGGAAGAAAGTCGATGACAGATGGTTCCGGATATCGACCGGAGGTTAGAACCACGCAGCATCATGCAAATCCAATTACTTTAATCTACGAACTCAATCGGATAAGGGCGCCCACGAAATAATCTTGAATTCAGTCTACAATGTCACGCATTACTGTTGGTATGCTTTTGAAATACTGTTGGACCTATCTACAGAGTTTGAGCTGTGGTCTTGGTTACCTCCTAAATTTTAAGGCACACGTTTCCCGATTCAAATCGGGGAAAACTTATTGTTGATGACCCTTTTTTACTGGGAGAGATATGACAGCAACTTAGGTTGTACGAATGCACATCCCTATGCTCATCCAATGTGGAATCTCGTCCACACCGATCATACCAGTGTCTGACCTTGAGATCAGGTGCTCTCGGCTTGCTGTGTTGCCTTGTGTCTGACATCATTCCTTTGTCAACCTCGTTCACGACTGTGTGGCCAGGTTCCCGGCCGGCCTCTTTGTTTTCTGTCAGAACCAGTCAAACAGTTTAGCAACCACGACACTGTATCCACGTTCTGCAAACTTCTATACTGACACATTTCAAGCCCGAATACGATGCGTTTCAGGCTATTGGAACATGCAGCGCAAATAGGTTGATTCAGCGGTCTTTCGTCATAATGTCAATCGAAGATGAGGGTCATCAGTGTTTCTAACGAATAATATACTTAGAGCGTGACTGTGATGCATTCATTATATAAGGATGCCCTTGCGAGTAAAGTTAACTGAGCGCGTTTGTTACCCCAGAATGCCATGGAATACATTTTCATCCTGTTCTTCACCGGATACTCCTGCGTAGGCGTCTATCAGGATTTGTGACCCTGATCACATATATGACGCATGCACCTGCGCGTATACGTAACACTGACCTGCCTACTCAAAGCACGTGTGACGTGCAGTTTCGTAGGTAGTTGAGTAAGGCTTACTGCCACGCATACGACGATTGAACTAGCCGATACTTGTTTTCACAGAGGGGATAAGTTCGATTGTGCGCGAAATGACTGCGACTCTAAGATAGAGCTGACTTTACGGATGTGAAATTCGTTCGTTCGGTAGTGTGTGTGTGTGTGTGTGCGATGGGGGAAACATCTGAATGACATCAACAAAGTCCGAATGGAAAGGAAGATGAATCGCAAAACCGTCAGTATGTGCCCTGATCTGAGGCAAAATATGCCTGATCAACTCATTTGGCGTTTGATCCGTGAGGGCAACTTATAGACAAGATCATACTGAATGATATCGTTTAAGCCGGCGAAAAAAGTAGGGTAAACACAATAATATTTCCTTCTTTGGTGGCTAGATTTTTGGTGGGGCGAAACACCATGGGGTGATAATTTCTCTAAATGTGTGGGTTTTGACGGACCAAAAATTTACGGTCTGATGGTTAAACTGGCAAACCTATACAGAGGATTATTGATTCATGTTGACAAACGAGGTTCACTTGTCACTAAATGAACGAAATATACGGGATGAAATGTAGAGTGGTGCAGCAAAAATTCACAAGTCGCCGATGTATGCAAAGCCAAGATTCAATATACCGTGCGATGCATGGTCCTAAACCCTACTGGGTACTTGCGTGTGTTGCTTACGGTAAGGAATTTTGTTGAGTCCCATGTGTGAGAACCGTGACATAGTCAAACACGCAAATTCTCGTTAAAAATTTTTAAGCGGCCTCTTAAAAATTCCTGGAACTATGGATCTATATCGTACCAATGTTAGAATCTTACTTGTGGAATAAACCGACTCTATATTCACCCGCTCGCTGTAAATTTCATCCAGCTACGTGTGTTACACCTCAAAGTGCTTACGTGTTTGAAGTTCATGGAATTTTCACCACACTTTGGTGCATTTTTCGTGGACACGTCTTCCTGTATTTCTAAACCGAAGGTAATGTTTTATCAGTTTTCGTGTTTTGATCCATCAAGTGCTACCATACTCTGAAGTGTGCAAACTTTCAAAGAAATATGGCGATAAAAACCTAGTGTAGGCAAAACAGTAGGTGAATAAGACATCCACTTGAAAAAAACTGCTCATATAATTGCGGAAAACGTTTCGACAGCCCACAGTCGCAGCCCCAAGGATCGGTCAACGTCATGTTCTACTTGAACAATAAATTGAACGAAACTGTCGAAATGCACTCACTTGAAAAAACAAGTGGTGGTACGGGGGGGCTTATCTGAATATCGGATTGTCAGGAAGGTCAGATTCCTGGAAGTAACTACAGAATGCCCGAAATCTACTGAGACCCTTAACTCCACTAGATGCCTACCAGACAAGCTTGAATCAAAGCCAGACAGCGCGAGACAGCGTTGGACCAAGTTAGACAGCGCCCCTCCAAAGAAATAGCTTGAGGCCGTCGTATTTTCGCACTCGCTGGTTCACAACAAAGCTGTTGTGTTCCTTGACGGTGAGTCTTTTTTCGGGCACCAGGCACTGGAGCGGGGACAGCAGTCAGATATAACGGGTGGGCGACCCAGTAAAATATAACACGGATGAACGCTGGTTTACGATATTCTTCAAATTAATGTGATGCACAATAGACCGCCTCATGCTTCAGTTGGTACAATATTCGAGATATCTCAATATATTTTCCCGACGGAACACACTACTCATAAGGGTGCTGAAATTCGGAGGACTGCCCTCAGCGGATGAGAACCAAGACGGACGGAACCGGTCGCGGGCTGCAAACTTATGAGTAATGTGTTCCGACATGAAAATATACAGCGATATCTCGGGCACTGTGCCAACTAAAACATGAGGCGGTCTTTATGCAGTACGTTTAGCTGAGGAATATCATAAACAAGAGATTCAGCCGGGGTCAAGCCGGGACTACCGCCAACAACGCAGACTTGCAACTGAGTGTACTCTGTCAAAACATTCAGTGTTTGTAACTTGCCCAACAGGTGTCTGTATGCCCTTTATTTGGCCGTCTGTTTCATGACGATATCACGTACGCTTTTGAAATTGGCACGTATTTTCTCGAAGTGACGATCTGCGTCTTTCGTTGAGATAATCTCAACCTGCTTTTCTTGTGGTAGACTCAAGCCATTGACACATGGTTCTGAAGTGCATTCATCTATATCGCATTAAGGGGAACTCTTCTTTCTCGATGCATCATATGTGATCTACATTGATTGTATGGTCATTTTAACTGTTTTTGCAGTCGCCTCTGCAACCGGTGTTTGCACGGACACTGACCTATTTTCTCATGCAACTTCACAAACAATATGACACGGACGCAAGTAATGGAACATTTGTGGCCCTCGGCAGCCGACCTAGCGGAATTTTTACCGTTGATTGGTTGATCGCTAATCACGTTACACCTCTGTCTCGACTATGAGATTGGTTGGTCGTCAAGGTCACCTGCTCAAATTCGAAATATGCCGATTCTCGGCTGAATTCCGGTTTAAATTGTGTTTCGTAGTCTTTTTATACGTAAAACGAAGTGTACCATGTCGATATAGATTGGAATTAAGACAGCATGAAGCCATGTGTTTTACGCGTTAATACCTGAAAACGAAAGTCAGGTAGCCCTTGTAGTCGGTTAGGTTTACCATTGTAACAGTTGTTTCTTATCAGTTGTTAAATTCCTACACTATGTGGCAACCACTGATCGGATTCGTTTTCAGGTGATAAGTTCGTGGCAGAATTTTGCTTTTCCAAGCAATTTGTTGGACGCATTACCCGCATTTCCTTCCTAAAACTAACTTTCTCAGGGCTTCCTTATTAACGACATTATATTTACCATTTAGTACCTCGGTTTTGTTTGCATTTTCCAACGCGTTGCACGCACGGTTCGCGGCTTGACGCTCAAAATGAGGATTTGAGTTCTCTATTGCTTTGAATACAAACCAAATCACGAAGCTCATATTCGCCGGGTATTCCTTTTTAATTACCTCCAAATACTAATTCCATTTTTTGCTACGATTCACGAAATACAGTGAACTCAGACCCAAACTTTGAGCCATCACTTCGTTCACTATATTTCCTCGCGTGATGATAATTGCACTGATCACCTTGAGCTGAATTCATCCCCGACAGCTAACAAGTGATCTATAGCACGGGTATAACGGTGAATTGGGCTGTGATATCAACTGCACGAACTAGCACAGTCACGCGGACTGATGTCACCATACGTGTAGGTTGGAATGTGAGTTTGAGTTAAGACATCATTATCCGAGTTCACCCAGTACTTTCGAACCGCACGCTACGGAGCGGTTTGTCCGCCTATCTACATATGGAGTGCAGAGTGATGGATATGCTTAATTACCTGTCTACTACCGTAGTCAGGTACATAATTAGGTTCTAGAGATTAGACTGTCAAGCTCAATCGGGCAGGTCTGTCACTCTCACCTGCGTTTAGCTCTATTTGTAAACCGCATCCACAACTGCCTAGCCCAGTCGAACCGGGGCTGGACTACATACAGACGACAGGTCACACACACAAACATGGGGGGAGAGTGGTACAGAAGCTTGCGAGCAGTCACGTTAGCGCCAGATAGGTGTTTGCGTCGGCAACTTTTTGAGAGGTATTCGGCCGCCAAATGATTCGAGCTCACCACTCGAAACTTCAGCCGAGTCGGGCACGCATTCGAAACTAACAGCAGCTTCATCAACTGTTATCATGGAAACTGAGATAAGGTTAGTGTCTGATCTATCTGCCCATCAGACGATAGGTCGAGTTGAGACGACCATAGAAGTGCCGTGAAAAAGATAAGCCTCAGTAACAAAAGGATTCTTTTGCTCGCAATATGCTGGGAAAGACAATCTTCTCTATAATCGATGGAGAACGGATAGGCTTATATGATAATGAGACATTGTAAACTAGATACACTGAGATAAATCGAAATTTGAAACCTCGATTCCCGTAGATCAGTTTGAACAAAACATGAACGGAAAACGGTATTTCGACAGAATTTGCTACGAAGGGAAATGGTTTTGGTAAACTTACGGTTTGACGACGGTTGTCATCATTACAACCCGCCAAAAAACATCAGACCTCGCAGTGTTTGAGAGAATGATCCGAAATCACATCAGCTGCTGTAATTTCTTCATTTCATATATACCTTTTTCCAAGTTGAAGTGACTCCAAATCAGTAAACACGTGCTTCCGTGCGATTTATAAGACATTTGGATAGAAAACAAAAGGTGTTTCAGTATGATTTTTAAAATGACCCAGGATCAAAATAAAAAATGTCACCATGCCTAACTGAGTTGACTCAAGGGGGCTGAAAGCAGTAGTGCGCGCATTCCAACGCGTTCCCTGTGCGCAATTTTCGGTTGGTTGTCCCTCGCCCAGCTGATGCACGTGTTATTCCCACACACAGCTGACGATAGGAGAGTACATTGGTCCAGTGGTGCAAACCCGGTTGGCAGCCAGAACGAGCATCTGAATAGTTAGACCCTGCTTCAGGCGATAAAAGGCAACAAAGATTGCGAAGGTATCCGTAGCGCTGGTCAGGTGTCTGGTTTTCCAGGAACAGCAGGCCATGTTACGCAGTTTACCAGCACACATTAATAACTGAACTGTGAAGTGATCGTTCACATACGATGATTTCTTACTCAGCAAGCCAATAAGCGAACTGCCTTTGTTCGATTTGAATTCCCTGATTTTCCTATGTTGTTCGTTCTATTTCATCGGGTGCATGAGTGTGGCGTAAATGAAACTCAGCTGCTGAACACTGATTTGGGTTGTTCAGCGATCCATTGTGCACGAAATGCCGATTCAGGTTGCATGACAAATGAGAACAGATGTAGCGTTAAATGAACCGTGGGTTTTAATTTCATCCAGCACACCCAAAAGACACCCCCGAGCACAAACCTATACCCTTCTTAAACATTGACATAATCTTTGAGGCGTAGATAGGTTGTTCAGTGAAACGTCTGTAACCAAACAAAAGGGTCTCCAATGAGGCGGAATATCAGTTCCGATTAGTTGGGACACTTTACATACAGCCGTTGCGCCTCAGGCATTATGATACGCTATAAACAAGGAACTCCCGAAGCTTAGAAGGGCACAAACTCTTTTATCGAATAACGGAAGGGGGTCTATTTTACAGGCAGGTTGGAAGACAGAGTACGTTTTCGCCTGTTTCGCCTATCCATCTGTGGGCACTGGAAGATAAGTAGTCAGCCGGCATGTATTTTGCAATTGGTTTCAAAGTAAAGACAACAGGTACAAAACGCGACGGAGCACATTGAAGGCATGCATACGTCGTCCCATACTTCGCAATAATCGCGCTTAGTTTAACACATTTTATTACGACGCATATTCTACAGATCGCCAAGTGTACACAATGAGCGCGGTGTTCCTTCTGCCTACTTTCATGCACGATCGGGTGACAAATATCACTCACATGACTGTGTCTGAGAGGCAAATGACAAATAAAATGCAAAAATGTGAGCATTATACACTATCTGGTGACGAATCTAATCACTGCCTAGTCGTCTTTGTTATCGTATCACCTTCTGCACTTAGTCCAAGGTAGATGTTCACAGGATTTACATCATGTATGAAGTACTGGCAGCCAGCTAT
>SJOL01006430.1:707082-727652 GCA_004794785.1 Opisthorchis felineus | reverse complement strand
TAACTTGGGCAATTTTAAAATATTCCGTATACTTTATCCTTTCCGGGTCCAAGCTGTAATCCAACAGCGGGTGCCCTCTTCCTGAGGTAGTTTTATGGAGCCCGACGACTCGAGAATCTACCCCACTTGGTAGTGAGCGGTTTTGTTCGCCCTCTGGATGAACAGAGTAGGGAATAATCGTCTGTATTAGATAGTGCGCAGACGGTCAAAGTCGACTTTTGAAAGATCAAAGCGTGTGCTTCTTAATGCCCACCTTTTCTAGCCCATCCGCTCCCGGAGACAGGCATCCTCACTGCCTCCGTAGATATGGGAATGCTTGTCACTTGAAGGAGACAACGTAGTGTCCTCACAGACCTGTCGGAGAAGACGGTGAGAATTTACCAGTGGGTCGTCTTATGCCACAACTGTCAGCAACATGAGTATTCGCTGCTATTTGTCCGGCTGACTCCCGTTCCCTCTCCCGGTGCAGAAAATATGGTGAAGTGAAGCTCTATCCTGTGTAGCCTGTACAACCATTAAAGCACTGAAGCCCAAATGCTGTGACAAAGTGGCAGCTTTTGCTTGGGACATAGATATATATCGTTAGAACCCTTCTCAACAGGGAGTGGAGGTAACAGACCAGAAAGGCCTCCTGGATTTGTAGCCAAGGAGCTGAAGCATTATCACGTCGACGTAGCTGCTCCCAGCAAAACTCTGTTGGCCGATCCAAAAATATTACAGAAAGGTTGATTTGCATTCTACTGGTCTAGAACTTCTCGAGAAATTTCCCGAAAACATGGAATAAAGTTCTTAGTGTCTGATAATATGAATGGAAGAACATTAGATGAACCAAAAGTCGCTGATGTCGATTCTATATAAAGACACCTCCGGAGCAATCGTGGTCTGTGAATGGACACCAAGGCCGCAATATACCGAGCTGTCATACTGCTTTCACTTCTGTGACGGCCATCTCGTAGGTCCGAAAAGCAGCAATCTTGATTTCAGATCTAGAGAAAATTCGGCAGTCGGCAAAAAAGCCTGGTTCAGTGCCGTTTGCACAAATATGAGACACAATACAACAGTTCTAGAACAAGAGCGCGTCATTTGAAACGGTTGCACAACTTCGAGAGCAAATACAGCCACCTAAATCTGTGCAGCTTGCGGGCGCACATGCCTGAGCCGAACTTTACTCGCAAGCGACCGACGTCCCCACTCTAATTTATCACACAAGTGCCAATGGGTCACAAATCTCTAACGAAAAGGCTGCTGGATGATCAAGACACTGACACACCCGAAAGCCACTGGGCCCTATAAGCAAGTACTGCTGGAGTCGAATGCAAGGTAATAAGAAATCAGCTAAGTTGGTTAGACCAGTTGAAACAAATGACCGTAACTTACATCAGAAAACAGCTCGCCTACGGTAAGCTAAATAATAAATTCCAGGACAACTTAGATCTCCTTCATTGGACAGCCTTCAGGCAAGTTCAAAAATGTAACTTCTATTTGAGGTCATGGGAAAACCTGGCACGCAACAAAAAAAAGGACATAGAAGGCGGCAGGTGTGAGAAATTCTGTGATGCGACGCATTACTGTACAGAAGGACAAAGGAGCTCTTAGGGTGGAGCTAAACCTCCCCAGTGCAGCATCGACCATGTGAGCTTGCGAAACCTGCGGGCGCGCGTTCTTCAGTAGTACTGGGCCTTGTGGGTCACCAAAGTACTAATCGATCCACCTTCTAAATGTAAACAACCGCAACCGAAGTAGGTTTGTTCCCGATTCTAATCAGTACCTGCATAGTATTGTCATCTTAAGGACGTAAACATCATTAGTCGCTGGGTTAATGAAATACCACCAGGTTATCCATAACCACCTTGACAGTATTTCAACGGGAGCCCCTGGTAACTCTCGCATGGCTTTAAACTTGAAGAGGGGAGGGAATTTAAAGAAATTGGCGGATTAAACCAGATTCTTGATGATAAGGAAGTAACTGACACCGTCATGCATTTTTCTGACATTATGTGAAGACCGGTTGGTGGCCTTCAGCAGGCCCACCGATCTGCTTCAACTGCTTACAGCTGCTTCGAACGACCTCACACAAAGCATCTCGAAAAATCGTGTCACAGCTTGGCAAGATTCACAGCCAACACAGTTTTACTAACGAAACAAGCAGCTCTGAATGAACATTTTTGGATGTACTTTGTTCACAGAATCAAGACATTGGAATTTCCTTTAGAGAAGATTCTCTGCATAAGCAAACGATATTGGTAGGCCTCGTGGTAAGGATTGTAACTAGTTCTAGTCTGTTTAGGCTGAACAATGCCTTGCAACAGCCCTCTGTATGTTCGACAGCTAATCTTATCTTTCTGTGTCCATGTCGTCGGTGCGGGCCTTCATGCCGCTTACAATTCGGTTCCGCACGGTTCTTCAGCTATGAGCCGGCTTTCGGGCGTTTATCCACTGTTGATCAGCTATCCAATTGAGGTGCCAGGCATTTAATACACTTTTATACAATGGTATCAAAATTGATTCAGTGAACTATTTATGTGCCGCGCAATGAAAGTGAAGGAGTATCATTTCGAAACTGTAATGTGCGCCTGTAAATGTACTTGCATCTATACTAACCGATTCGCTGAGCTGTATGCTACGGATGGCCTCACATCACACGAAGAAGGATATCTGAATATGCTGTGTAGATTGAGCGCCATAACTTTAAAATATGTTTACATGACTTTCAAAACACACACGGCTTTCTGTGTTACAGCGGGCTATAAGTGAACACTTTTGTTTTAAGTTGAGCCTTGGTAGATTTGTTAGACGTTCAAACAAATCAACATCACCGTCAATCACTGGTGTTTTGCTGCCTTGCTTTTCACACTACGTATTGTGAGCGCATCATTGCCAAATCACCCAGCACTGAATAAACATCTTTAGTAAACGCACCTTTAGTCAGGAGCAGAACTTAAAGAAATGGGAATGCGAGGCTCTGCTTGCATCTGTGATATTCCGTTCAGCAGGTAAACAAACACGAAATATGTGCGTCGTGTCCTGACGGACGTACCCTTCGTGATCTCAGAAGTATTAGTACCCCTTATCATAAACAAATAAGAAAAATCTCACAAAACGCCAGGGAGTTTCGAACCTGTAACCTCCCGGCAAGTAGTTTCAACACCAAACCCTTTGACCATGAACGGCTAATCAGCAACGACAAACCCTCAGACAGGATACAGAGCCACTCGCCCTTCAGTCACGTAAACCACATCAAGTGGTCAAGTAGTGATTGGCTCCTCAAGGGACGAGGAGCCTCTGGGCCACCTGTAGACTGATGGTTAAATGTACAAGTTACTAGTCGGGAGTTCGTAAGTTCGAAACTGCCTGGAATTTCGTGAGATGTGCACTGATGAAGATTCCCAATAAGGAAAGAGCAGCTGTACATTGCTCCTCGGCATTTCAGCCTGGATTGCCTTCGCTCACGAGACAGAATCATAGTTTAAACTATCAAATCTCCTTACACAACCGTCACACAAGACAGAATAAGAGTGAGCAAAGCCTTCGGGTGCATCATGCCGTCACACTGACTGGAACCGATCAAGCGTAATCCCTTAGCGCTGTATTTGGACCAGAATACGCTAAAAGTGTCGTGACTGTACTGATTTAACTGTTGCACTCGTTTTCCATATATTCATTGTTTTCTATACTATCATTTTAGCTTCCGCGCTTCTGCTGTCAGTCGAGTAAAGTGAAGAGTACCCCCACAACAAAAATGGTCAGTTTATTGATATCTCATCCCGTAAACTTTTTCCAGCAGACGTAGAAACAAATACGTGATTTGTTGTGTAATGCAGGAGTTGCCCGGATGCTTTATTTTATCCGGTCCAAACACCTACCATTTCCTACGGACGACGCCAACCAAATAATTCCAAATTGTAAAATATACGCAGAACTCGAGCCATAATTCTCTAATTATTCCTTGGGCCATCTTGTTAAATTGACTTAACATTGTGATTTCAAATTTCAAATAGGCTCAAATACTAATACCTTTTGCGTTTTCGCGTGCCACTATGTAATCATCCACAGTCATGAGCTGTCTTCGCCAGGCATTCTTGCTTATTGGGATACTGGCTTGTATTCATTCTGATCGTGGTCAGTAGAACTTGCCAAACTCCTCTGTGCTGAGGAATTAGCCACAAGTCACACAACCGCATGTAACCTGCAGTCCAAAGGCCAAATCATACAATGTGAGAAGCATTTGCTTTACTATTAAAACCAAGAATCGCCCTCTTAACCCTTGGGAGATAGTACTACTCGGATCTCTCTCCTCTTCACAGTCTCCCCTGTGCACTTCCACTAACCGCACTCCTCATGAATGAACCTTCGGTAACGCTCGCCTTTCGACCAACGAATTTCCACCTTCTTCTTAGGTCGCTATTGCTGCGCCCGTCTTCTTGAGGAAATCGGACAGATCGTCAAATTTTGATCCACATCTGGACGACCCATAATACGCCTACTCTGTCCACACCGATCACAGAGACGGGACCGTGTCAGTATGCCGCTTAGTATCTGGTAAGATGTAACCGATACGCACTACCTGGTAAGAACCAAAGCAAGAATTGCCTTCGTTTGCTGAAGAGTGAACACTATCAGATTCACCGGATACTGATAATGATTTATCTCTTGTGAGTCAATCTATCAATCATACTCATTCGCAAACATTAAACCCTGGTACGCCATGTGATCATTCCGACATAGCAGAGGGAGTAAGCAACGAATTTGTCCATATGGTCTAGGAAACATCGAGGCCTAATCTCACGTGGCTTGATATATGTTTATTTCATACATCTGCAGAGTAGGGCCATCCACTGGTCAAACCCACGTGCAATCGCAGAAGGGGTGAATTTCATGACTAAGGTTAAATTGTTGCCCTCATATTACTACATACTCGCCGTTCTCTATCCTGCCATTTCAGTCCATGTACCTCCGTTATCAAACGGGATCAAACATGTCTTCTTAGATCGTGTCTTTGTTCTGCGCTTCACCTGATGCTAAAGACGAAACATAACACAAAGGCGTCGCCTCCGAAAGCTCGATTGGTGTCTGTTCATGTGTGTTCTTATTCATGTCTGTGCTTGCATCATCCATGTGAGCGAAATCAGTGTACGGAGCACAAGATAAGTTGGGGTAAACACTACCACCGAATGGCGATGGGATCGGTGAATTCAGACCAAGCGTCGAAAGCGCCAATCACATTGTCAGATCAGTCGATGAACATCCAGAGAGTGTGTTCATGAGATCCCAGTTCAGTGGCCAAATTGGCCTGAATTTGGAAATGAAATTTCACCCGCCCACATAGCCGGAATGCTAACCAAATTTTATGAAGATTTGGCCGATTGGTATTGCACCTTTTGGAACAGGCGATACTAGCACACTATGGGACCTCATGTATAATACTCAACACCTTGCGGTCGAGTACTGTGCGCTCGAAAAAACGAAATATAACTCGGTGTTTCACTTACTTTTCAACTTACTACTTCCCTAAGCTACTCTTTACTAAGATGCCTTTATAAACAATCCCCTTAAGCGTCCCAATGAAGCAGGTAGTATGAATTTTATAACGGCAGTGTCACTCAAGCCTCACCAGCTGTGTGGCCAATACTGCGGGCGGACGCAACCAAGTTTCGTCTCAAATGTTTTACCACAACACAGACCTTACATGACCAGATATTTTACCGTTATTAGAGTTAATCATTTCAGTTCGGTTTGTTTGTTTTTTCAATCGTGAAGAGTGAATATTTGTAAGTGGGCTCGTGTTGCTACAGCCGTTTTGTACCGGTTACACAAGACGGGAATGAAGATCATTCCAAAGATGGTCAAACCAGTCAGACGAAAGCTTAGAGAACTAACACTAACTAACTCTCCTTATCCAACTTTGTGGGACATTTACTGATAGAGATGAGTTTACTTACGGTTTTTCATCTCGCACGTAACTGGGGATATTTTCCAAAGGAATTACGTAATGCCACATGTGTTACATCCACAGCTTTAGAGCAAGACCGACATATTTAGCTTTCACATGAGATAGTTGGTTGAAATTCGAAATTAACTATCTTCTAACTAAATACAAACAATCAGTGCAGATAGTCGAATGTGGACGGCTGCAGTGACTGACGATGGAGCCGGCTTATCCCCCTGTAGGTGTCGGACGGAGTCGAGTAAAGTACTCAATTAGGAAGGATATATGCCTAGTAACTTCAAAATTAGAGTTATCTCAGTCAGTGTGAATTGCTCTGTTTCAAACAGTGGCCGACTCAGTCACTGATCACGTTAAAACAGTCATGTGATTGCACGTTGTATTGTTTTCATACGAGTATTATGAGATACCACGGTTAGTGCTAGTCAGATGCCAAATCTTCAAATTCATTGACTTCCAAAAGTTACAAGGGATAACATTTTGGTATGTGAAGAATATTAAGTAAATTCGTGCGTGTAGGTGCATATTTATGCGCGATTTTTTGCTGAACCCGATATTCCGCTTATGTGGCTAACATCCAACATCAAGAGGTCATCTGAGTCCAAAAATAAAGATACGGGAAATACCAGCTTTTGTGAGTGATCTATGAAGCTGTCAACCAAACTGTCTTCACAGTACGAGTGCGAACTTCCCTCCTTTGCATTCTTTTCCACAAGATAATCTCACAATCTGGCCCATGCAAGATAACTTGGTTTTTTCAACCTCGCTGTAAACGATTAATGGACTAACACCTGACCAAACGGAGGTCCTGCTGATTCGGACTTCTAATGCGAAGAAGTATAAAGAGATAATAATAAGGTTATCGTTCAGCTGTAGCACCCTTTCAGTGCCTAGCTGCCATGCCACCCGAAGGGAGCACGAGGGCTGGGATTATGCCAGGTTACCCAAGCCTAGACAGGAGAAGTCGAGATGCTGAGGTCGGGTTCGAACCACGGACATTCCGGTCAGTAAATCCGCTCTCTGACCACTGAGCCATCTTGCCATCGCATCTGGTTGCAGAGTTCGTTAAATTTCTTCCTCTGGATGCTACATAATTACCACGAAAAAAAGTTGAAGGGACCAGCAGCTGATTGTCACTTAATGTTATTTGATTTCAGGTACTTGATAAAGGGAGTATCAGAAGACTTACTCAGGAAAACACTAAGGATAACTCATCCCCACTCATCTCAGAATATTGGGAGGGTCGGTAAGTGTGATGGGATTTAAGGAGGTTCTATCCGAGAGATTTTAAGAACCAACTCTACGAAAGGCAGTAGGCAAGCAGCGGACTGTAGTAAAAAACACATCTGAGAAGCTGCACTAGCAATATTTTGAATGAAGAAGTAAGGACTGAGGTGACAGAAATAATAGGCATATCCTTATCGGATATCACCCGCTGTATATATATATATATATATATATATATATATATATATATATTCTGGAACTATCGGGTTGTGATGAAATATTGCTTTCTGGGAGGCGCTCTGGGGCATTTATCTGACCACAGCCTATCGCGCATGCTTATGTTAAGGAAGTATGTAAAACGGGTAGGAAAATCCCTTATAATAACAAGGCTTTCGTGGACGCCTCTGCTAAGGCTCTATGTTTAAAGAGATTAGAGATTCATCGGCAAATACCTCGATTACTATCTGCCTAGAGCAGGTATGGTGGAATTACCTGTGTTCGCTTTCTGGGAGTCTACAACTTTTTTGTTGAATCGGGTGAGGGAAGATCCAGATAATACCAGGACGAAATAAAGTACAGGCATTAGTGGACGAAATGGAAGAACAGCTTCAATTACACTCGTGTGTTGTTTTGATTGGCGAAATGCAGTACCGATGCCCGTTGGCTCCAACAACTTGAGGATATATGAGGGGTCCAGATAGGGCTATGATCCCGAACCGAGGGGCTTTATTTGAAGTTTCAGCTCTAATTAATATCGTGATGTATGTTCTAACACGTGAGTCCGTCAACTACTATATAGATTTAGTATATCTTACTAAAGCACAAATATGCTTCTACAAGAGTTCAGTTTCATGTTTCAGCCGTATGAGTGTGTGATCCAATTTTCCGGCCCTCACGGGAATTAGATGAGCTTCGATACGTCGAAAGATCCACCCGACCACGAAATATTGGCACTAGGAACAAAAAAGACCGTCTTCGAAGAGACAGTATGCACGACGGCTTTCGGAGTTTTGGCAGAGTAAACCTATTGGTTCAACTAGAAACCAGTTGTTTCTTCGCTTGTGTACACCCGAATAGGTTTCTGTCGTCCACGGTAATCAGCTGCGTTTATAAACTCAGTGTTGCAGACAATATTCTCCAGTACGAACTACTCGCTAGTGGAAATATCAGTAGTGCATTAGTGAACGAATAATCCCTGTCGGGTACAGTGAAAAGTCACAGGCAACCACATGAAAACTGCAACCTTATAATTAGGTTGCACAAATGTACCCTGTGAACTGACAGAAATTGTGAGTTGATGCAAGAGATTGAAGATTTGCTGTTGCCTGTGTCGTCTTGTTAGCCTGGTGGATGCATCATTAACCGATCAACTCGCGGTTTCACTAGTGTGCAGCCATGTATGTGTGTGAGTGAGTTTGTCTGAGTAAGTTTGTGAGTAGGTCAGCCAGTTGGTTGGTTGGTGCATGGACCGCGCTTCTTGATCAATACACAGTGAAAGAACGTGATAAAATTGCTTTCGATATTGTGGGATGACATTTATTCATTTGATGAATTTCTTGTTGACAACAATCAGCGCATCTTTGTGACAGCACAGCCATCGAGATATGGCTACAGAAGCACTGCAGGAACTACTAAAGGACTACGACCTTGAACAAAACGGATTTCTTGACAAGGCTGAGTGGATCAAGCTGTGCGCACAGGACGGTATTAATTTGTCACCGGATTTAGCGAGTGCCCTTTTTGATGGGCTTGACACAGATGCTGATGGACAGGTACAAATAGGAGATATTGTGAAAGAGCTTTCCAACTGGGAACTAGCTATGGAGTTTCCCCAAACTCCCCTACTATCCGACCGAAGATCCCTATCATTTGATCAGCCGCATCAGGGCAATGAAAGCCCATCAGCAGTTCCACTTAACCAGGCTCATCGGCCCAGAGAGTCAAGACGGAAAATGAAACGAAATTATCAACAAAAAGACCATAGTCGCTTTCTCAGCCAATCTTCCGGAGCTCATAGTGATAACAACGGTGGTCTTTTTACGACAAAGAAGGAATTGGCTGAAGATGGATCTGAAGTCTTCTGCACTACACCGGTTCCCATTCACCCAAGGTGAGCGTCAGGCTAGTTATGCTACCTAGCAAGCATAGTGATTGTACTTAGTCTGTGAAACTCGAATATGGGCACTAAATACATGAGAAGGGGAGCACCAACCGAAGAAATTACCAACCATGAATAATATGCGAATTTTCGACAGGTTTTAGTCTCTATCCAACAAGAAGTTGATGTCCGAGTAACCGGTTATTTTTTATGTTTCGGCGTACGTCTATCGTTTTGAAAGTTCGTTGCTACAGTAGACGATTACACAGCCAGATTATTGGCGCGTGGCATCAGAGTACAAGTTAACCTAATATATAATGTATGCAGAACATACGGAGTGTGTTGTTGAGGCTGAAATATCTTAAGTTCCTCGCCGGCATTCGACGACCATACCCAGTCAACTTTTCTTCAAAGGACAACCATTCAGGACCATGAAGCCCGAGATATTTCAGTGGTTTGGGAGAGAATTTTCCATCCAGAAGGTTCGTGATTTGAACTCAACCCGGGTATCTCAACTGCTCTTGTCTGGGTTTAGGCAAGCTTGCAGTATCTAATCCCTCGTGCTTCCTGCGGGTGACAGGACAGCTGAGCACCAAAAGAGTATAAAACCTGAACGCTCATTATTTTATTAAGTAGTGGATAAATCACAATCCTACTCGTTCTTTTGTTAAAAAAATACTCGGTAGCATTTTAGAACTAGGAAAATGTGGAGAAATAATCATATAAAGCCCTTTAATTTTTCATAAATTAATGCCTAACGCACGGTTTCGATCAGATAAAAAACATTAGTACAGAGACGAAAAGATCTTTGCAAAGGAGGCTTGAAGTTTTCTTCAGAATCAGAAAGTGACTGCAACAATAGCCATTACACTTCACTGGCAACGGCGAAAATCCAGTTGGTTCGCAGATATTTCAAGGAAAAGCCATGAAAAATCGTTACGAAATCAAGTTGGTCAGCTCAAAGTAACAGTGATATTGCCATAACACCAAAGTAGAACACAGGACTTCCATTCGTCTAGCAGGAGATTTTGCCAAATGAAGACGAAGTCTCAGAACAGTGCCGCTAAAACTCAGTTTAGTTATATGGCCAAGACCAATAGAAAATCATACACCGCGATTTCATTGCGTAGTATATATAGCTGTGGCAGACAGACTGATGTGGTCTTATCGAAGCTACAGCATAAAATAATCCGTTCATTTGGATGGGTAGCTCGATGGCAGAACGGCTTGCGAAATTAGTCGGTGAACTCAGAGATTTGCTGTCATTGTTATTTGGTTCGTAGATGGAAGGGGCTTGGGGAAAAGAAACTGACACGCAACGCGGCACGCTTTGCGAAATACTTTGTACTTGGTCCAAGACAAAGATGAGACGATGGCTTTACCCTCTGAGCGTATTCTCAATTAATATTGAGAATTAGTAGTAATTTGTACAAATGTGGGGCTCCCTTACCATTACCTTTCATATAGTCGGAAACAATGACCGCTTAAGGATCACTGGAGTTGGTGTCGGTAGAGCGTTGTTCCCTACAAACTTATTACGATTAGGCTGAGCGGTACAATGATTAAACAGTTTGTTGCGTTGACTTCGTTACTATAAAAGTGCGAATCCCCAGTTTGGTTATTTGACCACTCAGAACGAAAATTTATGAAGGATTGTGCCTTACGCTTGTAGCTACCGCTGTGACTCCTAAACAGATGGCTCAACTCCCGTTTGGTGTGCCTTAAAGTCCCGTCAGTGGCGTCGTCGCAAAATTCGTGGGCCAGGGGTGTCGTGCAATACAGATA
The DNA here is from genome assembly GCA_004794785.1 of Opisthorchis felineus. Lineage (NCBI taxonomy): Eukaryota > Metazoa > Platyhelminthes > Trematoda > Opisthorchiida > Opisthorchiidae > Opisthorchis > Opisthorchis felineus. The sequence goes on along the minus strand of SJOL01006430.1, from coordinate 716,598 downwards.
AAAGGAAAAATGTGTTAGTAGAGTTCCGGGATCATTTGGGGCGACCAGAGTGCAAAGGGAGTCAACTGCCAAGTCTGGATTGAATGCCAATTCAGTTCATAGCAAATCAACTCCATGCACCAGCACTTCATCACATATCGATTTCTTGCACGATCAACACACTGCAAAATTAACTGGCCGAGAAATTTGATACATCGCTCAGGCGTGAACGCATTCGCCTGTTCAGACGTGAAAATTCAGATGTGTCAAGCGTGCTCGCCTCACACGTCAGAAGTCCGGAGTTCAAACCCCAAGTATAGGCACTTTCTATGCGCCCTAATAAGAACAAAACCCGAGCCCACTGCTTCTCTCTTGTGTGGAGACTCACTAGAACAGAAAGACGATCAAAAGAGAGTGTGGTGAACGCGAATTCCACAAACTCCACAATCACCAACAGCCAATTTGACAGAGTCTCATAACTTCTCAATGCAAACATATCAAGACCGGTTGGATGGCCTAACTGACGTGTCCGTATATCCAAAGTAGCTTCGGTTTAACTGTATTAGCTGTTTGACAACCCAGTAGTGAATTCAGCCGCATCCGTGTGCCCATAGCCTGATTTGTAGCTGATCATTCGTCGCAAATTTAATTTGTCGTCAGAGTCGATGTATGACATTTCCATATTGTTGTTACGCTGCAAACCTACTCGTGATAGAACCACAACCTGATTTGGTTTGTTCATCAAACCTACCGTGTTTCTTCTGTATCCCCCTGGTTGCTACAGCTTCACAAACAGCGCACTTTGCGTTCATGCCACATCCAGTCATCATCATATATTGTGCGTTTACCACTCACTTTTGGTTAATTCTCTCTGGCGCGCGGCATCCACCACGGCATCATCCACCATCACATTCACAATCTACCATGCACTCGAATCTATCAAAACCTTGATCACACGAGGCTCCAGTTCCACGTACTTCTTCGTCCTTTTCGGCTGTATGCACTCGTTTTTTTTTCTCATCAGAAGAAGTGGATCTTTCCCCGCCACCGTTATGGTGAGAACATGGCTAGTCTTATTGTTGTCAGGTGTTTGTTTGGCAACAAAAATTGAATTTTCAATTGAGATTTCGTCTTGTGAGTACAGCCTATCTGTAGTGAAAAGCCGAGAACTACTGTACAACTGTTTCATCGTTATTAGGAGTCATTGGTGCGGTGCGGATCTCACGAAACTCTGATAAGGAGTTCCGAAATTGATACCCCATGGTCAGTAGTTTGAACACGACCGTCCGGCTACGAGTGGCTGATCGGCATGGTGATTAACTCTCAAATGGGCAGAACTCAAAATTACAGGACAAAATTTTAATTCAGAATTACCAAACCCGCTCACGGTACCACCAATCTATAAGTCGCTCAGCGGTAGAATAATCTCACGAGATGAGTGGAACTTTCACCTGAAAAGTCATCACTCGAGGAGCCAGTTAACATGTGTGATCACGTGATCTGGATCCCGTGTTTGAAGGAAGAACGGCGCCGGATCCTGCCCAAGTGCGAGCCCTTCGCACTGCTAATCAGCCGCTCGTTTTCGAACGGTTAACTGTACAAACTACTAGCCGAGAGGTTGTGAGTTCGAGACTCTCCGGAGTTTTGCGAGATGCACACTGCTGATGATTCCCAATAAGGATGAAACCACTGTACAGTGCTTCTCGACGTCTTAGCGTAAATTAGTTTCACAGGTAGGACGAAATCTCAAACGAAAATTACCAAATATCCTTAAACTGCATCGAACGAGTGAACGTTGACTTCTGACACGGAACACGCGTGATCCTTAAAGGTTAAAGCACATGAAATTCGACCAGATGCTACGCTCTGCGGCGTTTATAATTTTTCCGGAAAGCTCCTGGTGCCGCACGTTTTTGAATGGCTCAGAGATAGAAACAAGTCCTGGTGTGAGTAAACTCCCCTAGATAAAAGGACGAGGCTAAAGCATGCTTTTTTTCAAGGCAGTGGAGTTAAGGACATTCAAAAAACGGTGCCAACAATATTTAGGATACGCTGGGAAGGCTGTCACCAGTTACCATTATCTAGAAGGGTGTGGTGGCCCTCGCTTCCATAAGTGAGTTCATTGCAGCAAAATTCTCCTTGCAAGGGTTTGAGCAGGCAGCTTTTCGACCTGCATTCCAAAAAACATGCCTATGTAGATTGTCGAATGTAAGGGCTTCCTGAACGCTGTACCACACCATTTTTTACTCCAATGAACGCAAATCTGGAATCTTAGTATTGATTTGAGTTATATAATCAACGGATTCCAATAGGATTTGGAGAGCCAAGAGAGTCCTATTTTAAATATAGATAAGCTAACTAACACTCATTAACCCGCTAAGTTGATTTTAAAGGAAGACTCTATTTAACCCGGTTGAACCTCTTGTTCATGATGTTTGGGGACATCCCTACCTGAAGAGCCCCAAGATGGGTGGAACCTGTCGTGGGCTGTCGGAGAGTTTTCAACGACGTTTTGAGTAGTGTGTTTCGCCTAGACAAATGCTACCTAGTTTGGGGCACCTGATACTCAGACTCAAATATATTGTTGTGCGAAATACAAAATGTAATAATCGTCGTTTTTCAACGTCAATTCCCACTGATAAGTTCAAATTTTTGCTAAGAATTTTCACTGCATATACAATATAGAACTCTAAACAATTGCACTCTTGTAATGTTCAGTTCTTCGACTTTGGTTGGCGATTTGTTTACTGGTTGCGCAGTGATCTGCCAAGAATGAACAAGCGATCACTGGAGACCTACATAATTTAGGTTTAACGTCTTTGAAGTTCACATTTCGCTCGCCTGTTTCGGTGCTTCATCAAGTTTACAGTCTCTATCGTGTAGAGTAGTACTGCACATGTGTGTGAGAAAGCGTCGCCACCGAACAAACAATTTCACACATAAACGTACCTCTGCAGCTCAGTGCGCTTACATGCTGAGTCACAAAGACTTCTGAGGATGAGTTCATCACCGCGTTAAGTTCTGTTAATAGAAGCGAGCAATAACCAGAGGGAAGTTTTTGCGACAAGGTAACGTGACACAGTTGTATCCGCAGTGGTTGTAAAGGTTCACTATGGAAACTACTTTTTGCCTACAAGAAAGTACTCACAAAACGAACCAGTTGAGATTATGTCTTGTGAGTGAAGGAAGTCTATGCCGAGAAGCCGAGAAGCCGAGAAGCACAGGTGTACAGCTGCTTCATCCTTATTAGGAATAACCAGCATTGTGAATCTCACGAAACTCCAGGGCTTGTCGATCCCTACTAGGGTTTCCAAACTAACTAACCCATGTAACGAGCCTAGATTTGCACCAAAAACAAACTGTCACCGATGGCAAATGAGTAATTATGCTTCAGTTATCTTATCCACCGGTAATTCTATTGAGGACACTGAGGAGAATGTTGGTAGCTCAGGCAGAGCTGATGGTCGCTGGTTTGTCCGCTTAGCTGATGATGTCAACTCGATTGGTGATGAAACGTTTTAAATCAAATTGCCCAGGTTAGGGAGAAAACCAGTCACGACGAGTCGCTAAGTGTTCGGAATCGACAAGGTGAGACGAATGTGTAACTACATGGTCAACATTTTCGGCATGAATGAAGCATGACGTCGCTTGCTCTGCAGGATATCACTGAAATGTGGACAAGTATCCGACATCTTGCTTCACTCGTTAAGACAAGACTGTGACATGTTCATTCGGACATCGGAACTCAGCATTCTGTGTCCACTACTCGCGGCAACACAAACCCATCCAGAATAGAGTATTTATTTATTTTAGACTTCAGAGGAGAAGTGTTATTCCTTTTAGTTGCCTAATTCACGGATGAGATAGTGATCTGCCCGAATCTGAACCGCGTTAAAACGTTTCCTATATCACGCAACGTCGTATAGCACATTTGTTCGATAGGGAAGACAAAACGGCTTAGCGAAATTGCACAAATATTCAAAAGCAACGTTCTGTGATTAACGACTGCTTTTGTCACAACTGACAGGTTAAACGCGGCAATTTTACAGAGCCTTACAAATGTCTCGTAGTTTCTCATCAGGGGTTGACAAATAACAAATCAGCAACGTTCTAACTCGGTGGGTCGAAAAATTGAACAACTGCAAACTGTTAGTGATGAAAAATGAATCATAGGTGGTTCCGACTGTTTTCATTTCTCCTGACATAATATCTGAGCAGTTGTCCACCACAGTGTCACCAGAGTTTGTACTGGGAGGACTTTTAACATTCCACCCTCTTAAATGTTAAACAAAGATATCAACTACCGATGGCAGACAAATCAATGTTTCGTGATTGAGCAGACTGTAGGTCCATGGTCCATGGAATAGTCCATGTATGCACAAAGTTGAGAATCCCCGTGATTGAATTGCAGAGTAGTTTCAGACCAGTAGAGGTTGGCTAAGGATCATGGATGAGTCGAAATTTGTTTTCATGGACACCTATCGGGCAATGTGAATTGATGGCCTTCTACGGGAATATGTGCACCTTCATGTTCCTGTGTGTTTGAGCTCTGAAACGATTCATCACATTTTTTCACCCTATTTCCTTTGCTCCTCAGCTGCATTAGCTTCGAACATTTCACCCAGCCATTTAATGACAGGTTAATCCACGTTCTTTTCACGTTCTCGCCAACAAATAATGATGTAGAGAGATTAATTACTCAATTATATACAGGTCGTCGACGGGTGTAAGCATGTGACTGTTTCAACAAGTAAAGCATCTGGGTAAGCATGATACACATAAAAATTTCGTTTAGTTGCCCCTCGAACGTCCAGTTACATCCACAATATGACAGGATTCGCTTAATCGCTTCGAGCGTACTGCAAGAAGAGAGCGATGTTATGGATCAGGGCTGGCGGAGCTAAATCACCGTAGAACGCGCTAGTTTGTCACGGGATTACTCTGAAATTGTGGACCAACTGCCACGATGATCGTGTTGCTGCAATAAAAGTCAATAAAAGCTATCAGGATGACGGCGACTAAAACAGCGGCGGAACACCGTTCCATCTACCCGTAGTGAACAACCCGTCAGCTATTGTCAACCGTCCCAAAAAAGCGCTATCAAGCAGCCGAGTCTACCACGAGACTAGTAGTTGGCTTTTGACTTATCTTCCTTCTTACTACAAAAGAACTGTACTTTTGCACTGTGAAATCTAACTCCTTTGAGGATCAAACGCTTTCGCTTTGTCCGGAAGGCGTTCTCGCAGTGGGAATACCATAACCTCTCAATAAGTCATATCACACACAGTGGGAAGCAGCCGATTGGTTAAGACCATGGTGAACCAAATCTTGCTATTTCACTGACAATGTCCAACGTCGTGATAGAAATAGTTTAATCTTTTAACCCAGGCGAGCTAAATAATTTCTTCCATCAGTTAGACGGAAGTTGATGAACAAACATCTTATAAGCTAGTTAAAAGTATTCCATCTTTCAGTGTTCTCAAGTCAAGTCATGTAGACTATAGCTTTACAAACCCTCAATGTGAACTTTTGGCGATCGAAATTCCACAGACATAAAGTAGTAAGCAAATATCAAAGTACGACATACTGAAAGTATCAGCAATAAATTCCAATCAAAAATTTATCTGATGATCATGTCAACTCGAATTACAATCGACGAACAGTCGGGCCACGTGATACAACAAGGTTGCAGTACTTGATAGTCCCTGCAGAATTGCTACCAAATCTCGGTCCTGTTTCGAAATCAAGGTGCCCTTCAGAAAATGAGAATGCAAACTGTAAGCGTCATCAGTCAAGAAACTAGATGAACAATTATCGCAAGCCGCAAGAAAAAGTGCACTACATTTGGAAATCTGTTTATAGGAGCTGGACGACAAAACAAAATCTCCCTCGTTAACTCATGGAAACCAGACAAGGTGACAGTACGACCACTGCAACAGCATACAGGAAATAGCGGACTTTTGAATTTGCCTACCGAAGTTGAAAAGAACTCGAAGACAGTTGTCCAAACCAGCAGGGGCTGTAAGCTTACTTGACACCTGAGTACTTCACACGCATGAATTTGGGAATGCCCTCAACTGATAAATGCATTAGTATGGTCAATCTTACCACACCACTGCAACAACATGGTTCTGATAAAACATTACATACAAACAAATCCACAGCTTCCACATTTGCGCCTGAGTAGTAGTAATAGGTGGACTGCAGAACCTACTTGTTTTTTTACGAGGAAATTAAAAAATTGGAGAAACCCTCCTAAAGAAGTGCACAGTTCAGGGAGATCAGTTAGCTGAAAGCAGAGGGTACCGGCACGTTCTTCCAATAAGATGGGGAATGGCCAATCGAGAGCGCATGGTCGGAGCTATGAAATTTGTACGGGTGTGGATACTGCTTGACGAGAAACAAGTTTGCTGGATATATAAAAGTGAGAAAAATAGTAGGAAGCACTGACATAAAAGTTCCCATTTCGTTTTTCGATATCAGCTTTTGGCCTTGACCCGATAGGAGCAAGCTGATTCTACAGTCGCCATGACAAGCAATAACGACAGCTTATCGAAAAGGTCGACCGTTTACAAATGTCCAGATTCTGTTTGATCGGCTATTTCAATCGGTCTCACCATTTGTCACCAAGGGCGCGTTAACTGACGAGATGGTGAGAATCCCCCATCGGCACAAGGCGGTTTTCATCAGATGGTACACGTCAGAACGAAAGTCCAGGTAATCCATTAGTTGCCAACAAAACAGGGAAGAATCAAGGATATTGACGCATGGGAAGCTGGTGCAGTCATGTTCATTTGTGACACACTTTCGATCGAATCTGCACTTTTACTGCCTGTTGCGCAGAAACCCAGATCATATGGAACAGCGCTTCTGAGTTGATCCCTGCAGCGTGCAGTTGCGTGGACAGCGAGAATTCAGCGTGCGCACTACAGTTAATCTCATGGCTACCTAAGGTAGACAGACGGCTACGTTTTTGGCCGCGCGTAGAACGATGAAAAATCTTGGGGAATGACCAACTTGACGGATATAATTGTGTTTGACCAGTGGTGTGCGGTACAAATTGATTGACACCAATAGTGCTCAAAAGAAAAAGTGATACATCATAAAATCGTTAACACTTTCTGACTTGAGAGCATCCATTCGGTGTTCGACCCGAAGAGACTGTTGGTACACACCACTGTATTGAGTGCTATCGTTTAGACCGAAAAGATTGGGCAGCATTTAATAAAACCGTCTTTTCAATGGTAACTGTGACGCTAAGTTGTCTGTTGATCGATCGTAACATTTGGTGGACTTTCAGTGGACCAGACGGTTTTTGTAGGTGATAGTCTAAGGAATATTTGGGTGGCGACAGATGCGAAAAGTTCACGAGTTTATGGTAAACCTGGAATAATGATCAACTCTCACAAATGGCAATCACTTCATATGAAATGCGTGAGACGAATTACAGAGTGGTGCGATGAAAATTTACTAGTCAAAAATGGATTCAGCCCATCGAACCATGAGGGTCCCAAGCGTCCGATGAATAGCCAAGTTCCTACTAAGTGTTTTCACGGGTTCCTCTGTTTCAGAACTTTGGTTGATTTCTGCGTGGAAACATTAACAAATTGGGATACACGGATTCTTTTCGATAAATATGAAAAGTTTGGAAGCTGTATCGCTTCACCGTTTATCTCTCAAAAGTACTTACAGTGAACAGAAGCAATGTTAGGCAGCCAGAATAAATGCTTAGACATTAAATGCATTTGGCCGTACGTTAGAACGGATACAAATTTTCAGGGTGGCGTGTATTTCGGCCGCTAAGCTTTTGCCAGCATTGAATAGCGACACCAACTTGCGCACACCAGCGAAATCTAAATGGAACGAATAACGTGCCAGGAAATCTTCAGGATTCTTCTACAATCCGGTCCAACTGGAGCTCCCAGATGTCGAGCGCAGGTGACAACATATCACATAGTACCGCTCAAACCAGTGAAGGGTTCAGATTGCGTACAACAGAACGATTAGTTCATTTGTAGTTTGCATGTCGCATGCACCTCTGAAAGATAGCTTCTAGCGGACTTTGGATGAAGTAGGTGGTTTCATGTTGACTGCTTCCAGAAAATCTATGATTTGATGAACGTAGCGGATCGTGCGAAAAATTAGTGATCTGATCGCAGTCTGCAAATTTAGGACAAAACGTAGAAAGGGTTATAAATATTGATGCATCACAGGTGTACGCAATCTGTGGTGTTCGATGGACAGTCACAAGTCCTACGGAGTACTTGCGTGGGTTTCAGGTTTCAACAGGATTCCTGTTGATATCCGCGCAAAGTTTACGGCTGGTAAGGACAGTGACAAATTCAATCCCATAGAATATTCATTCAAGATGCTCAACTCTTTTTTGAGTTTATGAACAGTGGGTATCAAGGTTAGTATCCAACCTCCGAAGAGTGCCTTCATTTCACAGAAGTGAAGTGTACTGTGCTGGCCCTTGCCCACAATTTATTAGAGGGTTGAATGCCTTTCAAAATAATCAAACATTCTGTTCTTACATAAAGTTTGATCGGAGCAGTCACTGCGTTGTTCTTGGGACAGTTTTGCCTCATATTCTACAGTCGGAACGGTTTTTCACCGTTTATGTTCCTATGTGGGATGACTGGGAAATGTGGCGATAAACACTAAAAGGAAGAATGTCGGTTTCGGGTTGCTACGCTCATGACCGTATCCAGTTTTTCTCATTCTGCCAGTAAGATTTACCTCAAAACTTATCTAATAGACCATTTCGTGCCTTTTATTGTGCAGCTAGATTGGTTTTAATACCCGTTTACTTCAGGGGGTACTGTACCTTTAAGAGGATTAATCATTTGGGTCATTTAATTGTGAGTTTTGCGCCATCTTTCCATACTGTGGAAAAAGATGAAAGGACGAACGAAAGAAATTCAAACAAGTATGTACTTAAGCGACCAAAGGGACTCAGAGTTATTGTTTGGCTTTGCACTTTATAACGAGGCGGGAAATGAAAGGGTACATCGGTGTTGGAAATAAACCAGGTTACTCCCAGTCCAGGACATACAGCAAGCCCCAATGTCCATTGCCTTGAGATGATCACTTTCGTACCTGGGACGGTCCGCGTATGCGTTACTGAAACATAGCAGACATGAAATCTTGGTCTGTACATGTGACTTAGCATCCATGTTTCCGAAATTCGTGGCACTGATCAAAAGTGGTCTTGTGATTCCTGGCCCACGCAAATGCATTCGCTTCTTGTGCTCTGTTTACGCTCCCCATGATCATACTTGCTGTCGTATTTGGCTTCCTAAACTTAAAACTTAAGAGTTTATTTTGTGGTTTTTTAACACAATTTTAACACAATTTCTACGTGAAGCGCATATTCTGTATTATCTATTTTGTCATTAACAGGTACCTGGCAACTTGAACAACTTATTCACCTTGAGTCAGCTCTCGCGTTGATTTGTGTTCATGAGGCTATAATAAAATAGACGAAATATCACGTGATGGTCCAGTTCACGTGATTTACACCGCTGGTAGCACAAT
>SJOL01006430.1:654748-694102 GCA_004794785.1 Opisthorchis felineus | reverse complement strand
TTACACGTAGTCAACGCAGTCGGATGGATCTGTTCGCCGAGCTTGGCAACTGGCTTGCAAACGTTTCGTCACCATACGAGGAGGCATCATTAGAAAGCAGTTGGGTGTGCACCTGATCGACAACCAATAAACTCGCTCGAGCTACCAATATTTCAACGCAGTCGGAGGGAATACCTCACTCAAGTAAAGAATTATTTGAAAGGACGTATACTGTGGTCACACAATGTCACTATGGTCTGATCAATTAAAATCCCATACAGTACATGGGGTTAAAGAAAGATGACTGCACTAGAGGTGGTAAATAAAATCAATTAGTACGACTTGTTTGCAAACTGGAAACCACTTATGGTCCCGTATTTGGTTCACCTTGACTTGTAGGTTGATTGGTAGACCGCCGGAGGGTCACCTAGTCCAATTGCAATGGCCTCAGCCGCTGCAAATGCAAGAGATTTGATTCCATTACCATGACGTCAATTCCTCTGCGGTAGCCCCCCATGTTAGCAACATGGATGAGATACAGACAAGAAGAAACGAAGTTCCTAAAAAAATCGTGCTGCCGACAAGGCATAAAAGACAAGACGGGGGAACCGATGTTGGTAGGCATATTGTTTGGATGGGCTGATGAAGTCGAGACTGCCAAAAATGCTGTAAAGTTCACAGATGACTCACCACACCTCTGCCTAAAGGACTGACAATCAATATCTAATAGGGGAGGGATGGCTCGGTGTTGAGAGTGTGAATTTACTGACCGGAAGGTCCATGATTCGAACCCAACCTCAGCATCGCGACTTCTCCTGTCTAGGCTTGGGCGACCTGGCAGTATTCCAGCCCTCGTACTTCCTTCGGGTGGTATGGCAGGTAGGCACCGAAGGGTGTTACAGCCGAACGACTACCTCTATATCTAACAATACGACTGCTGGGCCTCTTATGTGACTTGTACAATGGGCCGGATACTTGTAACGTTCAGCTTCCCCACATGGAAAACAACACAAAGACTACTTATCAAGCCTTGAATGAACCTGACCTCTTGTTGTGCTCGAAGATGGCTGCAGAACCAGCAGGCGAGCTCTCAAAAGATACTATTTTGAATGATCGTGCTGCAGTTTCAAGGCTTTAAGAAGGTTTGTTACACACAAGCTTGAAACGATTCTTGTTGGTAACTATACCGAATTCGATTTGTTTTCGGTACAAACCAATCTTGTAGCATCCGAAAAGTGCCGAAAATGTACTTTTGAACTCAGTGACACTTCCAAACAGCTTCGCTCAGCTAAGGAGGGTTTTTTCCATACTTTCTCCAATGGCTTGGAGAGCTCTTTATATAAGATTTTAAGTAATGTTGTCTCTCACATAGGTATGTTCTATAACGTGTCCTTGAAAAAAAAAGTTAACATTCAGTCCATCGTGTGAGAACACACCCGACTAATTCTGAAGTGTCTGCTTGACGTACCGATAGGTATGGCCTACAGTTTTCCGTACTACAAACAGTTATCATCTTACCATGTACAAAGTGGATGGGGAAAACGTCCAGCTAGTAACATTGGTTTTAATTCTCTCAGCGCAAAGTCATTGGTGGGTTTACATGTGGGCATTTGGGCATTACCTAGAACGCCTCAGAACAGTTATTATATTATTAAACATTTTCAGGAGAAAGTGGGAAGCGCGAAAAATTTGGGGTTTCCTGCAGCACAAAAATTTGCTCACGTGAGACAAATGGATGTAATTTCCAAATGTAACATCATCAACTGCCATGATGGCACGCAATGCAGTACAGGTATCGCCATAACTTTACAGTTGTTCCAAAACATATAGCAGGATTTTCCTTGGACGATTCACATCACAGCAGTCTCTGAAACAAGGAGACGCCCGATCAAAATGCGAAAATTCTTTCGAACGGGGCAATCCCTCTTGAAATCATTTCCTGTACTTAACAAATCAGACTGTTGTTGCCCGAAATGTTTTTGATGGCTTATTCAAGAAATAACTGAAACTATCGGTTGCACCTGACGGAGTTCAATGCCCATGAACATCTCTGAGACATATCAGAGTAGTGTGTAATGGACATCATCTCCTTTGATTTTGATTCCACGTAGTCAATTTTGGACAGTAAACGTGCATAAGATAACTAAACAAATAATCTACATCCTCACATAGGATTCATAGTACGGATTTGGAGCAGTTCAATATATTGCAGTGCACTCAGTCTAGGATTAAACGTCGATCGAAACAATTCAAGCGCGGAACTGTTCACTGGTATAGCAGCTCAGTGTAAAATGACTGTCTGTGGAGTCATCTGAATATGCAACAATGAATATTGTCATTGTGACTTTGCATCACGTGACCTGAATATCGATCCCCCATGTTTCTGGTGGGGTATTTCTTCATTCTAGAAAAGACATTTGATACCACGGAAATTATTTCTTCCAAGGGGCTACTCTTGAAAGGAGCACACTTTCCGAATGATCCTTGAAGTTGTCTTGGTTTTGTTCTTTCATCAAGGCTATCCACTTTGATCAAAGGCAAAACCGTTGTGTTGTCTGATCGATCCCTTACGTGAATGCGTTTATTTGACAATATATTGCTGATAACGGAGGTAACAGTAACAGCAGACACAACAGATGGGTTCGTCTTATTCAGTACCAGACTCATGAAAAGCCTACCTAAATGCAAAAAAAAGACTGAATAATTGTATGCAGTTTAACTGGCTTTCATGGATGACCTGATAGTTACAATGTCGAGGTAGTACTGGGATTTTCCACTGCCCACCAAGTCCAGACCATAATATTGGGAGAGTCTAAAAACATAAACGAGGCCAAGGTGGATGTTCGGCTGTAAAGCGAGAGGAAATTAAAATCCAGTCGGACAACTTATACTTAGCCTAGGTCTGTTCGTGATAACTGTAAATTGCATAAATCTAGATCAAAACTGCTGGTCTATCTGGTGGCTAATTGTCATACAGAACAAATGAAATAACCAGAATAGCTTATCAGCAGTCTCCTGTGCAACTACTTATTTATCTTCAGCGACGTTCTAGTTCTGCAGCACCTTATTTCAGAACTTGCAGCTCAGTTACAGAGCTACAAAAAGACTACACAGTTGACATAATATTTGTATAGTTCACCTCAATTACCCTGCCTTTTTTGGTCACAGCGATCGTGTGGATATGATCAGATTGCCGTCTTAATGAACTGGATTCGTTGCCTTCAAATTGGCTGCCGGTCCGGTCCCAATAATCTACTCACCTTCGGTTTCGAGAAAAGACCCAGAAGATCCCTGTATGCCAGTGTTTCTCATTAAATTAGAATCTGGTTATGTAGCTCGAACGTTTCCCAAACAGCTCAGGTGGTGGTCTTTGGTCATACAAAGATCCGTGGGTTGAGGTATTTGGTCAGGGATAATTTTCTCATGACCATTTGCTCCAATTCTGTTGGTTCTAAGGAAATTTACTTGCATTTCAGGCTCTTCCACAGAGCAGGTTAGAGAAAAAAGTGGTGTTGAGAGTCTCGGAGGTTCAGTCTTATTTCGCTGGCTATTTTTTTCTGGGAGCAAGAGTGTAAGCAGTCATTTTAAGCCACACCAATATGTCTCATTTGATACACGGTTGTTTGCTGGGTTGCACATTTGCGGTGTTACGGCATTTCCTTGTGTTAAAGTGCAAATGTTCATTGCTGTCTGATACCAACTGATAAAATGACCCATGAAAGACTGAACTGGCATTTACAGGCTTTAAAGGCGTTCGCCAAGGGGCATCATGGTAACACTTGAGTTTGTTTCCCCCTCAAGAGCGATCTTTTTGTCGTACAATAATATGTTATTTGCGCAGTTCAAAAGAAGCCTAACTAGTTTGGATCTCGCACAGCCTTATTTGTACTTGCACTCTGAGGGTTTATCTTGTTTGTTCGCTTTCACGTAAATGATTCCAGGCTTTCTTCTGCAACGTCTTCTGAGCAAAGATTTGGTTAGGTTAGGAAACTTTCTTCTGAAAGTGACCTAATTACATGTTTTATTTACATCAGGGATCGGCGCGAACTTCTAAACCGCGATGAAGAAAAACAGCAACTGTATGCCCAGCTAGAAAGCTTACGGTGAGTTTCCTATAGAAGCAATTTATGCCATATTCTGTAGCCGAATTTAAGTTCATGTCTATGAAATCATGTTTTTGAATTTATCCTTCCTGAGCCTTTTTCATTACTCCAGCCTAATAGTTGTTTTTCGTTATCTTTCGAACCAGCATTCTTGAGCGATCCCATGCTTGGAAAACAGAGGATTAATCGCAGAGTATCTTTTCTTAATTTTTAAAGGCTCAAACTGTTGCTGCATTAAGACGGACGGCAATATTCAGTCCCCATGTCAAGTTCGAGGAAACTTTCTACCGGGTAACAAAGAGTAGCCAGTTCGTTTGAGTACTTGTTTGCAGTAAGGACGCCGAGGTTTTAGTTGAAAACCTTGAGTAATAACATGTGTAGAAATTTATGATGGCTGCTAAATTTGCTAGATTTGGAGAAGTGTTGAAATATTTCTCCGATTATTGGTTAGCCTAGTGAGTTATTGCTAACTTCAGGTTGGGCTGAAGGGTAAGAGGATTTTGGGACTCTTGACTAGCACAGAACATAAACCTAGAAGCAGCTGGTGTGTCCACTCTCAGCAGCTAAGCCCATGCGAAAGTAGCCAGTGCACCTGGACTCAATGGGTCAGCTGCACTCATGACAGGTTGAACAGCAAAATACAGGTCCCAGCACCACTAGTTGTCATTTGAGCTGACAGCAGTCTGTGACTGTTTATCGATGAAATAGTTTTTATATACACGACCTGTTAATTATTGTGACATCTGAAGACGGTGGAGCAAGTTGAACTCGGTGTATTATCACAACAAGATACTCCGTGTGGCTTAAGGTGTTTCGTAAGCAACGTAGCATCCAGAAACTTCATCTGAGATCCGCCACGTAATCTCGAGTTCGTCTCAGCCGGAATCAAAGATCTCACCATTGATTTTCGGCTGTGATCCAGTTTACCCCACCTTGATGAAATAAATCGTACAACCGCAGGACTTTATTGATTTTCTTGAATTACTCTGAAATGGTTAAAATAGCTGCCTTCACATTAATATGTGACCCTAGGTAAATGAAGTTTTTGAGTTGCAGTAGATCTAAAGAACCAAACAGAATTGTTCAAATTTTTGTAACTAGATCCTTGGCTCACGAAGTTCACTTATGTTGAAAACAAATCCCTAGTTGTCCCCCTCCATGAATAATACTCACTAAAAGCTCCAAGCACCTGTGCCACCGAAATTAGGCATCAAAAATACAACGAATAGTAAGTAAAAAAATTCTACCGAAACTTCCACTAAGAGATCAACATTGATGCGTGACGCGCAGTACCAAGATTCCCTTTACACCGCCTCTCTCAACGTCGCATCTTCAAATTTAGAACAGGCCTTCCGAATCCCAGATGTTCTCTCAGCACGTGTGAACCATCAAGACAATGCACAATCCTATGGGCATATCAGTTGTGGAATGCAGAATCCAGGTGCCGAATCGCCACTTAAATGGACTGGTGAGAAGAATTGGACCTGATTAATGAAACGAACACAATAAATTGGGTCAATCCTGCAAATCAATACGAAATGCTACGCTCTGATCAGCTAATTTTGATGAGTGACCAGCTGACTACCTGCTGTAACAGAAGAACTGAGCCCAAAAGCTGCATCGCTTAAGACAATGATACTCTACTCATATCAGAGTTATGCATTCATGCTCTGTTTGAAAGCACTTTTAAAGTGCAGTTTTCTATTTTTAGGACCAATCCCCCTTTGAAGACACTCTTTTAAGGGAAACACTGCACCATCTAGGGCAGGGACCACAGTTAGAATCACCAGTTTTTATGTTTTTTCTCGCTTCCATTCGACTTTGGATACTCAGTCCTTCCAAACCTGTGGTGAAACGCTGTTGACGCTGGATTTGTGATCACTGACAGGGAGAGACCCACAGGATGTGGCCTTTAATATTCTATGGGTGCAAAACCGTATAGTGTCAATTTAGTTGACCTTGATCACTTGATCAATTGCTCCCCTGTTCCTCCACTGGTACTTCAGTGCCACGGGTGCATTGTTCTTACCCGTGACTAGTATAAATAAAGAAACATCACAAACGAGAGATTCAGCTGGGTTCCAGGTGAGTCGCTGGCAAAACCAAATTTGTTTGCAAATGAGTGTATTTTGCTAAAGAGTTCTAAGTTTATAAAAACGATATTTCACTTAGGCCAAATCGTTTCTGTAAGTGAAGGAGAGACGAAATATGCCTGCCTACAGCCATGGCAGAAGGATCAGCAGCTGAATTGTGCATAATTTTTCAGACAAAGTCTCCATACATCGTTTAATGGATAGATGTCGTTTAGCGTAGGCTATCTTTTGGTAACTTAGAACAGAAATTTCTGGGTGCTACATTTAGTAAGAATTCTATTAGTTCTGAGCCTGAGGTTTATCCAGAATGTCACTCGAATTTCTCCGAGTTTTAAGCCCACCCATCTAGGAGAGATCCCTTCATGAGTTTCCGTAGAGATTCACACCTTATTATATTAGGAACTGACGTTAGAGATATCACAAAATGCAAAAATTTTGATCCGGACGATATGGACGGTTTGCTATTGCCCTAACTGAAGTGCCTAAATAATTCACAGGGCCCATGTTCACAACGAAGTGCGTATCATGGGCGATGGAGTTACTGCCGCTTGAGGGGAATTTTCAAATGCAGCAGAATAGAAAAAACACTTCCGATTCTCACATCCGATTGCTTATCGATCACCTTTCTTTATTCTGCGACGACTAATCGATTACTCCTCTATGGTTGAATCTCTTTATTTCGCGTCTCATTAGCCTCACATGCAAACCAAACTAGTGGGTTTGTGTGAAAATAGAAATGTTGACACAGCAAATTTCCATCACATCATGGCTGACACCAAAAGAGTGCCATTGTCTGTTATTACGCCTTTCGCTTGCTTTCTGCTTCTCAGTACCGGCTACCCTCTAAAGGGCAGTGTCCATCCGGACCAAGTATTATTTTCCAGTTCAGGCTTCAAGGGGATACATTCGTAATTTTGATAGGTAATCGGTCCAACTGCAAATGACTACGGTTTAGTTTCTGTCATATTTGCCGTGTAAGTTGCAACAGAACACCATCACCGGTGTGTGTTGGGCTGACTAATGAAACCCTCAATTTTATACGCAAAACGACCGTGAACCTGGAACACGGACAGTGACCTCTTTATCTACACTTACCTGCTCATTACCAAGAACCAAGGAACCTCCGAACAAAAGTGATTTGGATTCGTGCAAGATCCAATCACGGGTTTAATTATGGTGGGTCAATCTTTACGAAAATGCAAACCAAACAGTAAAATTTAGGCTGCCTACCGCCTCACCCTTCTGGTAAAGCTGCTGTTTTTTGTAGAAACCTTGCTGTATCATCTTCATAGGAACAAAAACCTAGGTTCCGAGCACCACCACGAACTGTCACCTTCAAAACTAAAGTATCTTCTGGTTTGCCATGTACTCTAGTACATTATTCTGGAAGGATTATATTAAAATGACTATTAATGGGGAAAATGCCCAAAACTGATCGCACGCCAAAGTGGATAGAGGTCCCTGCTCTTATTCCGGGTGCAGAATACTAGATGAGTGTGAAAGCTCTCATTAAGGTAACATGCCTTTTCATGCCGATATCAAAAATCTCCGCTCCGCGGGCTGATGTAAGACTTATGTTTGACGTACATGGAGTGGCATTGTACTTTGGTCCCCAAGGGCAGAATGTCAGTCATTTACAAATACTTAGATCACATCAATTAGGCTAACTGTCACTGTCAACTGAGTTATTCGCTACTAGTCCAGTACACTACACCTCTCAAAAAGAAGTAACCTCTCTGTGGTGGAGAGTTCGACCCTACCATATAGGTGGTTCCACAATGGTTTTGATAAAAAACAGAACAGGACAAGTTTTCGCTTTCTGGCCTTGGCAGTACCGTACACAGTGGTCCAAGAAACGCATTTTTACACAGTTTGTCGTTACCTGTACTTAGTTGACAGTGCTGAACCTCAAGACGTGCTCTCTACAGCAGGTCATTTTAGGATTGTGCCGTAACTTTGGGGTCTTTATCAGATATTCAAAGAATTTTGCTTCATCGTACACGTCTTCTCACAAGTACACAGAGTTCTGTTAATTTCTGTGTCAGGAGTTTCTTGCAAGCTGGATTACGCTGCAGCGGTCTCCCCCCTCTCTCTGAATTCTTCACTATTTCTTCGGACTGTACCAAACTTTTGTTTTTGGTGCTCTGGTTAGCGCCAAATTTATAACCAAGCAAACAACAACTTAAAATACTTGGGTTAGCTGCAGTTTCTATCCTTATGTGTCCATTCTCCTCAATCTAATGTGTTTTTCAGTAAGGTCTCATTAACTAAAAAGTGGCAAGGCACTTGCGTTGACGCAGGGGATGATGTACAAGATGACGTAAAAGGACTGCAACCTACCCGTATAGTCCAGACGCGTATTTCAAGTTACTTTCTTCCATGACCGTTGGAAGCTACCCACAGACAAAGCCCCTCTGAAACAGTTATCGCTCAGACGGCTGAGTTAATCATACGTCTATTTCCGCACCTGATGTACTGTCTGAGCCGCCGTTTGATTGGCTAGATCATTGGCTGGAGTGTCGTGGATTTTACCTACCGCAGCGAACAGACAATTATGGATTCACGGACGAAAACCTTTCAGAAAAACACGTCATCATCAGCTCGACAAAAGCTAGCAGATACCACGTTACAATCAATTTCGTAAGGTGGCCAACAATGTTACTGTTGCCAGCTTTGAAATGCGGACCCTGATAGTATATGTGCCTCTTAAAAAAAGCTGGATAAACCTTATGTTAATCTCTATCCTAAAGCAACCCGTAACTGCAAGTCTGAAAGGTTATCTCCATGTTTCGGTTATTCTCAAAACATTTTTGCCCGTATTATATATAAAAAATGGAGCGAGAAAATTCACAGTGCTGTGGAAGATTTACTTGATGGAGCTGAACCAGCACGCCTGGGGAGGGTTGCTCCTGCCAGTAAAGCATGGATCGATATTTTTAATCATCCGACAGAGTGAAAAAACGGCTAAACATACCAACATGATCCAATTTTCCCGAAGTAGCATGTTTCACAGTTGACCTATAGGCTTAAGAGGTAGCTCGATAAACATGAAAATTGGGTCCACTTCACCTATATTGTTGATATGGCTGGGAGATACATATTGCGACATTTCGAGAATTCTTTTGTTTTCATCAGTCATGGACGTAAAATTTGGAACATATGGTAAGGATGTATAGAGGACATCAAGACCGTTGGAGCAACTGATATAGAGCAGCATTGAAAGAGAGTCCATCCCGAGATAAACATGCTCGATTGGTCAATATCTTATGTGCTCAGAGGCCTGTGGTCTTATCGTCATGATTGAAATGGTTTCAGTAAACTCTTCCTAAATGATGGGACGAACATTCTAAAGTTCAGCAACTACACCTCCCAATCTAGTTTTCACGAGATACCTAGCTGAAATGCAGTTGAATTCCTCGTTTATGGTGTTCTTCTTCAGCTGGGACTTAGGTGAGTCTCGCGTGAAAACCAGGCTGGCTAGCACTTGAGGGTACTTGTCAGATTTCATGCAACTTCGGTTTAAGCTGGACACGAGATTGACTAAAAATCGGAGACTGTGCATACCTGATGAGCCCAAAGCAGCAGGTCCAAATCTGTCCTTGGCTGTCGAAGGGTTTTCAGCAACCTTATGAGTAGCGTGTTACTCCAAAGTTCACTTAAGCTAGTCCTTATCAGTAAGGGTCTTATGAAAATCCAACGAATCTGACTAAAACTTTGAAGCCAGTCCATCATCAGCAACAAAAACCCAGCATATGATATCATTTCTCTTGAAAAAAAAACAGAAGACTGGTTGAACAAAAAGTCTTGATGGGAATTTCAATCTTTAAAATGCCATGCCTTACTCATCGTTTCATTAGCTTTTCGGCTGTAGCATCCAAGATGATTACTGAGTTGATTGGTTACGTGTAGAAAAAAATTCGTGTGAATCAAGCCGGAGTTCGACCTGATTGATGCTGCACTGCCTGCATCTTTAGTTTGAGACATCCTTGCAGCAAACATAGTCTCTTGATCTGAATGCTATTTTTGACGATGCGAGTCACCAAAAACAATGGCAGTGTCTAGCGATCAGATATACCCCTCCCATAGAAGTTCTGTATAACAATTCCTGTGGGCGCGTACGGATCTACAGAAACTTTTGGCTAAGTTTACCACGTCCAGTAGCCTGAGACAAAACTGATCCCTTCCATCAACGTCATCAGTTATGTTATTCATATGGTGTGTGAAACGTTTCTGACAGCCTGTGGCACCTCGGGGCTCGAAACGTTTTTGGAGCGTATGCTCACAGAAATCGAGCAAGCAAAAGACATTAATTTTCCTAGTTCAGATTCTTGTGAGATAATGACCATTTTAACTAATTCTACCGCCCTGTTTGGCATGCCTTTTACGACTACAAAGGTACAAGACTGCACATCATCACAACGAAGTCAAATGCTTGCAGGTCAGTCAATTTATTTAACTGGACATTTGCGTAGGTCCCGGCGGAGTGGCTAAAGACAACATCACTTCTCAGTCAGGATGGCTACGTGTCAACGTGAGACACATATGGCGCCGGCGTGACGTCAGTGTCTCTGTCGACGGCAGCGTAGTTTCTGCGGTGGTACGAATCACACTGCACCGTAGATCAGAAAGGTAGCCTGTATGTGCACAAGATATACGAAACATTTCAGCGTTTCATTGTCGGTGTCTCCTCTCAGGTCTAATGGGAACCTCGGATTAGAGCTGCCGAGGTTCATCACACTGCTTCGGGAAAAAGGAACTTTGTGACGACGGACAAGCTAATCAGTCTCCATCGGCTTTCTTGGTTAGCAGCATGTCATAGGACCGTCTGCTTCACAGAGCTCATTTATTCCGTTCCTGTGCTAAGAGAAAATGAGCGTGAAGTGACCTATGCTCTCGAAAGGTAGTATGAAATCCCTAACCAATAAACTCAGCTGGGCTACCTCCGTGGTTGGGAGACCCGGAACTAGGCCCATGGATGGATGATAACGGACGTTACTCAGTCACATAGTCAACAGTAAACTTGTATCAAGGCCAATGCTTTCAATGTGTAACTGTCCATTTTACCACCCGGTTAGATAACTGGAATGAATAAAAATCATTTAAGAGATTAGAACTTTGTCTCCAATACCTGGTCATTCTTGTTCTGGCTTCTCATTTTTTGAGCACTATTCGTAAGGTTGCCGAAAACTCTTTGACAGACAATGGCCAGGTTCGCTCTTCTGCTTTGGGCCGATTAGATAGGCGCAGTCCCCAAGTTTTCGTCAGCTTTGTGTTCTACTTGACTCCAGATTGCACAAAATTAGCAAAATACACTCATTTGCATGCCAATTTGATTTTGACGGGAGACTCACCTGGAAAGTAGCTGAATCTCTTGTGAAGCACTACGTCTAGACAATGCATCGCGATATCTCAAACATCGTACCAACTGAAACATGAGGCGGCCTGGCGCACCACATTCATTTGCCTAAGAACAGCGTGAACGAAAGATTCATTTGGGTTCCAGGTAAGTCTCCCGTCAAAACCAACTTGGCATGCAAATGAACGTATTTCGCAGGACTGGGGTATTTTAACCAACATACCTCCGGTGCATGATTTATGACCACTTATGTGTACTGTACTGTATCTCAGTGTAGTGGACCGTACTGTACTGGCAAGCTCACTAATTTCTAGGGACAGATTACGTGTCACAGTTGTGAATGGTCTGATAAGACCACACAGTTGCCAACTGTAAGACATGCTTAGTCAGCTATCCGGCGTTTGGTTGTTAGTAGCTCACTCTTGGTATTCCCTTAGTTGGGTTTGGCAATTCGAGATATTGGTCGGTTCGGCCGAACTACGTGTCACCGCATCTGCAGATGAATTGTGACAGAAAGTAGAAGGCATATTATTCAAGTTGGTTCGATCCCTAGAGTTAGTGAGGCAAGGCGATGCTGTGCTAATGGACAGGCTCTGTCAGGGACCGCCTTGATTCTTCTACTAATACGGAAACCTGCGTGATCACTGTGATGAGGCGAACACAAAAATACATCGTTTGTAGCTACAGTGTGGATGAGATCAATCGATTTCTTTTGATCGCTCTGTAGCATGATGAATCTCTACAGAAACCGGCTCTGTGCAAGAAATCTTGTGATAGTCGACCTGACTTGTTGGTATTTCTACTCTGTGAAGACAGTTCACACTGGATCTCGTGAGCCGGCTGTGGGTGAAAAACCGTGTAGTCCCTTGTTGAGTTTCATGGCGTCTAATGAACAACACATTCAGGGGCCAGTCAATACGTGTGACCACATGATGTGGATTCCGTGATTAAAGGATGAGCAGCGTTATATCTTGTATAAGTGCGAGTTTATCACACTGCTGCTCAGCCGCTCGTGGCCGAACAGTTAAGAGTTCAAACTTGTAGCCGGGAGGTCGCGAGTTCGAGACTCTCTGAAGTTTCGTACAATGTGTACTAATGATAATTCCCAATAAGGCCGAAACAGCTGTAGAGTGCTTCACTGACAAGACAAAATCCCCAAAGAAACAAGTATTTTGCATCACAAAATACAACGTTCAACACACTATCCTTTTGTAAGGATCCACCTTTGTCGGATCCTGAGACCGTCCGTTTGTCTTAACTGTGGATCCAAAAGCTAACTAGAAAGAACTGCTCCCGCGGGATACTGAGAACTTCGGAGCGAGTATACGGTAAGTGTTAGACGGTCGCTTGTAAACCACCTGGTCAGGTACAGCAGCACGTTGTGACAGTAGTTTGATGCTGGTTATCATCGGCCCTAATTTAGAAACAGACTGGATGAGCTCAACAAGTAAACAATGACCTATTATGTCGTTCAAATATAATTCGTCTTTAATCACAATCCGTCGTCTGTTTGCTGCAGCAACATTGCCTTCACTCGCCAAGACGAGCATGATTTCTTTGCCCAAAGGCATGGACGTCTAACGCCTGAATCAACACACTCACGTTCGGAAAGCCTGCATTCTTATGATCAGCGACATTCCGTAAGTCATTGTTGATGTGTGCATGTGTATTATTATACCTTGAAATCTTTTAAA
The DNA here is from genome assembly GCA_004794785.1 of Opisthorchis felineus. Taxonomy (NCBI): domain Eukaryota; kingdom Metazoa; phylum Platyhelminthes; class Trematoda; order Opisthorchiida; family Opisthorchiidae; genus Opisthorchis; species Opisthorchis felineus. The sequence goes on along the minus strand of SJOL01006430.1, from coordinate 680,877 downwards.
CATGTCTTTTTTGAGCTTTGTGCTGAGCTACTGGAGGAACAACGTGGTCATTTCTAGCTAGTCAAATGCACGAAGCAATCGAACTAGGTAAGCAATTAGGATGTTCCAAGAGACATCCAACTTGTGTTAAAAATCTGTGACGCAGCCCTCTCCCGCAACATTCCGGGTTACTTTTAAAGTACCAGCGGGGCAGTCCAGGAAATCATGTAAAAACATCGTTCTTGTTGATAACGCGTTTCAGTAATTTCATTGCTTCTCTTCTAAAGCACATGGAAATTTTTGACGGGATTCCTCATTTGTGTTTCAACGGAATTCGATTGACTCACGGGATTCTTCTCCTTGTCTCATTTGATCAGTTTCATTTTATTGTCAGAGAAAAGATTCCTCACATGCTGAATTTAATGCTCCCTGATTGGGCAAAATTCAAGTTAACAGTACAAATATTTCAAACCGGACTTAGAGAAATAGTACAATGTTGCTTCACAAAACGCCGTCACGTGGATGCTGCTCAGCCGAAACTTGAGATACTCCATTCCAAAAACAGCAGTGGACAGTAACAAATATGTTTTGAGGCGACAGCAGAGGTTTTTGAGAATCGAAAGGCTAGTAGGTTTCTTTTCGTTGTCCCTGCAAACTTCATCGTCCAAAACTTATTTTCAAACATCCGTTACTCCAATTTCTTCTTGTCCAGATAAAAATGCCACATATTCACAAGATCATTATCGCGAATACACAAGCACTTATCAAAATCTAATTTAAATTTACCAAAACAGTACAATCTTGGTGAAACGCACTGCTCATAAGTTTGCTGACAACAGCTCGACAGTTTACGACTGGTCTCACCCATCTTGGGCTCAGCAGTTAGGCGTAGCCACTTAGTTTTCATCAACCTCATATTCTACTTGAAAACCAAACCGACGAAGTACACTCATTTGTGAATTGACTTGGTGTTAACCAGAGTCGTAACTGAAACCCTCGTTTATGATCGGAGTAGTGTGTAATGTCACAAAACTAGACTGCGATATCTCGAATGCTTCCTCAAATGAAGGGAGAGGTGACCTTCATACTGTATATTTGGTTTCATTTAGTTAATTTGATAAACGAGGGATTTTATTTGAGTCTCCATTTGAAACTAAACTAGTGTGCAAAATGGTGTATTTCGCAGATGGATGACCAGCTTCCGCTAGTATAATCTCTGCTTGTTGGTTGTCGGAATGCTGCCCAAACAAGCTAAAAGTGACAATACAGGAACCTGTCGAAGGTAAAACCACAAATAATTTCTCCGAAAATGTGGCGCTTCTGATGTCCAAACTCTTATTTGTTAAGTTTAGTCCGATTTTGTATTCCGTTTTCTTGTTCAGAGGGAGGTGTTCAAATGGGCATTTTTTTAAGACTACCAGACAACTAAAATTGGAAGACCCTTCGTTGATATTGGTTTCAACTTTGTTCAATATACACAAGCCCGAAAGTAAAACGATGTAGTACCTTTTTCTAATACATAAGAAAACGTGCAAAGATTTTACTGTATGTGGTGAACCTTTAGTGGAAGATTTCCAAAAACATGGATGATTACTTAAAAACTTGCGTACGCAGGCTTAAATGAGCCACAGAAACACGTTCAGAACGGATTACTGTTTTCGAAACTTTCTTTGGTATTGATTATCACACACGCATGAAACTAAGCTAACCTAAACTAAGATCACATTACGATCAATATAAGCAGCGTTATTAACAAAATTGTAGCCATCATTTTGCTTCTATGCACATGTATGAACGGAAAACAAATTCACGTTTCTTGAAAGAAGCAAAAGTAAACAATGTAAAGCGATGAAGATTCGTGGGTCAACACCACCGGTGGAAAGCGCGATATCTGGGCATTGCCAGTTGAAGAAGCTTAGAGGCCAGCAGATAAACTCTCGTCATGTTTTCACAATGACCTACCTCCTTGTAGAACGCAGGTGTTGACCTGAGAGTAAGAAAATTTGAAAATAATCAACAGGTTCAACAGCGAATATTCAAATCGTTTCGCTCGTTCAGCTACTGAAATCGCGCAAGTAGTGTATAACTAACAAATTCACCATGGAAAATTTGGAGTCAGTGCAGCGTAGTAGAATAAGATATGATAGCCCACCGTTTCGGTTGTTGTGGTCAAAATTTTTCAAGGCTTTCCACAATCAGTCGAATTGATCGAATTAAAAGATGATTTAGTTATGGAAATCCTTGAAAATGGCAATTGGTTCGTCGGATTGTGACCTCTTGTCCCACTGCCTGTGAAGAAAGGAGGAAATTTTATGATCAAAACAAATTTTTTAGGAAAATCATTTTGAAGCAATGCAGAAGTAGTACGGAAATGATAAAAGTGAACACCACCAGGGAACCCAATGATCGGCTGAGTGAAAACTACTAACAGCCATAGTTAAATTAAAATGCGTGGCAAACAAAATTATTCAACAAATTCTGTAAATTAGTGATAGTTCAAGCAATCCTAAGGTTTCTTAATGGTCCCGAAAATTTCTGCATTTCTATGCGAAACTGTTTCCAAAGCTCCATTTTTTGGAGAAATTTTTTGTGCCCGTCTAAGGATTAGCATGAAACGCACTCAAGCCCCCAATAACCGGATTACTTCGGGACTGGTGAATACAAAGTGTATGACGCTTAGTCGACACAGTCAAATCGGGTCACTCTGTACTTTAATTAGCTCTTAGACGTGTTGCTACACGGATACAGCCATTGGGACAAAGCTCTCCGGGGTTGACCACGAAACCGAACAGGAAAGCTCAGTGTTGATGGAGCCAAACGGTTGCCAGCCTGCCGAATCCCTGAATGGTGGACAGCATGTGCCAACTGCATAGCGTGTGCCTGGGCTACCACCTGGTAGCCAATTAATGTGTTCACTCCCAAGGCTTTTTCGATCTATTTGGGCTGTCAATATTGGACGTTCCAAATAAGAGTGGTTCCCAAAGCCCCGGGTATCATGATTACAGAACACAGACTACTTCGTTGTACAGCCTTGGTTGACCCCTACCTATCTGGCCACAATAAGCTGTGTGTCTACTTTCTTGTCCAAAAATGAAATGGCGTGATAATGAACGATAAATTGATTAGCGATGAAGTGACCTTCAGATGATCTGACGTGCGATTTGCCTACCTGTTGACAAGCTGGCTTATAGTTCAGCAATAAATGACTCAGGGTAAATTAGTCTACTATGAACTGATCGTAAAGAACCGATTGGTTATTGTGGTGATCGATTGAAAGTTTCACTCAAAAATGGGTTTCTCTGGAAGTAAAGACCTCATTTTCAGATAAACCGGTAGGGTCATAGCAAATTTCGATATCACTTCATTTCACAGCCATGCAAATTAGTGAGGTATTACCCCGGTCCTGTTTTGGTGAGTCATGTTCGCCACACAAGCGGCGTTAATCGCGGCTTGGATCTCTGTTAAGGATCACCCCAAATCTTTCGTAGTACACTAAATCTTCGCTAATTTAAACTAGGTCGCTAAAGACCTTTGATGACAGCATACTGAAGTAAACAACCCTGGACCACAAATGAATGTTCTAGATGGATTCATACATAAAAAGGTACTTTAGAAGGCACTTTCTTACATGACAAACCATTTCGGCCCGCTGCAATAGGTTCCTTTTTTAAAAAAAACGGAGTTGCCATGTATCCGTGTTGTTACGCAACGCTCCTTTGATTGGTCAACCAAAGAGAACATGGCCACAATTCAAATGGTGTTATTTAGAGAGCAACCTGGATTAATTCGCTACTCACCGAGTGCACCTCATGATTCTGGAAACATTTGAAATAAATGTGTGTCTGAGAACTCTAGCACCCAACCACTTTTTGACAATATCTGTACTCTGAAAATGTATCCATTCCTTTTTCCTGCCTCATTATTAGAAGAAGAAAGTATGTCCGTGTTTGACGAATTCGGTTTGAGCTAACCTAATACTGGATAAGCAGCTAAAGGGAGATTCCCCTTTCCGTTCATTTGTTTGTCTTCTGTTTCCATCGGTCGGTTCCATCTCAATGCTTTGTTGTAATCGCTTTATACTTCATTTTATTTAAACGCGGACCGAATCTGAAGGACTATGTAAACATCGCAAGGTGATAGCATTGCCAATCACATCCTGTGTTATCCTACGGTGTTAATGCGTGCTTTCTGTGGAACAGGTTTCACTGAATACGTCCCAGATTAATCAGCTTTTTTATCAGAGCATATCTGACTTGGAAAGTACAGACAGTACAGTACATTCTGAAGGTTTTTGATCAAACATCAGACACTGAAACGTACCAACGGGTTCGGATGAAGGATATTGGACAAATTCACCCAGATTCTGAAACGATGAACCATGACAACATGTTCGATTAATAAAAAAATATAAGGTGGTGGGCTTACATGGAGAATAAGAAATAACTGCGCAAGCTATTTCGCTGCTCAAACATTTCAGTTATGTAACCAGGAACTAAGCCTGAAGGGCAGCTTCCGGTAATCTGAGAGATGTATTACGCGCCGTCAAACAGTGTTGATTGGTAAACGTTCATGAGTTAGTTGGTTTCAGTTTTTTTTCGACCATCGGAGAAACTTAGAATTTATTGTTTTAGTTTACTGCGAAGGGTTAGTGCGGATAACGATTACTAGATAAACGTATGCACACGCACAATGCACATAGTTTATGTCCAGGTATCGAAACGTTTACAATGGCATTTTTCACTTTGTATGGCTTCCGTGGTGTGCCACCTCGAAGGGCAATCTGCTAACACCCTTCTATTGCAGTTACAGATGACTTTCTTCTAGACTCACGGCCCTCTGTTTTAACACAGAATTTAACCACTACCTCGGTGCTTGATTCCAAATTTTGTTTTGACCGTCAGGCCAGTAAATAGTATCGTGGCGTCATACAGATCCCTAAATGTGCGAATAGAAGCTAGTTTCTGCTTCTAAAATCTGCATAAATTTGGAGGTAAGGTTATGGTTTGTTCCTGTAAAGGCAGCGTTTGGGTTTTCCTTCCGAGCGCAGTCAGGATCTTTCGCTTCCGCAAGATGTTCGTTACTCGTATTGCAACAGCAAAGCCCCTCTGTTGATTAGATTAAGACAAACTTCTCCTCTGAGAATGGGGCTCTAGCTCCAGGAGTGTGTGTAAAATTGGCCAAAAAATTCCGCTTGATATTATTTGCTGAATTAACCGGATATGAACATAAACCATGCATTCAATTGAAAGAAAAGTGGGATGCAATGACTTTGGTGGAGAACATAATACCCATTATGAAACGCCCCCCAATCCGATTGTTTTGGCCATAGAGTTCTACCCAGGTGTAAAGCTGTTCAGGTCAAATTGCGGCCAACTACTTAATAATTTCTTGTTATTTATCTAGTAGGAGTTACTTCCTTTAATTGAATAAATGGATCGAGTGTATCTTTCTTTCCTCTTGCAGTCTATGAACACAGTGGTCGATGCTCCAACCACACCCAAGCCACCTGAAAGGATCTTCAAGATTATTTTGATTGGTGATACTGGCGTTGGAAAATCCAGTTTCATGCATCAATTCTGCGATCATGTGTTCTACCCTCGGCTGAGTGCCACGGTTGGTGAGTCTATTCATCAACCTATTTACACTACTGACAAAGATGATAGTAGGCTAATTACATTTCGTCTTATCCTGTCTCGATGGCGGTATATCTCGTGTGCTTGCAGTTTACTAGCTGTGCAACCGCGGATGAGTCATGTGAAGATGCATAAGGTAGTTCAAAGCACCCACTGCATTATCTGATTGAATACAATAATTTGGACTAGTCCTGGTACGAAGTGCGTGAATGCGAGAGCAAGCCACCCTACTAAGCAACAACCTCAAGACTTATTCCAATATGAGAATAGATGCCAACTAACTTAACTCGCATGGCCTTTTTTGACGCGTCCAGATTTATCACTCATTCCCGCGAAACTCTTCCACTCCTGCTTGGCTTCTGCTAGGTTGTTCTGTTTGGTTCATCATACTTGGTTCGCATTGGAGTAACAAAATTCGCACTTCAGAATTAGGCGACAAATACATCCACTCTGTAGCATTAAATTGTTTATTATCAAATATCAAGAGAGTTTTCAACAAGGTTTACGTTGCATTATTAAGCAATTCTGTCTCTGAAAGAAACTCCGCTGGTCGTCAACTGGCTAGCATAGCTAACGAGCTACAGAATACGACAAAACATGGAGACCCGACATGTTGGTTTTCCTGTGAAATCATCGGAGGGTCGAACCAGTATTTTGCATCAGGTATAACGTGAAATGCACTAGCGGTCCTGCGTTGTGACGAATAGCTTTCAAGATTCTATTGATTTCTTCCTCAGTGTCAGAGACTACATCGAGGTGGATTCCGTAACTTGGAACCCGAAGCAGCTGCGCCATCAGGCCATTCAAAGGATGACAATAGAGCGTAAGACAGGCACTTGTCGGTGGTCTACAGTGAGGCTCTTTCAGGCAGAAAGCTTGCTGGAAACTGACCCGATATTTCTTCTTCTATTCGAGAAGCTTGGTGTAACTTTCAACGACAATTATTTGAAAGTAAAAAGGGAGAGAAAACGCGCTTCATTGCAACGTCCTTTTGTAGCGGCTTTAGATGAAGTCCCAAATGAGTTAGCACTGAAGGGGAAAGTTACGTGCAAATTAACTTGTCTCACAGCAACACAACAATCCAAGCCCCCATGCCGATTCAAGCGATCTCTCCAATACTGCTTCTAAAATTCAACTGAACAGTTAGACCATAGAAAAGTAAACATGTATACAGATATCCTCTATAATGTAGGAGCGTTCAGAACAACGCAGTGGGGTATTTTTCTCTGTGAAACAGGTTTTTTGGAGTAAACTGCCTCAGAACTTGTGATGCATAAGAAGTGCCCACGTTAACGACATTCCACTTTCAGTTGGCAAGAATTTACCGGGTTATTTGTGTGTGGGCGTGAGATTTGTAGAATTTGCGTTCACATCACTCTCGTTTGAACATCTCCTGTTTGCTGTTACTCTGGTAAGCCCACAACAAAGAGTTGAAGCATTTGACTCGAGTGTCGCTCTTAGTGGAGTTCTTCAGCACTGCATATCATTGGCTGTGCAGGAATTTGAACTTTGAACATGTGAAGCGAGTCTGTTACCACCAGTCCAACAGTGCGCGTGCCTGAATTACCAGGTGTAACCAAACGAACCTGCCCAAGTATGAGCTTAAAAATTCGACAAACTCCGTAACCACAAACAACTGGTTGGAAAGTATTCAGCGGATTTCTGACATCCTTGTGGATACCTAACTTGGAAGTCCTGACCGGTAGGTCAATCGATCGACACGAACAAGGCAGTTACAGGGTTCTCGTTCGAGTCATTGGACAAACTAATCACATTGCACAAGGCCGGACACTTTCATCTGTCCAGACGCTGAGTCCAGACCAACACTATCATTGCTGCCTTTTTAATAAACCTTATGATTCACCCAGACTCTTTTGAACCATTGTTTGCTCTATTAGAAAGCAAACATTTCTTGAGGGCTCCGAAAACACCTTTGGACGGATTTCGTAGAAACTCACAATGAAATTACCTGAAATGCAAAGGTTAACGATTCCTCCCAGCAGGACACCTTGACAAAATAACCATAACCGCCCACGGTTTAACACACTGTAAATGTCTCGTAAAGTCACTCTTTAAATGCAAGATATGGTTTTATTTGAATGCCCAAACAAGCAACCAGAACAAAGGAAAGACGCTTTGTTTCTACAAACTGACGATCAACACTTTAATGTTGTCCTGATATCGCGATTTTTTTGTTACGTTTCCAGGCGTTGATTTCAGGACACGAAACATTCGCGTAGATAAGTACGTGTATTCGATCCAACTGTGGGATACAGCCGGACAGGAAAAGTGAGTGAGCCCTACGTTTGCTATTCCAAGAAAGCACAAATCAGCACTGTAATATAACGTTTTTCTAATGACCCTGCAGGCAACAGTGAGGCCAACAAAGAGTTAGGTGGATGCTGTACACTGTTGGCCAACAAATAGGGATCTGCATCAGTGGGTCAGGTTGTACGGTGTGTTGGAGCAACCAAGCTACCCGATAGGCGTATTAGTCGTGCAAATGATGTTGGACAATTTACTGGACTGGGGATTCAGTTCAGGACCAAAATGAAGTATAACAATCCATCGTTATTACACCCAATTACAGCGACATATTAGCTGATATAACTGCGTGCCCGCGCATTCAACCTCAGATAGGCAAATTCGTCGACTAATGATCTGATCTAACCATCTTTCAGATGTAAAAAACTATTTTTTTGAATCAAAACCAAACAGAACTACTTTGTGTATAAGGTTTGTGGAAACACGTCGACAGATTACTACCGGTTTTGCACTTCTTGGAGTTCATCATAAACCCATTTTTCAGATGTCTAAAGTTTATCAATTTCGTAAAATTTTGTGTCCAATTAGAACGTAAGGAAGCTGGAAACTCCGGGGCTGTGCGCAGGACAGTTCCAGGAAGGGCTAAACTGGTACTGAGTTGTTGAAGAGTCTTCATCAGCTTTATAGGTAGTATTATATCACGAATATATGCTAAGATCTCTCGAATATGATACCAAATAAAACACGAGGCAACCTGTGTGCATAAACTTTAACCAAAGAATACCGTAAATGAGAGATTCAGCTGAGTCTTCCATTACCAACAAATGAATGTATTTCAGGAGGACGGAAGTAATTTAGCAACAACCTGTATGACAAGAATTTGGGGTGAACAATTCAAATGGCCGACAACCTTTGGGGAGATTAACCAGTGTATGCTGATATCATTGGTATTCGCTTCAGTTGGGTGGACTTGTATGAAGAGATAAAGCAAGGTTCCAAATGGGAGTGGATGCAGTTCTGGAAACTGTCACTATGACGTTACCCCTGACTACATTGGCCCTTATTATTGTGGTCTTTTGGGCGGGTCACTTCATGTTTCGAGAGATCTTCGACTTGAGAGAGAAACTGGGTTGGTTCTATTGGAGAAAGGCTAAACACGTCTAGTGGATTAATCACGCTTGGAATGCACTCGGTTGAAGCGGCTGCTGTTCTGTTGCAATAATGACCATTGGATTGTTCGCTGAACTGGAAAACTTGGTTGCAAACGTGTCATAGCCAGTTGTGATTATATCGTCAGGGAAAGGTGGATGAAATTGATTTGTGGCTGAAATGACGCAAACTGTGTGTGTGTGTGTGTGTGTGAATTGGCTGATATAGGGTCTACACATCCATGACGGTCTTGGCCAGTCATAGTGGTCAGTGTAAATATTCCTATTGGCTTGCTGAGTGACCCGTCTCCTATTTGGTTGGGTCTTGAATTACCCTGAGATTTAACCACTCCGGTCCCCCTGCCGGAACCTGTGTTGGTCTGCCTCCAAAACCAGTTCTTCTCCTGAGTCCATTCATGTGCAGAAATTACACTGAAAAGAATTAGGGGGACACCTCAACAGCAAAAAGAAGCAAACAGACAGCCTTTCTTAAAGAACACCTTTGAAATCACCTAAAGGTTACTATAAGTGGAAAAGTCGTGGTAACCCACGAACCGAATATTATATCAAGAAATGTAATGCACCTGTCAGAAGACACGATCGAAATCCATTAGTTTCATGCATGAAGATTGGGAAGAACACGAATTCACTGTAGAAAGCGTAAAGACCATGTCATTTGGAAGTGGAGAACACGAGCGAGAATCCCTAGAAGTATGATGCTCCGCAATGAATTCGCCCCATTGACGTATTGCAATCGATTCTCTGTAAGCACTATCGCGCGCGATGAACCGCCAACTCACTGATCACACTGAATCAGAACGGGTTATCACACCAGGAGACGCTATCTCTTGTGGAGGCAGACGAACAAAGGTTAAGGCTAGGGAGCCGGGAAGGTCAAGCCCCAAGGTCCCCGAACACTAACTCCAATGGTTCGATCAGCAAGCTAGTAGGAATATTCATTCTGACCACCAGTGGTGAGCCAGGCCTAGACTGGGCGAACACTGAGAACACTGAATCAACCTACCCATGCAAAAAATCCACATAGTTCTAAACAGAACACACTTTCGTCCACCACAATCCGACGATGTCATCTCAACTACCTATTGAACGTTTGCAACCAAATTCTCCAGCTCGGCGGACAAATCAAAAGCCATAGGAGAACGTAACGTCAGTATGTCACAGAGAGCCAACTCTACGGCTGTTAAAGGTTGCTTCCTTAAAACATGGAAGACGTGTTCCCACTAACAACACGCTGCTTAGGTTCCGGCCGTGTTCATTCATCTCACTGGTTGCAGAGTGATAACCTCGCTCGGATGGGTTGAAATGGACATATGGGATAGGTAGATTTTACCCAATTTGAAGCAGCAAATACTTATATTTTGCCGCTCACTGCACTCGTCAGAGATCCCACCCTTACAGTACCAAGATCATCCAAATTAATGGTTGCTTGGAATCGAACAAAATGAAAAGTCCCGCTCAATCGACTCTTACAGTGGATACACAAATGGTGAAAATAAACCGAGTACTCATTTAGGTGCATATGGTCTGTACTCAGGATGAAGTTCACTCTTTTCCAAATTTTAAACCAAATAGATTATTCTATCTCTATAAGTGCGCAACCAAAGTAGGGCGGGCGTCTGTTGTATTCAAACAGCCCTGGAAGTGTTTCGGAGTACTCAAATGCCTTCTCCAGTTGCTCGAAATATAACATGCACTTGCTAAAATCCGTTTAAGTTACGCATCCCATTACTAAGCAAGCTGAAATAAGGGAAGCACGTTTACATTTGTTTTTCATTCCTCACCTTTGTTGTCTACCATCAACTTGTGAAAATCTCATTTTTTGTGTGCTCAGACTTAGGTCAGAGTCTCCGGGAATTTTCCTCCCAGACGGGTTGCAAAATTTTTGTAATAATTTCTTCCTCAGTCTCGTTGGTACAGTACGATCACATAATTTACTACGTATTATATCAAGGTTGTTTATATATGACAGCCATATAGTACTGTACGCTAGCAGACACCAAGAAAACACGAAGTGATTGAGAACTGGTGAACACGAGTGAGTTTGTGATCAGTACTCGCTTGACGAATAAAACCGGCCTCTAGTAATAATCACTTGGCTCCACTAAATGCTAACGTCCCCAAGTTCCATTTACGTGGCGGGCCTCAGAATGAACTGCATGGAACACAGTTTTACAGTTTTCGCCACAAGTGGAGTGGTCAATGATGCTAGAGTTGGTGTGATTCTCTGCACTCTTTGGATTATTTGTAATACTCATGCTGATGAGTTCCTCACTGCTCTTTGCAAATGGAACGTGAGACAGCTAGTCTGGAAGAAATTGTACCAGCGAAAAGGATTGCCATCTCCCAGTGATCGAGACAAGTCCTAATTAGGCTACCGGCTTGTTTTATTCCAAGGTTGACTTAGTCGTGTGAAAGGTGTTTTCAGCTTTATGGCACCTTGAAATGGCAAACATACGTTGTTTCTTCTTCAGTTCTCAGGGAAGGTCTGGCCTTTCTATACATGACTATGGAAGTTTCAAGATGCCCCTTTGTTATTCTCTTTTTTGGCAGCTGAGTTCTGGTATGCCTGCTTCTGGTTTTGTGATGGAAGGTTTATCTGCAGGCAGTAGATGCAGAGTTTGTGAAGTAAAGATCTAGATCCCCTCTTGTAGCCTTACAAAATATTGAGCGTTGTATAGCTACGATGATGCGCCTGTTCATCACAATGTCTAGCAAGGCTAGGCTGCCACTGTATCTGCCCCCATTAGGCTCAGAAGAACGTGCGTTTACTAGGAAAGTTCATGAAATGGCATAAGCTGTTCTTCAGAAGTGAAAAACAAAAGACCCGCAGCACAAGGTTTTTGAAGGAAGGCGCCACTGGTCACATCACATTTTTAACTTTCATGTTGGAAACAAAAGAAATCAGCCAGGTGTAGACTTGAGAATCTACATATAGCAAAACTGTCTGCAAAAATTGTCTTGAACGTTACAGTACATACTTATCGTACGTAGTATAGTGACGTCCTACCTAGGAAACGCAATCCGGACCAACGATAAACGCACGCAAGGAATCAGCCTTCTCATATAATGGAACGCTGGTAAACAACATACCAACATCATTTGAAGACATCTTTTGAGAACTCGGTGACATACCCCAAGATACTGCAGTATAGGGATGACATTTTCCAGATAGGATTAAGTCTATCCACGGGACATGGATCCAAGCACACACAATACTGTAGATTGTTTCCAGCAATCGGTTGGGCCGCATTGAGTTACGCGCAGAACTCCAAAAGCCAAATCGTTCAAATGGAGGTTTATCTACAAATGCGGCGCTATGAATACAATGATAAAATAATAAAACTGTACAAACCTCAAATCATGGGACCACACCGGCTTCTATACACCGGTTTAGGAACTGCTACTTCCTAACGGGATCCCAAAATCCACATCGACTCAAGGCAACGTGGCTACAGGAGAGTGAAACCCACGTGTTGATTTAAACAACACGTGCGATGACAAGGCCAAAGAGAGGTTTACGTTCAGGTCAAAAAAAAGAAAGGTGGTATGGGCGCAAAACCAAAGTAACAGAAACGAGAAATCACGTTGTACACCATGAGAATAGAAGAAAAGAATCAATAACTACAAACGTAGAAAAGAACCTTGCACTGAAATCGAATCCTCGACCCATCGTTTACCAGTAGCTAGTTTACTGCGGTAGCTCAGTTAACATAACACTCGTCCGGTAAGCACGAGTTCAAGCTTTGCCCAGGAAATCTGTCTTTTTATCTGTAATGTTTTCTTGGGTCCATGCTCTTAAGTAACTCCAAATTGGTGTGCCCGCATCATACCGTTTATTTGCGTGCTACGATGTCTCGGTACACCGCTTGCAACACCTCAGTGAAACTCTGATAGAAACAGTCATGTTACTCGGTTTGAGATTAGGATATCTTAAGACATTGTTTAACATTTACCACGAAATACGAAGGGCCGCACAACCTACTGAGAACATCCTACCTTGACAATGGGTATTTTTGGGTTTTGTCAGGCCGTTGTAAGATGCGTGGGAAGTTATCCTATGGAATTTTATGGATATTTTGTACCCATGTTCCTGATTGGCAGCAACCCCTCAGCTTTTATCTCCAAAACATCACATAGGAATCCAATGAACGCTATGAGACCATACTGTATATTTTGTGGCCTAATCACTCAGCTTCCAAGGCCATTACGTTCATTATGGTCATTTATTACTAATACTGTTATTACTGTTGTGATGCTTTTCTCAGGTACCGCAGCATTGTGCGCACCTACTTCAGAAAAGTGGACGGGGTTATAATTGTATATGATGTGACTGAACCGCAGTCCTTCCGAAATGTTCGCTCCTGGATGGACCAAATTTCGGTATGTTTGTAGCAACTAGTTTCAGTCCTATTGCATGGCTACGTGGATTGCAGCGGAAATGCAGATGATTTTTGTTATCGTTTGAAAAACTACTACATCAACGGTGATAAATATCCCGTAAAGTTCTCATGGCAGACAGCCACTCAGTGTTAGCATGCCATTTACCCGCATTAGTAGGTTCCAGTATAGCTACCAAATAACCAGGAAGTTCAACCAGAAATTGCTTTTATGAAGTACACTCTGAGCAAACTAATCGTCCGTACCTTTTTCAATTTTTAGATGAGTATTCCGTAGATATCAGTCAGTCAATCAATCCAGCTCCCAATGAACAGTCGGTCTTAGAAAAAAAACGAAGACAAATCACAGGTTAACAAAGGTTCACTTAGTATGTTGTGAACTAGAACCATGAATATCAGCCTGAGGGATACTGGGAATTACGCGTTCCTAGGATATGCTTTACCTAAGAGCTGGGGATATCTACCGAGATGATGGCACGCTTTTAGAGCACATTGAGATGGCTAAGCAATGCGGTGATGAGATCAGGTTCTCAATAGTACTGTACTCGCTTGGGTTTCTGATGAGCCTCGGTGGTTAGTCTGAAAAAAAATAAGGACAAGAGGTGTATTTGTGACCGTAAACCATGGCTTAGGATTGATCTTGTTACCAGCAAATCCAACTTGGTCTGACTGGCTTACACACACATAATAAGCAATCGAAAAAATTCCTTCTTGGCCCGGGTTATGATAGAATTACAAATTATATCCATAGGGCCAACAAGTGCTCTCAAAATACCGACTTATTTACGAAAAAACACCAGTAAAAACACAGTCATTCAACCATAAAAAGCTCAGAGGGAAGAATAATTCACACAACGAATGAACCCTCCATCTTAGAAGTGGGACCATGTGATATGAATTCCGTGATTGAACAATAAGTAGCGTTAAGTGCCAGTTAATCCCACTGGTGATCAGGCGTTCAGTGCAGAATTGCTTAGTCGAAAGGTTGGGAGTTTGAATCACGCCTAGGATTTGCAATATCAACCGTTGATAATTTTCAATAGGGTTAAAACTGCTGTACAGCTCTTTCCGGCTCTCTGAGCATGGATTGACTTCACTTTCAGGAGGGCTGAGATTTTGCTTTGCTTGAAACAGGCTACCTGTTTCGGCGTTGAACATCGCCTACGGTAGTTCGCTTGCGATGCTACTGAGTTGGAAAATCACGGACGAAAGAAAGCACCAAAAAAGCAAACTGAGTGAAAACGGGAGGCCTAGTAAATAACGTGAAAAGGCCGGCTTCCCATGGCAGTAGGAAATTGCGTCAGTCTCCCCCAAAAGTACCTTCACAGACAACGCTCAATGTAACACTCACTGTCTGCATAAAAAGAATATGGCCAGGCCAGTGAAGACCATGTACTTTTAGAGGACCTGTTATTAGGCCTGCATTTTGGTCTATGGCCAAATATACTGATCTGATCAGTTAGACTGACGGACGCAGTGTTGATCCAAAAAGGTCTTATATGTATCTTTTTTGTGTTCAGGTCACGTTTTCGGATCGCACAGGACTGACAGCAAACAAGCACTACAAAATCTGCGTACGGTTGACAGCCTGACATCTTTGGATGCCACAGTTTTAGAAATGCAGACTGACGCAGAGCACACACTTTTTTGTATCCGCCGGCTATTTCATCCGCAACCAGAAACCGAGAACAAGTGTAGGAATTGTTGAGACTCTAGAACGGACCGTCTGTTATGTAGATAGTCGATAAATTCCAAACTCCTTAAAAACAGAGATAGCTAACAGTCACTTGTTGAAGCAAAGATAAGAATTTCATCCGCCCTCGAAAACGGCAAATGAGATTAGGAGTTTTGTTTAATCAACGTCAGTTCCAAAGATTGATGGATTGATCTGACAGACTGTGGCTATGTAAACTCTTCATCTTGTTCAGGTCAGTTAAACTATTCTTCAAAACGTTAACGCATCTGTCAAGAAAGTGGGAAATACTGTGAATAAGAGTACAATCTTCCTCGCACACTGTTAGCTGATTCTTACCTTCCTACCTGAGAGACTACAAACATAGATGGCTCCAGATAAAACAGCCTTTTTCGTTTTCCCTTAGAGTCAACTGGTAGGCTCATTTCTAGTCCACGCTGCAGCTATTTTTGTCTTTCGTCGTACGCTGACTCGGACTGAATAAAGCAGAGTTGTCGGATTGATGACGATCCATTCTCCTCGAGGGGGGGGGGAGGGAGGGGCTAGACATTGTTCATGAGGTCTAAATTACCATTGAAATTTCCTACAAACGTTCGTCGCCATCTGGCTGATTTTCTCATGAAGAGATATTTGAAGCGAACATCCGTTACTGGGTTTTACTCATCGGTTCGTTGAGCGGATTCAAAGTTAGCAGGCGATAACTCTGGATGACTGTTCTCTAAAGAAAAAGTGCGTTTGATCTGGATCAAAATAGTTGTCCCAAAACGATCGGGAACTTCTCACTCTGAATCGTCTTCTTCACTGAACTTAATGGTTCGATTGCGTCCATAGTTGATCCAATCACGGCAAGCTCTAGGCACATTCGGTTGAAACGCCGTGCTGGAAAAGTACAAACTGTGAGGCACACATAGATGAGGCAATCTCGTGATTATCTGTGAACTGTGCGCGGACATTGAACACGGTAGTCATTTCCGCCCCGAAAAAAGTCACTCAAATTGACATTCACATCCATTGCCAGTGTCTGGAGTTGTAAGTTGGCGTAGAGAATGTGACAGGACATCGTAGGAACATCTATGTCTTGTGCTCATACGAGAGTTACCGCCGAGATACTTCTTACAGGATTCAAACACTCTAGCCCTTTCTGCTTTCGGACTGTTAAACAATCCGATTTCGGCCTTTCCTCCTTCTTCAGCGCTGTTATTAGCACAGTCTCCCGGCCGGTAGCGTCGACCTAAAATTTTCCTTGCAAAAGCACTCTTAAGGACAGCAGTTCTTAAACCATCTGTTACACTTGCCAAGAAGCTGTACACGTAGAGCTCCAGAAATATGCTTCTCAAAACAGTGTGCTGTTAAAAATTGTGGGTGCAAACGCTGACGAATCGATGTGCTCGAGTTGTCTGGACCTCAGAACAGAAAGGAGGAGATGGGTGTGGATAGGGCTGCTAGGTCCCAAGCAGAAGCCAAAGAGTTAAAAGGTTGCCTATCCTAAAGGCGCAGGTGACAAAGCATGTAAGTTTGGCATTTAACGCTACTGAGCGCAACATGCGTTGTTTGAGGACCGTAGGACTCCTGTTACTTCCAGAGTATTTCGACCATACTGAGTGATGTACCGGGGCCGCGATCAACCAATAAACGAACTGACTGTGCAGTTTTGAAGCCTTCTTCTGAGAACAGTATGACTGTATAACCGTGTAAATATATAAATCCCATCTACCCTGGGGTACATTACAACCGCATCTAGCAGTAGGACTTTACCCGCAGGTCGCCTAGTACTAAGATTACTTCCGTCAGGCTTGCCTGGTATATTTGCACCTCGAGTTTAGCCGGTGGGATCACTGCAATACTCAAGCCCGACCATCACCTTAAAGTGATGGCCTTTGATTCGGCCACATGACACACCAGAAAATGTCTTAAAATCACAGAGAGGCCATCCATAGTTTCAGGAAAAATAAACTGGACGGTACCGAAAGCGTCGACACCTGCTCGGACCAGACTCCTCCTCACTCTGAATTCCGCCAAAAATATGCTACTTGTTTATTTTAAGTAGTGTATAGACAGGAAGTTGCAGCCACGAGAACTGGGAACGTGAGGTGTACCTGTGTTCCACTCAAGTGACGTTTCTTTATACTTAACGAGTTTTGGGGATACAACCAGTCCAACCTTTGATTTAAATTACGAGTTCGATTTTCACGAATTGCTTATATTCTTTATGCAGCCGATGGCCAAACAAAGGCCAGGCTGCACGCTAGAAGAGATAAATCAGATACTTCTGGCGTGCGTTGATGGAGCACTGGTAACATGTCAGGCTCCCATTCCAGATATCCAGGGTTCAGTATTCTGTTCGACTAAGGCTATGCACTACTGATGGACTCCAATAGGGGTAAAACTCGGCTGCAGTGCTTCTTCGCCTGGGTCCGGACCTGAGAGAGTGTGTGTGTCAGGGCAGTTGGAGGACTGTTTAAACGTGGTTGATGTGAATGTTGAAGTAGCTTATTCTGCTGACTGTTTTAGGTCAAGCTCTGTTTTAGTAGCTTGTTTCCAAGCCACCCAAATGTAACCCATCTTTTTGTCGGTTGTTGGGTTTTCTTGGATTGTAAAACTTTAAATGTTCAGCTGGGTTAGTCCGTCCGTTGATCGAATTTTCTCGAACCTCCGTTCCATAGGAATTCGGCAGCGAACAAAAGGTTCCGGTTATTGTGGTGGGTAACAAGATTGACCTCAGAAAGATGGAAACAGAAAATTGTGTGACGACTGAAACGGGCAAAAAGTTCGCTGAGGTAAGACCTCTCACCATATTTTGACCTTCAGCGCCATGGTATTTTGCTTTCTCGTTTCTGAACCGTTATTTTCAATAAAGCGGACCGGAATGGCACGTACGCTGATATATACTCTCTTTTTCCCTGGGAAATTCCTGACTGTTCACATACTGGGAAATATGGGTTGAACATCCAAACAACCCTTTAGCTACTGTGTAAAGCTCACTCTTGTTGTGCACACCAAGACCTGGCGTTCACTTATTCTGCGCGCGATCGACCTAAAAACATGCATTCCTTATCTACAAATGATCCCACCAAACGGTGAAATTTTTATGGTGCTGTTCTACCGCAGTGAGTCGAGTCGACTTACAAGTTAGATCTGACCACAGTGATACTTCTTGCTTGTGGGCATGTGTTTCCGTACTACAACAACCTTGTACAGTTCACAGATTACGGAGCCAGCGTCTTGTTTACGATTGTGTTGTAATTTGACAACCATATGGTTTAGCCTCATCTTTTCAAGAGTTTTGGCGCTAAACGAGACAGAGGCTTTAGTGGCAAAAAACGTTGATTCTTATATTACATTAGTACATTACAGTCGGGTGATTTGTTACATTCAGCCGCAAAAGGAGGGATTCCTGATGTGAACTGGAGTCTCATTTATCTTGACATTTCTCATCTGTTAAGAACCCACAGTGTTTCGTTCTTGATCATTTTTCATAGCTGCGGAAACTTTATTACATGCCATTCAGATGTTAACCCATGTTGTTACTGCTTCAATGGTTTCTTGCACTTCCGGGTTTGAGTCACCCATGGCTGAACGGTTAGGGGTTCGGACTACTAGCCTGGAGGTCGCACGTTTGAAACTCCCTACGGGAGTTTCGCAAGATGCGCACTGCTAACGTCTGCCAATAAGGATTAAGCAGCTTTACAGTGCTTCTCGGCTTTTCAGCACAGGTTGTCCTCACTGCCAGAATGAAATCACTATTGAGGAAAAACGAAAAACCAAGTAGCTACTCTAGCTTCGGTGCAGCTACCATGAAAACAAAGCTTATCAAACCATGTAGTTGTCGCAACGGAAGATGGTTTACCTGAGCAACGAAGGTGGGATAATTAAATGGCAATGGAGAAACAAAAAAGAAAACGGAGACCCTTTTTAGAAAATGCGCAGTTCGCGGAAATCAAATGTATTGTCATAGGGAGTGATAGTTTGACGGGACTCAAGTGACCTAAGAAAAAGCGACATGGTGTTGCAGATAGGGTGGAAACGAAGACTGGGAAATCGGATTTCTGAGTTTGTAGTCTTCGTGCATGGATGCGAATAACTGATTCAAAGTCATCACGTGTAACCACATGCGCCCGTGTTGTGTATCGCACATAGCGATCGCTACAGCGCAAATTATGCATTTTCCGATTGACTGAGCGACTATCGCCGAGGTTGATGACATTTCCAATCAGAAACTGGGTACATTGCACTGTGTAGGGCCCAGATGATTAGGCTGTTTCCTCAGGGTTTCCACTTCCGAGCAGGATGTTGTTTATCCAAGCTGTGGTTGTTTTTTCTTTCAAACTCGTTTCACTTGACATTGACGAGACATCATTACCAATGGCACTCTGGGGAAATCAGCCCAGGTGATAATGGATCTATGTTTGAAAACAAAACAACACTGACTTCTCGCTTCATGTCGACGCTGTTTGTTTTTTCCTACAGCATCGACTGACTGTCCGTAGAAGAAATATAGCAGAGGGGATGTAGAAAACAACATCGCTACCGCGCAACCGATTGCGCGCCACATTTCAATTTAATTTCCCTCATAATGAGCCAAACTCGGTGCACCTCTGTTTCACCCATTTCAGGAAAAAAGATCGCTGAAAGCCTTAAGGAGTAAACTGTTCACTTTCTGGCGAAGACCATGGACACTTTGCCATTTTGTCAACATAGACTGCGGAAGGAACCACGATAGTCAGTTCAAAAGAATATCCGTCCCCGTAGTAGATAAATCAACTTATCTCTAAAGATGTCACCGTACAAACATTTTGAGTGTTGTCACTATCAAACGCCCCCTCTTTCCAAAACAAACGCCGAGAAGAGCAGAAAACAATTATCGACTCCAAACGAAGAACCCCGATTTAACGGCATTAAATGTAAACCACGCTTAATAAAGCTGAATCATTGGCAGTAATGCATTTTAAGTTGGTTCGGTTGGTAAGCTGACGGTTGCAAACTCACTGCTATTTCTTATTCTTCAGGCTTGCTAAGGTAACCAGACTAGGGTTGGCAGCACAGATAAAACGAAACACTGTTATCCTGCGAATCATCACAGTAAATGAAATGAGACGTAAATTAGTGGCTGGGCAAGACTGACCATCATTTCTAGACGTTACGCACTACTCATATGGTTGCTGAGTACTTTTGTACAACCCACGACCGGTTCCGCCTATCATAAACGATAAATTCAGCTGGATTCAGTTGAGGCTCTCGTCAAAACCAATTCAGTATGCAAATGAAAGTATTTGGCTTACTACCATTTTTTACCCCAATCCATTTTTCCATTCAGGCCGTTGCCAACACATATTGTGGGACATTGCAAGTTGAGCCAGATGTCCGTTACAAATGGACAAGACCAGTGATGACGCTATGTCTTATCTATAGTTACTAACATAACATGAGTGCCACTAGGTGACCTTTATCGGTTTCCGCTGATGAGTTCAAGACAAATGAAGGGTTGACAGGCTGCCAACATAAATGTTCTGTCAGAACGGGATGAACTGAAGGACAGTTTTGATGGCCGCGAGTGAAAGCCAGAATGCGTGGATGTTTGTCTTTGCCATTTCGGTAAATTCAGATCTTACACGAGGCCCTTCGATACCACCAACATGAAAGTTGTTTCCACCTGGAAGAAAAATGAGGGAAGTTGACCAAAACACAAAGGGGGTGCTCTGAAGGTCAGTATATGGGTTACACCAGATGATACTATGTGAGGTTATTCATGGAAACCAACTCATTATAAACTTTGATAAAAATATATCTGTGGGTTTGGACAAGTCAATGGTGTTTCTTCCCCGTGAAAAGTGAATCTCCATTAGAAGTTCTAAGTTGATGGCTCGGCTGTACAAATGAATACTCAAGCACGAAACCATCATTAGCCTGCGAAGCAACAAACACCTGTGATTGTTTAGGTTGCTGGCTAATTTCTCCTGGGTATCAGTTAGCACGCATGATCGTGAGGGGCCTGTGTAAACAGTACAGCTAGAAGTCTACTTTCTGCTGAACACTATTCGGATAACTCTCTGGAGAGTTCCCTCTGAGGAGTTTTAGCGGATACTGAGCTCATCGTGAATGACTTGTTGTGTTTTCCTCCACACTCCTCTCCTTTGCAAATGTCGGTAGTTCAAACCTATCCGGCAGGATATCCGATGTTTCTGTTCAATCTTGATATCGGAGTATTGTCGTCGATAGTGACTAACATGGTGAATTGCCTTCTTGCTGTGGACGTTGATTCCATATAACGCGTGAGTTTCGCGCTGAACCCAGCACCCAGCTCCGTCGGTAGGACTCGATAGTCTTGGCTCCATGATGTTGGTTAAATTGTTCCTCCAACTTAGTGCTGTATTGTCCATCCTGTTTAACGGGAAGCATGATACCGAATACTGCCCTCGTTCGCTGGTGGATGAAGCCTCGGCTGGTGAAGCACTGATTGGTAATGTGTCGAAATATTGGTAGCTCGGGTGAGTTTATCGGTTGTTGATCAGGTGGCTGTTGATCAGTTCGCCGAGCTTGGAAATTGATTTGCAAACGTTTCGTCAATATACGAGGAGACGTCATCAGTGCACAGTTGGGTGGGTACCTCCGGTCTGTCTGCATGCGTTTCTATAGCATTTGAAGGCCATCTGTGATCTCCTAACGTGAGTGGCTTGTTGGGTGACAGCATTTTTTCGTGAATTTATTGGTCCGTTCGGGATCTTTGTTGCGTTGTGGTTTGCGTTTCTTCGAGCCGATTGTTCATCCCGATGCCTTCCATTTTTAGTAGTTTTCTTCCCCGTTTTGATTAGCTCTCTTCTCGATTTGCATTGCGTTGTGGTCTGATTTTCTCGAGAGTGATTGGCTGGCTGTACTGCCCTATTTTCCCCATTGCATCGACTGGCATCCTTGCGTCCGCCGGTTAATTTTGTACTTTGGTTTATTGACTGGGCGCCTCCTCCAATTCAAGTGATGTGTCTGTTTGGATCGGACTCCCTGTTTCTTTTACGAGTTCCTCGTCTGGTTCAGAGATCCGTGGTTCTTACGTTCTTTTGCTCTTAGCGGTTGACAAATAGGGTAAGCTTCAATATGCTTGTTGATAGCTTCTTCGGTGGAGTACCACGCTGCCATAAATTTGCGTTCTTTCTTCGTTCTTCCTCGATCCACTATGCGAACGCCGCTCCAGTCAAACTCGTGTCCTTCCTGATCCTTGTGCACGGGGACGAGAGAGAATTGATCGTGTCTTTCTGTGGCGAACTTGTGTTTATATACTCTGGTGGAGAGCTTCCTTCCTGTTTGTCCTATATATCGCGTGCTGCAGTCCCTCATGGGATCCTGTATATGACATTGTTCTTCATCACTGGATCTAATTTTCCTTTTGGATTCGATAGTGTCCTCCGCAAGTGTTCGCAGGTCTGTAAGCCACCATCGTGTTGTGCTGTTGTAAGAGCCTCGCGGTCATTTCGGTGGTGTTCCTGATGTATGGGAGTGTGACTCGCTTGCTTCCATTTTGTGCCGTTGTGTTAGTCGTGTTTGGCTTTCTGAGTGATGTCCAGATGAAATTCCCTGGGTATCCATTTCTCTGGAACAATTTGTACAAACGTTTTCTTCTTTAATCTTGGATTCTGTTGTGCCGCAATGTGTTTCCACCAGTTTGAAAGTGTCCGAATCCAGCTTTGTTTGTGGCAATTTGGATGGTTGCTGTCGTAGCTCTTTAAAATTTGGATAACTTCGATGCACATACCCTTACTGCAAATGACTAAAAATGTCTAAAAATCGTCTTTTTTCATCTATTCTCTGGCAGACCTACGGTGTAATGTTCCTGGAAACTAGCGTCTGTACGTCAGAAAACGTTGATGAAGCAGTTCGACTCTTAGCAAGGTAAGATCTTGGTGTCGACATTGTCGGAGAATTTTGTAATTGGATGACTCTACTGAACTGAGGTAGTTTCTGGACATAATGAAGAATATTTTACGAATTCAGCCCCATCCCTAAGTGTTAAAACGAAAAAGAAGTTCTGAAAAACTAACATTTTTGCCTCACAGTTGGCACACAAAACGCTTTATGAAAAGTTTACATACGGACGTTCTAAATGTTTCACTTATACTCCGCTAGATCGTCCGGTTTAAGAAGGCCTCTCTCGCACGCTTGGCCTTGTCTAATGGGTCTTAAAATTTGAGCTGTTTTAATGGTTCATCTTAGCGAGCGGGCCCCAAGATCATTTTGACAACCCTCATCAGTTAAATAAGTGGGTATTTTGCGAGATCCCTGCCGCAGTAATCAGTCGGCCGCTTTATGCACGATAAACAACTATTTCCGACGACATTTTATACGAACGACCACAACAGCAATGGCGCTTCCTGCGGGAAATTACACATGGCAGCAAAAAAGCGTTAGGCTTTCGGTTGGAACTAGATTTTAGGACCTAGATCGAGCAGGATATGCAGCGTTTTTAAGTAGTAGGCAAGCTTTCATGGAACGATTACTGGTAAACAAGACCCGCTTGTAGCAGCACCCTTTATCTAAAATGTGGGTGAATAGATATGTTCCACAAGGCTTCTTTCTATTAGCTAAGCGGAATTCCCCCTTGCACTGACTGTACTAACCTTTGATAATCACACCAGCAGGAAGTAATTTGAACTGCACTCACTCTTTGAAACTACGCCGATGGAGAAACCACATTAACTCGGTTGGTGGTAAGCGAGATTTCTGACTGCGATGTTCTCAATAAGTGGGTGGTGTTCTGAGGAGCGAACAATCGCAAGCAAGCAATGCACGGTTGATTGGGCGATACTAGACAATTATGGCCGAGGGATACTTGCAATAAGTTTAGGCCACTTTTTCACTGGCGCAGCATGTGGACGTGTGCACCCAGTTGCCAGAGTAAACAATATCTTGTTTCGGTGCACATTGGGACATCCGATACCGTGGTAAGTTACGATTTCCAATCTGGAATATCCCGGACTATGAACCGTTTCTGCAAAGGCAAACCAGTTAAATTCCTATTGCGATAGATAACAAGACCATTCAGGTGTGATCCACCCTGTTACTAATTAACACTGTCGTAGCCAGCAACCTGTTCCTTTAATGTGAGCTTTATATACATGTCCTCCAGTTGGGTCATCGGGGGACTGAGCCACTTAAACCTGGTATGTGCATTCGGAATTTGATCAATTGTTCCATACCGCTTACGGCATTTTCTGTGATGCTCGGAGTGGATGTGACCTAGCTTAGCGTGTACCCACAAACTGGAGTGAATATTTCAGATAGTAAAGTTCGGGAAAGACGTAACAGCTTGTAGCTTTCGGATAGGACCTCATTACGAGTGTGCTCGGTCTCAGCATTTTCTGTAGTTTGTATCCCAGAAACTTGAAAGATAATGTAAGATGTTCAGATACTTCTCTGTAAGTACACGGAGAACGATCTTATAGCGGAGGTGTTTCTTATGACTGCTAACCAACCGGTTATGACTTCGTTGATTCTACACCTGAATAGGAGATTGTTGAGGTAGGAACTGCTGGTCGTGTTGGACCTCCGAGCACAGTACAACAATCACTGTGAGTAGAAACTAGTAGTCAGCAATGGAAATCGTTCAGTCATTAATATCCGATTCAAGAAAAAAAGCTAACGCAAACTTAAGATTCACTGACACCCTGCTTACCTGACTGCATCATCTGACTTGTTTCCATGTCATCGGAAAATGTCTCTTTTTGGTCAACTTGATCTTCAGTTTAAAGCTACGCAAATCATTGTGCTGGGACAATTCTTGTGCACAACTGACAGAATAGGATGGAATTTTTCACTTTGGGGAGAGTTTGTCCTCCAGATTTTTGACGGCCCAAACCATCGGTATCCAGGTCAAATATAATTTCAACAGCAACCTAAAGGTGTTTACGGGTAGAGTGCATTTGGCTTCTGAGTTGGTGTAAGAGGTAGTTCACGTAACATTAATCGAACAAAATTTTCATCAGCGGTATATTCTTGGAATGTCCTTCTAATCCAACTTTTCAGGGGAAACACTCATTTCTGAGAGGGCTTTGGAGTTATCATAAAAAATCTAAACTCCCCTCATACTACTAATAACACAACTAGTTAACCAGGGAATCGACAAATCGGTTTAAATATAGGCGGAGTTCTCCCAATGTAACAATCACTGGTGGAAAGCTTGCAGTGTGTTCAGTGCGTTGGCCGTCAGATCGCTAGCCGAATCCCGCTGCTCACTGAGACATCGGAATATGGTTTGTTCTGGCTACATTCCCCACCTGTTGAAGCACATTGCGCGGTTGTGTGATGGTACATCTTAGCCTCAGAACCCCCAACAGATATTTGTCCGATTCCTGCGTTCATCTGCAAGATGCTCACGGTCGTGTTAACTTCCTCGGGATTTGCCTGCAGCCAAGGATGTCAAGCTGTTCTTTGTGGTAGCTTGTTAAGGTGTCTGTGGCCTTGTTATCATGTTTTGATCATATATATGCAAGAGTGATGAGTAACTGGGTGATTCAAACCAAACTAGGCAAAATAATCTGTCGCCAACTCATTAGAACTTCCTGAAAAACCCAATTACGTGTAGTAATATAATTATTATTGCTTTTATTCGGTTATAGCTTCTCTGTGGATCCTGACACATGAAAACACCGCATGTTTGAGAACATTTACATAACTGTCGAGGTACCACCATTTATTCAACTCTCGTTTTTACCTGTATTAGTTCCACGGCATATTGCAAGTGCCGGGTGTTCTCCAACAATAAACACCGCAAATGGACTCCATAATAACCCATCGGTGTCGCAGGAACGTTTGACGATCCGCCACATAACGTAATACTAGAATCCCAAATCTGCCTGCAGATGGAAGGTATTGACGTGTCTTTTTTGCATGGAGGTCCTCTAGGCTTTAAAAAGGTTGTTCCCCGTAGGGGAAGCAATATTATAAATTTTTTTAACCGAAGACACTGTTTTCTTAAATGGAGATTTCCTCATATCAGGTCCTTATGAGA
>SJOL01006430.1:619212-643708 GCA_004794785.1 Opisthorchis felineus | reverse complement strand
TTCGATTCTTCATTTTTCGGACAATACAGCCATTATCTGTCATCTCTGGCCGGTCTCTTTCTATGCGCTCGCAAAGCGAACCCCAACCTGTCCCCGTGTTCGCCTCCTACTCACATCCTGATTGAACCGGTTATCACCCACAGCCTATTGAAAACACATTTATTCTGGTGCGAATTCATGTGTTTGTATACCGCAATCGCCGTCTTTTGTTTCACATTTCCAGTAAGACTGTCACTTTGATTCTGGGAATAACGAAGAAATTGTCGTATATTTTGGACTCATCAAAAGAATGTGGGTATTTGTTGACGGGATTTGATTGTTGGCCACTTTCGAGCATAAACCTCATGCAAGTTCGTTTCCTTGGTGTGTTTTTGAACCATAAAACTAAGTCATGGACGGATTGAAAACAACTATACGGTGGCTGGTTTTCTCATCCGTCTGTTTCCCCTTTTCACGTGCCTAACTGACTAGCCCCAATTTGGAGCGGCCTTCTTTCTTGGCTGATCCACCGGTGGCCAGTTTAGATGAGCTGCCCCGGGCTAATCATCTCTACGCATATACCACCGACCCATCGCTACACTCCGCTCCGCCCCCCACAACACACTGATGATGTCACTCCGATTGGTGATGAAACCTCCGCAATGAAAATCGCACAGCTCATTGGGCGAACCAACGACCCTATACAGTCAAACTCAGTAGTATGGTGTGGACCGAGTCGGTTACCTTTAAAGTCAAATGGCGATTTGTATTTAATCTTTTTTGAACCAATAAGCGACACTAAGAGCCTCAGTCCGGTTGAGTTGGTGACCTGTGGTGTGGTGCTGCGCTATTGTCTGTCTTTTCGACCATTGTCCTGAACGATTCTGGAGGATGCTCGTTGATCCCTGTGACCGACGTAGTTTGCTTAACATGACATACACAACTTCTGCTGAGGAGTTGAAGACCGATAGCTCATAGTTAAGGTTCGTAAGGTGAACCCAACACAAAATCTCTGGTTGAGTAGTAGTGTTTTTAGTAACATGCCTATGCAACATGTTGTGTATTCTGAGTCGTTGCCAATCGTTCAGGGAAGTTGTGCACTTGCTTATGCTACTCCACAGACAATGCATATTATTCCCTTTTGTAAAGCACCGACCAATTTGTTATAAATCTGTCCTGTCCAGTCCATATTGGTTTCGTGACCTGACTTCTGGGCAAATGAGTAATAACAGGTCAGGAGTGAACAACAGGGAATGGACGATACAGCGATGGTTTCCGCGTCAGTTCAGTGCACATTCATTTTCAGCGCAATTCATCGGACAACCTGGCCCTAAGCAGAGCCTGACATATACTTAGGCGCGTTGAAGCTTGAGCTTTGACATGCACTACTTGCGGAGTGCTATTAAATGGCTTCCAGCCAACGTACCAACAGTGTAGAGGTCTAATAAGATTCTCCAATCTACGGGCACATTCAGACTATCCAGGCTAAAGTTGAGTTCACCACCTGGACGAGCAGTCACCCACAGAAGTGTAATTTCAGGAGGTTGCTTAAGTGGCAAGCTGTATATCTCTACTGTCCCCTTAAAGAATGGCAAAATAACGGCCGCCTAGATGCATTTGTTACAGTTGCTCATCCGCCACAACTTAGTAGTTGGTTGTAAAAGCAGCTGGGAGCTTCTGGTGCGTGACAACACGATAACGCTTTAGGGGAAATATTGCATTAGTCCGGAATATAAACAAGCTGGAGGAGCAAGCCAAAATCCTCCTAGTACCTGGAGCGCTGAGAGTTATTGCAAGCAATTATTCGTTCATCACGGGTCAACATGTCTCAACTAGCTTGCCCAGCACACTTACTCCCCCACATCTAGTGTGGATTAACCGCCTCACACGCCGTAACGTACTCGGCGCTGTGCAAGCATCCAGTGAGCGAACAATTGCGGACGGGCAAATCCATTTCGGACGCCCTGGGTTGTATCCTCATGCATCACTTAGCTGTAAACTCTCAGGCCAAGAATATACGCTGCACAACTGGACTAGATTAATTCAAACAAACACCAAACCATCACTAGGGTGCTTCTATTACACGGGGTTTCTACAGAACAATCCGAATTTGAAGGAAATTCATATTACTTTGTACCACGAAAAACGACACATAGAAAAATACCACCATATGGATCGACGCGCTAAATCCTAGATTTTGGTGATCAAGAGTCATCTTAGTCAAGGAGATTTGTGTTGTGGTTCTACAAAACCTCGATCGGGAACCAAAGGTTGTAACAAAAGTGTAATTGTACCGATATTCGGAAAGTACTGAGGTCGTAGCGTAAATTCACAAAACGAATTATAGAAAGCCTTTTTCGCAAGCACTTCAACGTTGTTCAGTGTGACTTTGATGGCCAGGTTTCTGCCTCAGTCAGTCGTCACAGTTTACCTAATGTTTGTTACCTGTGGCTGTTTATAGTACCCATTTAGATGTCATTGAAACGTTCGGTTTTTCTGACCACTCCGTTTGTATGTTTTTGCCACATGTAAACACCCTTATAATCGGCTTGATAGGGTAAGACCCTGAACAGTGTCACAGCTTCCGTCAAAAATAAGATCCTGCATACAAGCAATTTTGATGAGCCATTTCTCAATGACTTCACTTATCGGTTACCTCTCCCCTCAAGTAAACTGACATTAAAGTCACGAAAGGCGAGTTTGCTTTTATGGCTGTGCAGCAATCCAACATACTTGTATCTAAGCAACCAACAGATGGTTAGACTAGATGCACCTGCTTGCAACTGACGCAATGAGCAGTTCACTTTCGTCTCGTATTTGCAGTAGGAATGGTTTGGCATATAAATTTGACGAAATGGTTTATCTTAAAATTAAACGGATTCATTTTTCGCTCCACAGTAAATAGCGATATTTCCGGGTTACTAAATTTACACTTCTGTCCTGTCCGCTCCAAATGACTAACTTTCAAGAAATGGGCGCCTCAGCTCGTTAAAATCAGTTCCGGTGGTACATTAATTGGAACCCCCGCAATTGCGACCCCTCCGAGACTTATGTCTTGGTTTACTTTTTGAAGTAAAATCCATGTTTTTTGAATCCGCCACAGCATTAAATTCGATCGCACAACTGAGACCAAAAGCGAAAAGAATTCGGACCAGTTAAAGGGTCGCGGGTTCGAATCCCCCCAAGATTCGTGAAATGTGCATTACGGACAACCCTCAATAACGACAAAGCAGCTATACAGTGCATCCCGGCTAATCAGGATAGGTTAAATTTTCTCACATGATGAAAACTCGATTAAAAGGTCTCGAACTCTCCTCATACTGTAGACAAACTCATCTTCTCCATAATAAGACGAATAAATCTTCTGATCCGAGAATCCAACATGAAGTCCAGCAGGCTTCCTTGGCACACACATACCATACACAATTGTCCACGTAACGATACAAGACTGTGTGGTTCTAGAATCACCGTACTACTGAAATTACTCGTGATCGTGTGCTCATTTTCAGGTACGACTGTGCCACGTAAAGTTTGTTCATTCATAATATGACAGAACTTTATAGCCTTTGCACAAGTTTGTATAAGCATGTAAGTCTCCCTAACAGGACACCTAAATAATTCGCCTCAGTAAAATGACAAAGGTCGTTGGATTTTTGACAAACCAATGTAGCGGAGGATATGCGCTCCATTGCTCAAATTCGATTCGTCGTTGGAAGAGTGCTCCGCTTTTATTAAGGTCATTAGGTAGAAATATCGTTGAAATGAGCAGGGACCAATGGGTTGTATCATCCGCATGTACATGATGCAGAAAGCAGCTGACTTCTACTGTAGCCCTTTTGGTCATTCCGCGGTGAGCAGTGGTGCGCTTTGAAAGTTTTTGACCATACACATGGTGTGCTCCAGCCATTTGATATTAGGATTCTCCTATCGTTAGCAGGCTTATTATTATAGAAGCACTGTATTTTTCGCGTCTACCCATA
The DNA here is from genome assembly GCA_004794785.1 of Opisthorchis felineus. Taxonomy (NCBI): domain Eukaryota; kingdom Metazoa; phylum Platyhelminthes; class Trematoda; order Opisthorchiida; family Opisthorchiidae; genus Opisthorchis; species Opisthorchis felineus. The sequence continues at coordinate 639,749 of SJOL01006430.1, read as the reverse complement.
GGGAGACCAACATTTCATTAAGAGGGGTTTTTCTCAGGTCGTCGTTAGAGCCTTCCGTCTGACGAAACCATATTGGTGCTTGATCATATTGGTCGTTGATCTGTTCGCCGAGCTTGGCAATTGGCTTGCAAACGTTTCGTCCGCAGTCGAGGAGACATCGTCAGTGTGCAGTTAAGTGGGGACCATATTGGAGACCATACTGGAATCGATTGATCGTAATCGATATGTACTGAGTAAGGCTGGACGATTTCACTGACAAGATTCATTCTTCCGTGTGTTTACCGTTGTAGCATCGTGCACTTAAAACGTGGTGAACATCCCAGATCTCGATTCCTTGTACAGGAGTATGTGAATAGGTTGTTCAGAGTCAAAACCTGATAACGACCTTTTCAATTTTTTTCATTTTCATGAAGTTCACTCGAACCGAGTCACAACCCGCCTCCCATAAGGGAACACGTTTTGCGAGTACGACGAGTAGTGCCGTGTACTCAGTTAGGGAATGTTTACTCACGAAAGGAGTGGTTAATATGAATCGTGTTAGAACTTATCTGCATTGGGGTATGTTCTGGGACTGAAACCCACCAAATCCAATTGGAGGCGCGCCGGAATTTTTATTGTAAAAGTACAACCATACATAGCAAGTCCAAATCGTACGTGGTCTAGTTTCGCTACACAGGTTCATTACTTCCAACTTGTAACCCCAGCGGAATAACTGGCCAAGATAATTCAAGAACCCAGTAGTATCATAGAGTCGTTTTTCCTATTTTTTAGGACATCGGTCGTTTAACCAGTTGACTCAGCCCAACATTTTCTTCGTGTGGCTCCCAAGTTCAAGAGTAACACATCCGTTCATGGAACTGAAGGATGTATTATTGTTGCTTCCAAGAAAGTTCCTTCCCTCACATGAGGAGTGGAAGTTCTTGCCTGCCGAGCCTGTATCTCCGGCAGAGTATGCTTCTTCCCTAGAGCTGCGGTCGAATTCCCGTAATATTTGCTGTTCCATGTAGTTTTCTCTACTCACTCAGGCCTTATGCAGACCACAATCTTCGTTACTTCAGGTCCGCTGCAGAGCATTCGGGTATCTAGTTAATTGCAGCGGGTTTGCCTTCGTTAACCCCTTTTGATCCACTAAATCAGCTAACGAATGCTTGGCAATTTTGAAATTTAGAAATTTACAAGTAGTATGTGAATTCTTGTAGAAAACATTTCGTGCACCCGTTTTCCTGTTGCGCCAACTATTCTATATCCACCATGATCTTCAAAAACAGCCAGGCCTGTATTTTTTGAAAAAAAACTTTAACGTTAAAAATTGACTGGTTTTCTTGCCCGTCCCATCTGTTTGTCTTGAAATTTCTACAACAATACCTGATTTATTCGTCTTGGAACAGCTGATATTAATATTCCGATTGGAGATCTTGCAAGCAACGCCGTACGGGAATTGGGACATCACATTTCAGTTCTTGCGTTCAGTTCGGCATAGTCTTGGTGTGTCCGAATGAATGATTGACAAAACGACTGTTTTGTAAAGTTTCGACGCGCTTTTAGTTTACAACACTAAAGTGCTAAGATGAGATCCCACTTAAATTTCGCATTCCCAGCACCTGTAACCTTCAAATTCAAGCCTGACCGTCCTGGACTCGTTGACTTTTTCTGCTAGCCATCCGATTTTTCATTAGAAATCGTTTACATGCAACAAAATGATATTGTGAAGCTGTACCATATATAAGTAGAGAAGACGACCAAGTGAAATTTTTACTGACATAACCCACTGCTGAAAACTCTTCGGTAGCCTAGATAAGCGTAGTCCCCAGACTTCTCTTAACCGTACGTTCCATTTGGAGACTACACTGTACTTATCTGTGTGCACTCATTTGTAAATTACTTTGGTGACAACGAGAGACTCAAATAAAACACCCGTTTATGATATCCCTCAAGTCGCCTAATGTTTCATTTGGCTTGATATATGGCAGCGTGTTTTCTTCATATAGTATGCTATTCATATCATAAACCGGAGATTCTGTTGAGTTTATCGTTAACGCTGGTCGAATTTGCAAGTGAGTGCACGATATAATATGAAACGTGAATGTATCATACGATTAGAAATAGACGTCCTACACAAGTCGGTTGATACGCATAATCTTCCAGCTGCACGGCGCACTCAATTCCTGCGAGCAATTCGCTCAGTTGTCTGAACACCCAATCTGTGCTTTTCTTCGGCGTATGCGCGTTGAGTGGGAAATAGCTTGTGCTAACCTCTCCCCTCACCGTTTTGTGTATGGTCACGTGATCACGTGGCCGAATCAGCCGATCATAGATGTGGCTCACTCACTGAGGCCGACACAGATGTCGGGCTAGCTGTACTCAGTTGCGATTTTCGATTATCTCCAAGTCGAGTGGACATAAGGGTAAGCATGACATGACAACTGAACGTGAGACACTGCGTCGTCCGATGCGGCAGTTATGGTGGCTTGTCCGTTCCCTCATCAATGAAAGACGAGCAGGCACTTCTGATGGCTTCAGCCGTTGGTGCTGAATCAGGCCAGTGAGTTATCCAGCAAAGCTTGAGTATTATCCCGTTCCGCCGTGTGTGTGGATATAACGCAGAGTCTAATGCGCGATGATTCAACACTGTGAACGCTGGTATTCGGTTAATGCTAAGCCGGTACGTGCTGAGACTGTGCAATAAGTTCTGGAGGACTCGATGCGTGTGCGATGCCAAGAAGACCAGGAAACTCATCATATTTATGGCTGAAATGCCCCCTTACTCGTTTGCCTGAGAAGTCGATAACAGTTCAAATGACGGTGTACGGAGAACTTTTCAGTAGTAGGACTTCTCCCCGAATACCGTTCGAAAATTTTCAGAACAAATTTGGTAGAGTCTCTTTGATGAACTGCATTTGCAGCGCCTACAGATTGATTATTGAGAAGAGCTACCTACGCTGTTTAACTAGTTTCTGGATAGTCTGGTAAATAGCTATGGATGGAGCAGTGTTCAACTTACAGGTCAATTCATCCAAGCCTCATTTTCGAGATAGGTCCAATCCACAAACAAACAAACTCATCGTTTCAGCAGGATATACCAGAAGGGAAAATCTTTGAACTTTCTTTTTCCCAGGAAGCGGAACTGGAAGATTGTCCTACGCATTCGTTCCCGTTATTTTCAGCTTCGTCCTGCAAACAGATGCTTCAGAACCGCAACTGGAGACAGATGGCCTAATCGGTCTAACGTGGTGCCAACAAGTTGGCTTCCTATCTCACTTTGGCCAAATGAGTTATGAATACCTGAGTGGACAGTTCGAAAATCGGTAGATTAGTCTAACTCAGCCATTTGAGTGATTGGCTAAATCACCGGTCGTCAAGCCGCTGGACCTTTTTCTGTCAGGGTCTGGAACATAAGGTCTACAAGAACAGGCTCAGAAAGCTTGACCAGCTGAGGAACACAATTTGGTCGCGTGTCGTGAAATAACACAAGACTTCTTAATGGAGGTCTTGTCTGATTACTTGAAGCCGATAATTTTGTACAAATAAGACGTAAAACAGAAGCAATTTATCCATTGTTGTATTTTCCTTATAACCTTCTTGTACTATTATATATAAACACGCTTCATCTTCGAGTCGAATTCATTTTGATGGTACAGAACAGGATGGTCACTTCTGGATGTTCCCGCCTTGAGTGCGATTCTGAGATGTAGGGACAAAGTGTTGTAAGTTCCGTTTATTAGTCGGAACTAAATAGCCTTGTAGCTCAATGCTGTGTGGATACGATGAATATAACACTCTTAAGAGAGCGTACCGTGCTCCGATTGGTGCAGAAACTAACCCAGGAAATGTTACCCCCGACAAGAGTTCGTTTCACCATCCGTGTAAAGTGGTTTCTATTGGATTTGGCAACAGGTTATCGCCTCAATGCCAGTCGTTTACCAAATAAATATCGACCAAAACTTGCTCGACTCAAACCAACTTAAACTTATGGGACTTTGCTTTCAGACGAAAAACTCGAACGTTAGCCACTCCTAGACGTTTCCTTTCGTTCATTCCCCTCAATTCAAGATTGAACAAGCTTTTTATAAACGTCTTGTCTGAGAAGCAGCACGAGAAGCTAGGAATCGTTTTTACTTCAGTGAGGACGACGAAGAATTTCCTGGTTTACTTAAGGGAACTCATCATGCAGGAACACAAGAGGAAATAATGACAACTGTCTGAATAAGACTGCGCCGGTCCGACTTCCACAAAGCATGGCCAAGGACATGAAACCTATAGTTTTGGAATTTTAGAGGAGGTAAAAATTTTGGTTCTTTGTAAGTAGTTGAGAAGACGATAAAACCGAATCCACATAATCCTCGGTTGGAGATTTTCTCTCCCAGTTCATTCAATCTTTCAAATAGAGGGACTTATGGAAGTGAGTGTCTAACTTTGAATTGTGTAGAATGGACGAAAAACTCGTCTAGAATTAGGAAACATTTGAGGTTTTCGTCAGTTTTTGGTCAGTGCTGAGACCATATGCTACTGTTGACTTACAAGTAGGTGCAAATATTTTGTCTTGGAGCACTTGGACTGCCTGTGAGAAGCATGGGAACGCTTATGTTAATTAGAGGTAGTGACGATGTCGCATACATTCTAAGAAATTAATAGTTATTGTCGCCAAGGTGAGTTGAAGCAACCACTTTTTACCCGATTGGTCAATCAGGGTAGACTTTCCACGAAGAAACACTTCGTTCAAATATGGAACATTTTGGAAGATTCTTCCGAGGAATCTTACTTCAGCGGCCGGTGCATGTGATATTGGAACTAGTGTGTCTTTGTCTATCTTATACTTGGCGGAATAGGGTTGGACATTTATTCAAGGCCAGTACAACTGCTCACTTGTTCCGGTTAGTGAACAGTACCATTCAGATAGCAATCGCGTAAACGGCTGTCTATCTCACTCATAAATCCAGCTTCATAAGACTGAAGATGTCTTAAATTAAAACTCACTCCTCGTTTTGCACCTCAGTATCAACAAGACGCACTTCCTCTGGGAAACCAGCTGTCTTATGAGATACAGATGAACTCAGACATAGACGGAAGTTCTTCCAAGCAAACACTAACACAGCGAAGGGGGTCGCTAGGTCCGTTCTGAGGATTATATCTGTCATTCAGCGTAGACTCACCAGTTCTCCGAACATTGCGTGCAAACTAGCGGGGAATTACAGAAACATTTTCCAAAGCGTATGAATCGTAACCTTCCTTCATCCCCGAATCCCACCTGAAACCTACGGTGTTTTAATCTAAAACTGATTCCAACTAATCACAGGAATCCAAGAGGTCCTGTAATTTTACCCCATATTCATTCGAAAAATGACCGTTACCTGAATGACAACATTTAGGACAGAGTGACACAGCTAGAAGGTCACACTTCTAATATCATACTTTGCCGTACAAGCCCCACTAACCTAAAAAAAAAGAACACGAGCAGTCTGTGGAGAACAGGTACAACTGTAATCGACTGTGATCGGTTTGAAGGATAGCTTACCTGCATCCTAAATTCACAAGCAACTGAGATACAGTTGGGATAAGTCAGAAGGTGAAACGCGAGACTGTAATAAATACTCATCAAACGGTGGATATCTAGGGGCCCGAAAAGTAGTTCAGTTTAATTTTCTCAAGGGCAATTTGATGGTGAACACAACACATCCCGAGAAGTGACTAGCTGCTTGTGGATAAGAGTGAGACAAAGTAAGACGCGCGAAATTTTGTGTGCGAATGAGTGTATTTCTCGAACTTCATGTAATTTGGGTTCAATCAGAACATAAGATTGACGGAAACTCGGGGTCTGTGCCTACCTGATGAACCCCAAGGAGAGCTATCCAAGATTTCTCAGCAAACTTATGAGCAGTTTCCTTCACGAAAATATACTGCGATATCTCGAATATCACGCCAACCGAAACACGAGGTGACCAATGTGTGGCACATTCAGTTGGAGAAAATCATGAACGAAAGGTTCAGCTGAAATTCATTCGAGTCTCCCGTGATAAACAAACTGGTATACAACCGGTATGCGCTTTACAAATTTCGTACTATTTGAGTTCAAACAGATTTACAGAAACCTGGGAACTGCGCATACCTGATGAGTCCGAAGGAGGATGAAACCAGTCGTGAGCCTTCCATAGTTTTCAGCAGCCTCATGACCGTGTACATTCAAGAAAATACAAGTTTCTGTTGCAAGAACCGGGTTTCGTTAACTTGTGTCCATACAAAGTGTCATTTGCAATTGCGATGTAGCCATTTTTGCAAAAAATAGACTTTATTGCAGTAGAGGTGATAAACTTGTTGTTATGAGTTCCCTCGGGTGTTTGGCAACGATTGCTTGCGAAAGAGTGTAGCTCAGTTCAGAAGAGGTTTTTCATCCTTAAAAGGTTTCACAAAAGGAGAAAAGGAGTGATATTTCATGTCCTCTTTTTATTCCACAAATTAGTAGTAGAGCTACGTTGCGTAGTAGGGCTTTTTTATTTCTTTTGACTTCAAAACTGCTAGTATTGGAAGGTAAATACTTTCGAGCGAGCTGGTAGAACCATTCTGGAAAGAACAGCATCAGTAGGACAGTTTTCCGCGTGGATACAGAACTGCGTTTCAAAGTGGAACTGAAAGAATGTGGTTCACGCCGAAAGTTTTAAGCGTGCGATCCATGTTTGAAAAGAGTATGGAATGAGCTTCGCTCAAATAACCGTCCAAATCTACCCAAAAACAAACCTAAAGAGAGTTCCGTATTTTTTCTCGTCATAAAGTTTAATTCAGAGTGCAGTAGAATTAATCATAGAAAATTTTACCCTGGAGAAGAAAAAATGGCGCCTAAAGTCGTGTCTCGTGCTCTACTTAGACGACGCCACTGCCCGGAGCAGCAGCAGTTTAGGTTTTTTAGGTTTTTTTGCATGGTTATTGGTTTTACTCTGTGGTTTCAAGCAGCATAACTGACAGTCACTCAAAGTTCGACGAGACCGTTTCAATATTCACCTTGGTACAGACATTTATTTGCATGTGACTTTTTGGTCCCTTGTTCTCAGTGAACTGGTACAAATGTCCGTTGTTCGCGCACAGAAGGACCTCACGTGACTAAATGCTGTGTGATGTAAAATCTACACTCTGTCTGCGAGACGCAGATGACCGCGCTTTCTTGTGGTTGAATCTTGTTCAAGTGTGACACGACGAGTGGGTGACAGTGACAACGATACTATTAACAAAATTATTCTTGCGGTTATTATCACCAGCAGCCTATTTTTTCTACCTTAGTTTCGTGCTTTAGAAGCGTAATTATGGTAGTCTCTTTTACCAAGCTCCAACCGAAAAGGGACATCTACACTGAAGAGTCCCAGTTAACTTGATCCAACAAACTTCATCAGATTATTTTTTGGCTCGATACCCTTCCAACAACAACCGGATAATTCCGACGGTTTTTGCTCTAACAATCCCCCAAAGTGTATTAATGTATTTCTGAAAATCATCACACTTTAAATTTCCCTATTCCATCCTCGGAATGATGGGCCTAAAAGCTTAAAATCCCATCCCGGTTTGATTGTTCTGCTCCGTTTTAGGACAATATAGACAACTTATTATTTTGCCACTGGATGCAAGTTCGGTTTTATGAACACAAATTGAGCTGAAACCGACTAAGTCTATGAACACTAAAAAAATATGAGTGTTTATTGTAATTTGAACACTCAGGAGCAAATAGATTTGACGACTCTCCCCTTCCGCCATTCCGTGTCGCCTTTCAAAGCCTAAATCATCGAGAACGTAACCAAACGGTTGGTCCGCATAACTTGAGATAGGCAATGTGTCGCACCTCCACGTGCCCAAATGATAAACGTGGCCTTCTTCAGGAGTGTGGATTCATTAGTGAACACAGTACATCAAGATGGAAAGATTATGCAAAAAGCGCAATTTTAAACATCCAACGGCTTTTGTTGTCACTCTACGATCCGGTATCTGCCTACGACGACTTGCGTAGCCAATTCAACGTTCAGCTGCACCCTGCACGGAGTTAATTCCCCACTTGCTCAACCTTTAAATGCCTAAAAAGGTGTCCCTATATGTCCCTATATGTATCAATATGTGCGGGATAACTCAGCCAGCCCGGCAGATAAGGTGCATAACTACTGGCCGGAAGGTTTGCGGTCCAAACCCAATCCCGGATATATTACTGCTCATCTGAGGTCTTAGGCTACCCGACAGTATTTGAGCTCTCGTGCTTCATTAGAGAAACACTGCGAGCATGCACCGAAAGGTTTCTACGTGCAATAACTGACACCTCTTTCCTTCACTGGGTTCCGCGGTAAGGTAACAATCTCAGTAAAGGGATGAACTTTTCAAAGTTTAATAAGATTTACAATGTCCGGAGAAAGTTGATGGTATGTCAAGATTCAGTGACACTCAGAAGTGCAATCAAAGTAAATGTGTTTGACGACTGACCTTCTACAACTTTCATTGGAGCAGCGAAAATGTAGAATTGGCCAGATTTTAGTTACTTTCATCAGTCACCACTTAAAACACAAACATTTAAAGCGAACTTGCGCATTCGCAATGTCAGAAGAACCTATTCCAAGTGCTACCTTAAAAGCGGAAATTTACGTATGGCTGCCATTTACGATAGACACCTTGTCAGTGGTCGTCAAGTGAAACGGACACCCGTCCACAATTAACCCACCATAACCCGCCACATGGCTCAGAATGGTTGCATCCAAAAAAACATTTCTAATTTAGCGTCGTACTTTGGGTTTACTCAATTGTCGTGATCAGTGAGCTCATCTGCAGGAGCAGTTACAAGTACACAGCCAGAACCATTGGGAGAAAACGGCCGAGAATTTGCCAAAATGTCTGAGAAGAGTCACGGCAAAAACCAACGAGTCAGATGGCCTTATGGATAGCCAAGTTGGCCGACCCCAAACAAGCGTTTAAAATAATTGCACAGAAGAGAAACTGTCAGCAACCAGCCGTCAGCAGAACTCTCCTGATTCCGTCTACCCAAACAAAAATATGTGAGCAAGGCTTCTGATATACGACGTGTGCTTACCCCCCAGATTTGACCCCGACGAAGCTCTCTACTCGTTTTCTGACACGGCAACCCTCACACTAAATACAAATGTGTATGACGGAGGCAACCTGAATGCTCACCTTTTTTCGATGTCATGATAACACGGGCCAAAGGGGTCCAGTGCCTCAAGTTCACTGAACAGTTCCCTGGACATCACTGTCCGTTCATTACACAACACACGCATAGTGTCAGCAACCTTACAATGTTTGAGCAGCGTTAAAAACAACAATTCTTATGAGTATCCAGCGAAGCCGGAGAAAGTTTAGCAACACTGCAAATCCACTTGATAAGTATGTCTCTGAAAGAAGAACTGTAATCTATTTGACAATCACTTAAGCTGTCTGTATCAAAGTTCCTGAACAACACCGAGTCGGATCTCCGGAAATGCCAAACACACCCAGTTAGTGTTTGTGGACTGGGGTTCTCAGACTGGTGTAAATATAGCCTACGCTAGAGAGCCAACAAAAATGATCTGTTTATCTCCTCAACTACTCCTGTAAGCAATAGGCGATCGGAAAATGGGAACAGCCGGAACTTGTCTATCAAATAAATCACTAGCACTGTTCTATTCTCTATGGTATCCCTCGGTTGTCCCTCGGTAAACCGAAACGACTGTGTTAGAAGACTTTGGAAAAGTATATTATTTTAGAATGTAACACGCATTGTGCGAAAAAAAGGAGTTATTAATGAATATCGTGATCGGTCTTCAAAGCAAAAAGGCAGCTGGAAACGCGGTCGCACGGGGAATCGGACATAACCACTGGTGTGTTCATTTTCTCAGATCTTGGTTTTTCTAGCGGTTTATTGTCTTTTTTAGGCACTGTTACACTTGGGTTCATTGCGCTAGGCGAACGTCCGCAGGTTTATAGTCAACGAAATTTTGTGGCTCAGCAGAATAAATCGCCAGAACGGTGGCGTTTTTTCACCTTAACATCTATGTACATTGTTCGTACAGGAAACTAGCCACAAGCCAATTAGTTTAAACCAGAAAGGTTCCTTGCCCTGCATTGAACTTTTAAGCATGCAGATCACATTTTCAGGAATCAGCCTGGCGAAATTATTCTTGTACAGTTGTTCCTAAACTGAGCAACGCACCCCCTTTAGAGATATCGCATGGAGATTAGAATTATATGCTTTCAGTTATCTTCAAAATGAATAATGTTTTATCAAAGCTGTCATGTCAACGGCCCCGGAAACGCCATTCACAAATACTTTGGTTCTGTTCATGGTTGTCCTGGGTTGGTTAGGTTGGTTCCTTCTGATCCAGACACAACAAATTTTCCTCCAGAGATCAACATCCACTGCGATTCATACTGGGTCCGTATTCGTATCCGTTCCACTGAGGACACAGCAGCAACATAAGTGTAAGTTACCACCACCGTAGGCAAACACAGTTCACTTTTCATACCAAAAAGGCTATCACACCAACCTTATAACCGTGATGGACAGCAATACACTAGAAGTGGAAGTGGTTGCTTGAGTGCCTCACAGCCGTGGAGGGCGAAGTCCCCACTGAAAAATGAAAGAAAAGAGAAGGTGATGGTGACATATCTGTAAAGATCTCATGATTTGAGGTTGAAAAAGGGTCAGGAGCGGCGTATATACACCTTGGAAAACCATTGAACTAAGCGCATCTGAGCATCAAGCAAGTGCAAGCTTGACTCATGGGGGTTGGGCCAATGTCTTTGGGAACCTCGCCCGACATACGCTCAGTACACAGGTGTTAGCTAGGCAGTCGGACTAGGAACTGACAACGATGTCGGGTTTCTAAGCACGCGCGAGTGAAACCAAACGGAAACGTCAATAAAAGCCTGAAGGTTCCACAGCTCTCAATTCCACAGTAGACGCCTTCACTCTTGTGATGACCTGTCATCCATAAACATTTGGACAACAAGGATTTGATTTAGACTCGATACACTACTCATAGGGTTGCTGAAAACTCTTCCACAGCCCACGACCGGTTTCGCCCTTCTTGGGGTTCATCCAGCAGGCGCAACCCCCCAGTTTCCGCCAATGTTACGTTCCACTTGAACCCAAATTGCACGAAATTTGACATATACACTCATCTGCTTACCAATTTGGTTTTGACGGCAGAACCCAGCTTAATCTCTTGTTTATGAATGTGCTGCACCAGGCCGCCTCATGTTTCAGTTGGTACAAGATTGGTAAGAGCGACTCAGCTGTGTTCTAGGTGAGTCTCCCGCCAAAACTAAATTACTATGCAGATGAGTGTATAAGTCGAAGGATTTGTTTTTTGGGGAGACGACAATGGACATTCATTGTACATATGCCAACTACTTTGAAATGACAGCCGTCACGTTATGCTAGAGCGGAACTGACTCATTTCCTAGTACCCACTCACGGACTGTTTCTACTACGTGCATGCTGTAGCTAATTAAAGTCCGCTATACCACGAATATATCGGTGGTCAAATGTTTAAAGACGTTTGAGGTCCTCAGAGCAAACAGGCCAGGTTTTATAGCCTCAAAGTAAAGCTGCTCCGGCAGTTGTTTTGTATGGAATGATATTCGTTTCGCATGCCAAAAAATGGCACAGTTTGCTCGTGCCTTGTTGATCGGTACGTTGACTTCATTTCACAGTACAGTCATGAATTGTGCCGTCGCCAAGATAAGGAAACCTATGAACAAACAAAATCTTCTCATTTTGGCATTGCAAAGAAATAGGAGGGAGTTGCGCTTTGAAGCGCTTTGTAAAGCGCAATAACTGAACAGGATCATCCGCCCTCTCTAAGTCCAAAAGTCATTCACCAGCTTCACAGTCCCTTGGACAGTGTACCCTGTGAACCAGAAAATTGAACGAAAAATGGAGAGAGAGAAGACAACCCTGGTGAACCTCATTATTTATGCCCAAACTCCCGGATGTACCGTTGTTAACTCTAAAGCCACCAGAAGTATCGGGATAAACGGCACAACGAATAGACGCAAATCTCAAGGGCCTTCCTCATTGGTCAAGTGTGCATGGGAGAGCCAAGTTATTCACGCAGTGGAAGACGGCGAAAACCCCTACAGTTGATCAGCGGTGGTGTGTGACATTACTGAAACACAACGAGTGTGGCCAGTATATCATCTATCTACCTGGTCGAAATCCTGACTGGCGCTCTCAGCCATGCGTCTCACGTGATGAGACCAGACTTTGCAGCATTATTGAACCCAGTAGCCGTGTTGCAGCTGGGGTGAGACTTATGCTGAGGTGACCTATGCTTGGAGCAGTCAGTTCGGATGCTTTTTTGAATCAAGGTAAAATAAGTGACTGACGTCGGTTGTCTGGCCAGAATGCTTGTTCCCAGTTTAGTTTAAACAACCTGGTCTAAGGCAAACCATCTCACTGGCTGTTGTACTGCTGACACCCATTCATTCATGTCATTCCTGGATGGTCGTTCAAGTAGGACACACTATTGAAACCGGAGACTACATCTATCTGAGGATGAGATAGCCCAGTGGTTCAGCTGCGGCCTAGTGACCATGTGATCCGTGGATTGGGATCCACTCCGACCTTTCGATTTGTTGTCTGCGCTCGGACGGACATACAGTGCCCTTTGTATTCTTTTCTTGAAGGTCTCTCAACTTCGCATGGTAACTATGCGTTAAAGGGGTCACGACTGGACTTTGGAACGGCCTACATACTACGCATTCAGTTGGGGAACATCTCGTCCTGATGACTCATTCGAATCTCGCTTCATATCTTCGTTCACATGAATTGAGTTTGCAGAGGATTAATAAATGCGAAACACCGTGGTTATTCATGTGGCCATAATTCAGTGAGTATACTTTTTTAAAGTGCTAATTCACTGTGCTCCTTGAATCGACTATCATTTGTTAGCGTTTTGGGATGTTGTTGATGGAATCGTCATTTTCACTGGCAGTGCGTCAACTCAACTGACAGACAAGAATTCCAACTAATTTAACAGGACACTTCTCCTCTGTTCCCATGCGATTCGTGCGGGCACTAGCAATCAGGCGCCCAGCTAGTCAGGAGAATCCTGTATCCTGTGTTTGCTTCTAACTAACGGCCAGTTGACCTTTGACTCTTGTGTTTTATTCCGACCTGGATCGTTTTACATCTCACTGATTTTATATGCCCCCCCTCTCTCTCTATCTTCACTCGATCTGGGTCGTTCCAACTGAGATTTTAGTCGCATGGGATGAATGGGGCGGATTTTGTTTGACAGCTTTACATCTACGTACAGTTAGCGCATTTTTTTCCAGAATATCCTCTACTTAGGCATACTAATAAATAAGCAGTTGTAACCTGGTGTTTGAGGACAATTATTTAAGAGAAAATACGGTGCATTATATCGACACTTTATACATTGCGTTGACCACGCTTTATGTATGACAAAAATAATGAAATAAAAAGTATGTAGTACAGTTATTTTGAATGGGTTATTCGCACTGCTGGTTGTTGTTTTTCATCAGGGTAGTTGGGTGTGTGAAGACTTTTGAAGGTGTTCTGGGAAGTGCGAGCAAGAAAAACGGTATTTGATTTGGACCGTACACATTGGTAAACATTGAAAATATTCCCCCGGGATCGCACCGGTTTGTTGTCATGGTAGTCGTCGGAGGGTCTCCTTCTGCAATGAGAACAAAGCTATTGTTATTGACCGAAGGAAAAACAAATCAAGGGGCACAGTGCAGCTGGCAAATCTTTTCATTCCCATAGCAACGCATGAATAGGAGAAATGAAAAATCGGTAAACGGAAACAGAACACGGAGTTCTTTCACGCGGAAATGTCGTAATGTCAGGTAGATAAAGAACGGAAGAAGCAGGGGGTATAATACCTATCTATACACTCAACAACTGATGTATTGAGAACGAAATTTAATCATATTCATCTGAGAAAACAAGCTTACTAGGTTCATTTAATAGATATTTCTTCCCGTGAATAAAGTCTCTCTATGTTGAAAAACCAAGAAGCCCTGTACAGCTGTTTCGTCCTTATTGTGAATCATCAGCAGTATGCATCTCATAAAACGCCAAGGAGGTTCGAACCCGCGGCCTTCCAGCCTTCAGTTCGAAAATTTGATCGTTTAGCCACGAATGACTATATCCTGTCTAAGGGAGAGTTAATTGCACTGCTAATCACACCATCTATCACTGCGAGATCGCTCATGCTCCCCAAAAAGTACGTCTAATATCAATTTTAAGGACATGAAATGGCATAATCGCTGTGCTCAGCAGTCCCCAGCAATTTAATTTCTTTCAGTCTGTGAATTTCTCAAATCTTCGCTTACTGGTCAGCCGTCAGCCAAATTTGTACACACTGGAAATGACGGAACAGACAGCCCTGAATCCAACACCTTTTTTCAACTTAAAGTCTCTTAAAGCCATCTTAAGCCATCCTAGGATTGGTTTAAAGACGTGCTGAGATTCATTTAACAGAAAAGGAGGCCCGAGTTAAAATGTCTAGCTGTAAATTGATCGTCAAAAGACAAGAAAGTAAGGTGTCTTAGGGGATGAGAAGTCATCGTGACATCCAAAGGGGCACCAGATTGACCCGTATGCATTTTTGCTTAAATTTCTAGGCATGAGGGACTTTGCTCATCATTTTAAGACTGGCCGAATTAACTATGTGCTCAGTTTACCGGAAACGAGAACTGCCCTACTCACGACTAAAGTGTGACCATGGTGCTTACGGGCTGGATGAGCAAAAGTCAGTCACGTGTGAACCGTGACGTAATAATGAGAGAAGCAAAAGCGAGAAATCGTGTGACTCAGGTGAGTCAAATACTGTTGCATGTGGGAGCTGAGTGGACACGAAAATTCCATCCGTATGCTCGTCAGTAAATGGCTAGTAGGAACAAACCCGGAGGACCGGAGAAGGTAGTCCACTCTATGATAAACAGGAGCAGACAATTCCATCTGTTTGATACCTTGTTGCACAGCATTCTATTCTACCATAACTTTTCGGAAGCACTGGCGTACTTCTGTACATTAATTTTGCTAATTCAGTTTTTTAACGTCGTTTCGGTCAAACTCATGTTTTCCGTGATCTGCGGTACGAAGATCAGCGCAAGTTGACCTCATCTTCTAGCAACAGGTTTGTGTTCACAAATTCCCGTGGAAAGCATCCCAACCAGTCCCACGTAGTAATCGGAGCACTCCATTTTTCGTCACCATTACATAGTTTTTTCCTTGCTTTATCACTGCCCTTCGCAGGAAGTTTGCAGGTTCTTAGTAAACCGTCCTGTCATGTTGCCGTAAAAGTGATGCACTTATTCCAGGGACATTCTTGATGTATGACAGAGATTCGTTTACCTTTCCTTCGTGATGTTGCGTTAGCCTATTTGATTTTCTGGGCAACTGCCAAATAAAAAGTTCTTGGGGATCCAGTCCACTGGAAAATTCCGTACAACATGTTCTGCCTTATTTTTGGATTTCTTGCATTGTAGTATGCCTCGATTCGTTTGAAAAGCACCCTAAATCAGTCTTATTTGTAACAGCTTTGGCGGTTGCTGTGGTAGCTCAGAACTCGGCCGTATGCGTCACCTTGCTGTAGACTTCGGATTGTAGCCTCCTATTTGGTAATCTGGGTGAGAATATCCAGAAGGGCCCGTTTTCCGTTGTTTTCCTTCCCCTTTTTTGTGAACTGGGTGGCTTACTGATCACCGTAATAACTAGATCGGTATTTAGCTTAGTTCAGCTGCAGCCCATTGTTTTCTTATGATGACACACGTGTCGTTTACGTGGCTGATCCATATTTTGCTATTCATATCAGGTAATACAATCCGCTCCAGCTTGTTGGTACTGTGATTTCGTCAATATATCCTAGAATCGGAGCCCCCTTTGGCATTCCCCGTTATTCTTCGTAAGATTCTCCGTAGACGGTCAAACAGAGGTTAATCAGAGATCTTTCTCCAGCGGCTATCCCGTAATCCAGTAAACGTTTTCTTGGTACAGTCAAGATCTACTGAAGCGAACAGTAGGCTCACATCAAACGAGACCGTTATTTTGTCCCGATCGATGTTCATATTACTCACTTTGTCCTGCACTGTTGGTTGAGTCTCGAAGATTTTACTAAAATTCCGATAATTTTACCTAATTAACCGTGAGGAGCACACCAAAAGTACGGAACTGTTAGGGCCGATCGGTGGACAGAACACAGAAATTAGGTTCAATCAGGTGAAAAACGCTTGGAACCGATTTAATAGTCATCGTTTTTGGAAAAGTTTGGTAACATTTCGGTAGATTTATTACTGGGCAACGTTTTGCTTTTGACACAAAAGGTTCGTCAAGCCAAGTGACTAGATTACGAGGTTGGTCGAGATTTAAGGCGGAAGGAGAACCAATCAGCTAAGTCTTGCTAAATCTCTGTTAGGTGTCGGCCGAAGGATTTTGTGTGTTAGGGTGGGTAACCAAGTGTTAGGCCGATGGGGAAAGCTACATGAATTTGGGTACAGCCTAGGGTCTAGTTCTTCTGGTTCGGTTCACGTGATGATCCCTCTTGAACGTCGTTTGCACTTTCCGTTTGTCTGTGTGGATGAGCTAGTGCTACGATAATTGTGTAAGCGGTAAGGGTATGAACTTTGGTCGGGTTTGGATTTCCATTTCCAACTTGTTCATTGCATCTGCTTCCCTGCGTCTGATGGCTAAAATGGCTAATTGGCAAAGTTGTTATTGGGCGTTTTCGTCGAGTTCGACCATTTCTCGGCTGACCAAATCCTTCAGGTTTGTGAAATTTTGAAGCATGTGTTTGAGTTATTTGATGAGAACAATTGGCGTGGTCTCTATGAGCTGCCTACGACAGAAATTCTTTATTCAAGCTTCGTGGTGATTGCTCTTTTACCCTTGATTTCAACTCAGGCCAGAAAATCTGCGCTGCAGATAAGCCCTACTTGTTTAAGGCAGTGGGTGTAACTAATCGTTTTATTCTCATGCTTAGTTGCTCCGGAGGCCATGGTCCTACTGTTCTCAAGCAGCCTCCCCTATGTTCGTTGGCTATTCTCCCTCATATCTCCTAGTGCTACTGTGGACATCTGCAATCATGTGTATCACCATCTGTCTGCTGTTCTGCACAGCAAATGTCATAGTTTGTAAAGGGTTTAATAGTGGTGAATAGGTTACGCTACGTGGGAGGATGCATTTTCGTAGGCACCCATGTATAGGCATGTCGAAAGCCGAAAGGATGAGAGATCATTGATAAAAATGAAAGGCATCGGGATAACCAGTCAAACCATGGAGGACAGAGTAAAACTCAACACAGATAGCGAACGAACCACTAAGTAGAGCTACCAAATCCTTCAGAACCAGGGTATCCGACGGGCTAATCGAATGCAAGGCAAACGAACCGCAATGCATTGCAAATCACAAGCAAACTAACATACTTTCGAGACAGCTGTCCCTCAGTTACTCAGTCACCTCAAGAGCAAGCGGATACTCTTTAAATGCTATATAAAAGCACGCAGCTAAGAAGGAAATGCCTACTTCGTGTATTAACGAAGCTGGTGCAAGCTAATTGACGTGCTCGGCGAAAAAAGTAACAGCCACCTGATTTACAACCAGCTCTCACAGTTTCTGTGATACGACAACAAATCGGCCCTGTTCGCTCACATTTTGGTAGGACCATTTGTTCTCACACCTAATTTCTCTGTTTTGTCTACCGATCAGCCCTACCTTTGGCGTGCTCCTCACGGGTAATTAGGTAACACTATCGGAGTTTTAGTAAAATCTTCTGTTAACTACCCTAACAACAAACAGATGCGTTGGCAGCCTAGTGATGCATTGTTGTCACTGTGTTTGTTATTCGGTCAATGGATAGGATTGACAACGAAATTGCAAGTGAAATGACTCCGGCTAAGTAACCGAACCACTGAATCGACTTACATCACATTTGATAATCGGGTACTGGCCATCACAAGAGGAAAAACCGTCATCTGACGGGTCAAATTGCTGTCTCAAAGAGGAGCTACTTGTAAGCAAAAATCACACGTAAGACTCCTAATGCTAGTCACCAGTGGATGAATCTATCAGACCGCATCTTAAGACGTCTCCTTCCTTGAACAGTAATCAAGAAAAAAAGCCACCTTCATATCATCCTGGACCTTATTCCACGTCCTCACATCCTGTGCAGTTTATAACAGAATTTCATAGATATTCAGCTAGTGGTTGAATACTGATAGTGTTTTGCGTGTATTGATCCTGGAGTGAAGCAATGAACTGTCAACTTTGCTCATGCTGTTACACAAAGAGTACGATTATATGTGCGCACCAAATTTTCCTGGTAGTCATGACGTTATCGACCCATCTGTTGTGTCGATTACTTTATTCCGTCTTTGGTTCGCTGTTGTCTGTTCACTAAGATGAGCTCTCACTTGAAGCTTCTTTACAAAATAGCAGTGGTTTCGAATCCTTAAGTGTAAATCGTGTTACACTACCTAAGAGTATTGCATAAACTACAGTAACTTCTCCGTACTTATCGTGCACCGTCTCGAAAATTTTCTGCCGTAACCAACACGTATACAGAACTAAGATAAATTGCATACAACTCTGAGCTTTCAGCCCGCTTTTTTTCGGAAAAGCAGCATATATAGGTGAAACACGAGTGCACCTCTTTTTCAACAGCTGTAGTGTACCTGTCAGAACTTGTACAACAACCTTGTTTTTCAGCTCCCCTGGTTCACTATGGCGCCATGAATTGTAACCAAAGATTTTCGTATCACTATTTGGAATCGGTAGGACATTGGAAAACTTCCATTTATCTCGGGGGTCTAAAGAAATTACAAAATTGGCGTGGGGTCTGACAGTCACGTGAATTCGATCAAGTGGCCAAATGAACAGGGGCGGCAGCGGCTCTCAAGTGCTGAACAACCCAAGTAACTAAGATTCTAAAATGTTGAAAGTCGGAACAATTTGTTTCACTTATGGTGCTGAATGACAGCAAAAGAAGAGGGTGAATCAGATGGTATGTTAAATAACATGTAATACTGCACAGGGTTTCGGAAATTCAAAACAAATTAAGGACAACTTCTGAACCGAATTTTGTATAAATCAAGGACACCAGTACTTGTGGAATTTTTTAGTCACGGTGACCCATCCATTGTCAAAGTCTAATCCTCCAAAACAACAGACCAACCAGCAGTAAACAAACTGTTATATAGAGCCAGCTTGTGTGTACGAAACCCTGCAAGAACGGAGGAATTACTCAATCTTTTCCCTCCACAGAAATCATATGGACGCTCGACAATGGAAAACGTATTCGGGGAGCAGACGCTTGCTGACATGGCAACTAGCTATAACGTCTCTTTGTAAAGTGACTATATCAGCCAACTTCACTGCAGACAAGCAAGACTTACAGGTGTAACTTGCCAACCGAGTCACTGAGAACAGACCAGATAAACTATTCCTAAGATGGTACCGTTAGATTTTGTGGGGGGTCGACGGGACAACGGCACGGGTAATCTTTCAGGCTGGGAAAAGCCGAATGGTTTTTCCTGTGGTGAATCTGGAAAGAAAATCTGAAGCGCTCAACCCGGCGGTGTGCGATGATCACACCTGTCATTTTGGCAGACTGACACTTACCGTGAAGCTATTGCAACGAATAAATTTGTTCTGAAAAATACATTCATTTACATACCGATTTGGTTTTGACAGGAGACTCACCTGGAACCCAGTTGAATCTCTCGTTTATGATGTTTTTGAGCAGAGTTTTCAGCAACTTTATGAGTAGCGTATTAGGTCTATGCATTTAATCTGGTCCGGCATGTATAAATTTTGACAATGATGAGATGATTATAGTAAGTGATTTATTCATGACGAGAAAAGTTCGCTGCGTTGGTTCGGTCAGAGTGGAAAACTGAATAAACAAAGGGATTAGGTATGGGTCTTATTCAAAATCCCGTGGTTGAGACTCGGAAATATTGTCTCCTGACTGGAAGCGGCACCTCGATGCCAACGACTTCCCAGTCGCCTAAAATATTCTATCTCCAGTAGGACCAGTATGTAGGTACCTGATTTTCTGTCTATTGCTGCTCGACTAATTGATAATTAAA
This sequence comes from Opisthorchis felineus, assembly GCA_004794785.1. Taxonomy (NCBI): domain Eukaryota; kingdom Metazoa; phylum Platyhelminthes; class Trematoda; order Opisthorchiida; family Opisthorchiidae; genus Opisthorchis; species Opisthorchis felineus. Next base: position 619,676 of record SJOL01006430.1, on the reverse strand, counting down.
AAAGGCCAGGCTACCGGAGTTCGAGCGAAAGGAATGGGGAAACCTAGTGCCGGGCGAAATTGTACCCCGACAGTTTATCCAGCATCGGCAAAGACGCACTCAAAGAAAGGGGAGCCGGCACAAAATGCACTTTTGCTACCGTCTGTAGAATCGTGTTGGAAGCCTGAAGAGATCTGAGAATTTTTCAACTGAGATTTCCCCCCTATAAGTAAGGTCAATCTATCCCGGAAAGTTGAGGTGCATTGTACAGCTGCCTCATTCTTACAGGGACTTGTTAGCATTGTGCATCTCACGAATCTTAAAGGTTGCACTCGCAACCCCCTGGCCAACAGCTGAAAATCAGGCCAGCAGTGTGATTTAACATCAGCATCATCGACAGCATGACAGCAGTGTTCAACACCGATGCTTCGCTGCCGTACAACTATGATTTATTTGAAAGCCTTATTGTGAAGAAAAGAATGAAG
>SJOL01006430.1:577331-616697 GCA_004794785.1 Opisthorchis felineus | reverse complement strand
ACAGTGGCGACTATTAACAGGTATCCAGTCAAGCAAGGATCCTTCCGCCCGGTCACTTAGGATGATGCCATCCCCTGCATATCCTGCTGCAGCATCCTCTGGGTCACCAGAGGATTCTTCACCAGTCCTACGGTTCTGAGCCTAAATGCATAGCTTGATTACTGGTCTGGGCACACGCTGACCACGCTAGCCATCGAAATATACTTACCTGGTGATCTGCATCCATCACTACATTACCGTTCTAAAACTGACACCCAACGCCTCCCCATTCGTGAAGTTTGCAAGCTGTGAAACAGTTGGAATTGTTCACTGTAGAGGCACGCATTTACGCCTAGCGGGGCAACCGCCTGTAGTGTTCCTCAAAAATTCATAATCATTAACACTTAGAACAAGATTTCTGTCAGTGAATTTGATTGTCCTGGTTCCATTAACCATTTCGCAAATTCTTTGGTACAAAGGAATGTTTTTCTATTCATTTTATTTCTCATAGGTATTTCACCATAATGAGCATCACAGTAATGTTGGCTGCTGTTCAACTGACCGGAAAGCCCATATTGTAACAAATGCGTCCCTGCCTCTTAGTTGCGGCAAAATTTCAAAGTTGTTTTTGGGTTTTTCGGCAACATGACAGACATCAGGCGCCATTATTTAAATCCCGAGAGGAATTCCTCTCCTTTGGAAAACCATTGATATACACCACATTAGTTGTTGGGTACATTTATTTGCAAAAATGCTGTCTAGACGAAGGCTAGTATTCACCAAAACAGATTCCAGTCATCCGTTCAATGAGTGGTCCATATAGCACAGGATACAGATGAACGAAATAAAACTTCAGTATAACCCCATCCATGACTACTATTGTATAAAAAAATCCTGGTTTCTAAGTTTATGTATGTACGGTTACGCTAACTTGAGTTTTTTCATGGTCTTTAAATTGCTGATTATTTTTAACGACTAACCCACAAATCCAAATTTGAATTTATCAGGGCGACTCACCTTAATTAAGGTGGATAACAACCAATAGTTAGAAAGTGGGTCACTTGGTCCTAGAAGTCTAACTCACTATAGGTTTGGCCTGATGAAGTAGCATAGAGTGGAAGTCATGCCGTCGATCGCGCCTCGCGACACTCTGAAATTTCAGATACTGGTGGTTGCGGGATTTTGTAGAATACATACTCACATGACTCACGTTCGAACACTCGTCCCACTGTCCTGGTGCAGTCATTCTGCTGAGTCCACACCAAAGGGGGAAAGCACTGGACTCCAGTTTCGCTCTTATTAGAGCTAATCAGCAGTGCATATCCAATGACCGTGCAGGGGTTTGAACTCCGGACATCTGACATGCGAGGCGAATATGTTATCACTACTCCACGCTGGACTCATCCCAATTTTTACGTTTGAACAGGTGAACATGGTCGCGCTTGAGTGGTGTGAGCGAAACGTCCGACGCCAGGAACGACGACCCAGTAACATATCTTGGTTTTGTCGATCGATTGGCCCGTCAGTCAGGGCTTCCCAGTCAGGTAGCGCCACAGACGCTTGAAACCTGCCGGACACATTTTGTTTTAGGTGGTGGTGGTTGCGGGATTTTGTAGAATACATACTCACATGACTCTCGTTTGAACAATCGTCCTCCTGTCCTGGCGCAATCATTCTCTGAAACTTAACATCACTGGCCTCATTTGTGAGTATGACGATATGTATATTCCAAACCAATATATTCAGCTTTCACCAAAAAAATCTCCCCAGGAGGAATATACTACGGGCAACGATCTCTTCTCCGATAAAGTTTATCAAACCCTTCCTACAGCGGATACTCCTCTTCGGTAAATAATGTCATGCAAATGAGTAGATTGATTCGATAAAGAAGCATTTTATCTCAGAGGAGTTTCGTAAAAATATCGGCGGAATAAATCCTCCAATTTTTTACCAAACCTCTCTGAAAACGGTGACCACTCGATTGATTTCATGCATCTTCCGACTGACTGAAAAGCGTTTTTGACCGTTGAAGCCGTGCTCCAGGACCGAACCCATCGATATTATTCTGATAAAACTTCGAACTAGTAATTCTTGGTAAGGAGACACTCAAGTTACACTGTATTACCAACACCTGTCTTGAGTTAGGCAGCTCAAATGGAACAAGAATACCGGTTTCAGTGAATTAGTATCACAACACGATTAAAGGTGCTGAGACACACCGGAAAGCTGCCTTTGAGTGAGCGTGCTCACCGTCACGAGCACTAAAGCCAATGTGTTTATGGTTCAACGGAAACAAATGTGTTAAAACGCACATTCTGTGCAATTGCATGAGAAGGTAGAGTAGATTTCATGCATCGTCCAATCGGCGACAGACAATCTTGTTCGCGCCGTTTGAATGAATCTCGGTGGACTTATGCCTTCCAACCTCTTCCTAACAGAACATTCCACCACATTCCTCGTCACTCAGACTGAACTGTGGACATCACAGTCAAGGAACAAGAGTTTAAAAATGGCTGATTTTGTCACACTAGAAACGCTCATCACGAAAAGGATTGCGGATAAAGTCCTCTGATTCGCTGCCTGGTATTTGATGGAAGCAGAGTTTTAAAAAAAAACAGCTTTCGTGATTTAAATAATATGGGTTCCGCGTTCAGTCAGATAAATTCACAGCACCTCCTTATCGCACACCATTCAAAAAAATTCACGAAAGTGCCCTACGTTAATCTAGAGATTCTACCAGACACCATGATACAGCGATACTTGTGTGAAATTTACCCATGCTTATCCTGCAACTTGGTTCTGCATGACAGGTTTGCTCGTAAAGAGTTGGAAGAAGGTATTCAACTGGCCAGTCAGTGCTTTCTTGCTTTGTTGAATACTCAAAAGAGGACTAACAGACTCCCAGGTCAAAAACCAGTAGGATTTTGTGACCACTATGTGCAAGCAGATTTTCAGTCATTTAAGTGATACCAAGCGATACCGTTTTGTTGCTGACGACCATCTTAGCACGTGTTCACCTATTAATTGAATCTCCCCGGGTTGGTGAAACGCTTTGGTCTCCTGGCGTATCCGTCCCTACTGAAAAGTCCCATGAAAAAAGCCTTGCTGTTGCTGCTGGACTGTTGAGCAGAAAATGGACTTTAAAAATAGCCCTACAGTTTTCTTCAGGATACAATATTCATCTGGTTCCCGAACACTCAGACAGCAAACTTATGAGTAGTGTTCGATCGAGAACATATATTGCGACATCTCAAATATCGTACCAACTGAAACATGTGGTAGCCTGTCTACAGCATATTCATTTGGAGAATATCATAAAGAAGAAACTCAGCTAGGACTCACTTGAGTCTCTCGTTAAAACAAAATTTATGTGCAAACGAGTGAATTTCTTGTCTCGTATAAGAAACAAGTAATGTACACCGAGACGAAACCATCCATGGATTACCTGGGCCGGTGGCCGACTCTAGGTTACGTAATACCAAGCTGTACTTTTGCGGGTATGTGGCGCTATTACTAAAATTGGTGCAAACTGCCGGTATCAGCCAACCGAGACTGAACTCCAAAGAGGCAGTCGCATGCTGCTTCTTCACCACAAGTTGACTTATAATTCGAAAATATCCAAACAGATTGCAGAAACGGCTGCATCTTTACTCGTCCGGAGTTTCAGAGGTTAGCTGATGTATTTCCAGAGAATGGGTAGGTTTAATAAATTTTCTGCATTTGGGTGTTTTTCAACAGCTTACGTGAGGGTGGGACATGACTCTCCCTCTCCGTCAGAAGTGGATGCTCTAGATGATTAATATGCCTTGAATTTCATTACTGTCACCTGTGTACAACGTGGTGAAACTCCGTAATGGTCATCAGCCCTCGTTACCCAGGTCATCGAGGTTTTTTCACCAAGTTAAAACTAACTAAACCAACTAAGATCATCTATCGCGAAAACGTAGGTCTGTAGAACAACGAAAGCAATGATGGTTATTGGGAATTCGATTAAAGATGAGTTGCCATGCGCTGTCTCATCAGACCGTTCAGCTGAGTTACCTTCAATCTGGAGTTAACGTGAAATTTTCGCAATTGCCGTGTTGTATCCACATCCAAAGCTAAATGAACAGCTAAATGAGACGCAGTGTAAAAAATTTCTCGTGTATTAGGGTTCACTTGTTTTCTTTGAATAGGCAACCGAATAATAGATTGTGGTCAGTGGTTTAAGGCATTTTCAGCTTAGGTCTCTTCCTAGGAAGCAAATCGGTCATTCACGGAACCACACGTTTTCTTCTCCCTGTCTGTTTTGGAGACTTGGTCTTCTCGAGGGAGACCACAACATTCGGCACTTCCATAGCCTTTCTTTCGATGGATTGTTTTATGCATGGGTGTTCCCTAGGGGAACACATCAAGTTGCATTGAAGAAACATGAATATTGGCGAAATACACTCATTTATCAATCACTCTGGTGATAACGAAAACACAACTTAATCTTCCGTCTGGGATATCTGTCAAATGAATGTGTTACGCAAATGCCTTTCATTGGGCACAATATTAAAGATGTTTAAGTGTATTTTCTTCACAGAATACACTACACATTTGTTGAATAGCCTTCGTCAGTCCACTACAGCCTCTACCCTTCTTGGACCCATCAAGTAGACGTACTCTCTTATTTTTCTACCGTTTTATGTCCCACTTAAACATCAAATTGCACGCACTACATATAAGATTGTTGAATAGCCTTCGTCAGTCCACTACAGCCTCTACCCTTCTTGGACCCATCAAGTAGACGTACTCTCTTATTTTTCTACCGTTTTATGTTCCACTTAAACATCAACTTGTACGCAGTTCGTGCGGTAATCTAATGCAGACTACTTCAGTAGAGAATCAAATGAATCTCTTGTTTATGGTATTCTTTAGTTTTCTGAAAACTTATGTGTAGTGCGCTATATACTGAAAAGTTCTCGATATTGATTTGTCGATACTTACTATACAAACCTCTGGGATTACTGACAGATAGTAAAATTCCTTATATCAGTACCTTTCAGTGAAAGGTGGGCTGTGCCACCCTCTCAGCGGTGCATCCACTTTCAATAGCATATTCAGAATTCCTGGGCAACAAAGGGCACTCGAAACACCTTTAACTAATGCGGAGCACTTAAACCTCGCAAGGTTATGCCCACGTGATACTCCACCTCAACGCAACATTCATGAATGTCCATCTCGATGATTTTCAAAGCAACTCCAAGCACATCTTCCGGATAAGATTCAATGATTCACTTATCCGTGTGATTTGAACAGACAGGGATTATGTGGATTTACCTACACGCAATGATTTCATTAAAACTAACATTTGTGGCATTTGTGGCATAATAAACATTCAGTTTTGTTTTCATCATGTGGAAGCTAACGGCTAACTAACTTCGGAATGCATCGGCAAGGATAACGAAAAATCTGCTGAGAATTTCCCCCTAATCTACTTTACTTTGACGTTATAGACAAGCGTTGGAGAGAAATTATGTCGTCCGCTCATACTGCTGTCGCGACTGTTAGTAGTGAGTTCATGTGGCAGACAGAAGCAGTGTATGGACCAACGATCGCATTACTTGTTCAATACGTATCTTCTGTTAAAACTGTTTAATATGTAAGACAAGACCGAATGCACAAGGGACGGTGCGCCAATGAGTAAGCTGTACACAACGTAGGTTCGGTAGCTTTTGTAGCCCATGACCTGGTTTGGGGTTAGATGGTATAACAATTAGGCTACTTGGCGCAGCGCCTAATAAGTTCAGTAGAATGACATGAAAACTGAGTTAAAGGTAAAGAAAATGGTTTGGTTCAAGGTATAGAAAGAGTGGCGAGATGGCTTGGTGGTCAGAGCTCGGATTTACTGACCGGAATGTCCGTGGTTCGAACCCGACCTCTACCTCTCGACTTTGCCTGTCTAGGCTTGAGAAACCTGACAGTATCCCAGCCCTTGTGCTTCTTTCAGGTAGTATGGCAGCTAAACACTCAAAGAGTGTTACAGCTGAAAGATTTTTTATGGAAAGGGTAAGTACTTCAGTTTGGTACAATAAAAATGAGAAAGGTGTTGTTATGTCCTACGGCAATCAAAAGACAAGAGGGCACTCAATGGGAAGTAGGCAGAACAACAGAGCAAGTGGTCTTGGGGAATGGTAGGGTGTACTGGTAATCCACTTGAAATGTTGCGGCCTCTTATGCGTACGTACGTAATAAATCCTGTGTATATTTATACCGTGAGAGATGAACGTGTTGATCGTTTGTCCGTTAAGCAGCCTACGCAGTTTGGCGATAGGGTAACACAAAACTGGTGTACGAAACCGCAACAAGTGTTGTCAGTATCCCGTTCATCCGGAAGCGGACTGGCGATCTTCAGGTTATTAGTCACATGAAGTGAAGTCGACCTTTCCTTGGAAGTCAAGACGTCGTTTCGTCCTTATATGAATTATTTATCCGTGCATATCACATGGATTACTTGAGACTGGTTTGAACCCGCAGAGTTTCAGGTGTGAGTTCAACATGCTTCAATCAGCTAGCTGATAAGCAGTGTGGCTGGCGAAAAACGGCCATCCATTCCTGACATTACATCTGCTTGGAACATACACATGAACTGTCCACTTCATTGGGTATCGGTTTTTCTTGTCACTATCCTGCATGACTCCTGCTAGTTTGTGACGTGGTTAACTCTCCCCTCATGAGTTTTTACTTCCGATTAAAATGTCTCTAGTTATGAGCAATTTTTGTTTCATGGGACTTTCGCCGTAGAAGCTAGTGATAGACCCCGTATAAAGACCGTCGGCTGACAATCTAGCAATTTCACAGGTTTTCGTATTCACCCCTGTAACGTGAATGTACGCAACATTCAACAGCATCTGCGTCACGCACGCCAATCTCAGCATGCTTGTGCCAAACCAGTCCACTCATCCACAAATGCACCTAAACTGACAGACAGGTTTGACTGACAAACTATGATTCTCAATAGACATGATACATTACTCATGAGGTTGCTGAAACTTCTTCGACAGCCCACGACCGGTCTCGCCCTTCTTGGGGCTCATCTGGTAGGCTTAAAAACATCACAAACGACAGATTCAGCTGGGTTCCAGGTGAGTCTGCCGCAAAACCAAATTTGTTTGCAAATGAGTGTATTTCGCTATGATTCTCAATCCTACGAAACTTGAAGGAGTTTCAAACCCCGGAATTCCCAGACCTCCAGTGCTGACCAACACTGTGATTAACTTGCTGATTAGCCGTTCGTCGCTGAACGGTTGATTGTTCAAACTACTAGCTGGGAGGTCGCGGTTTCGAGACTCCCTGGAGTTCCTTAGGATGCGCACCGCATTGACGGTTCCACATAAGGATGAAACAGTTGTACAGTGATTCTCTGCTTTTCAGCATAGACTGGCTTCACCTACACGATAAAGTCTTAATTGAAAATTCCCAAATCTCCTCACAGTACAGCAAACTACGATTCTCCAAACAGTCGAGTTATATCACCAATCTACTTTGCTTGCTTCTAAATGTAAGTGTTCGTGTCCACTCGCCGCCAAGCTATCGAAGTTGCAGACTCGGGTCACTGGCTCACTGGGAGCTATTGTGAAGTAAAGCACTTTTTCGGGAGAGGCTAATGCCCTCAGATTCCCGTTGGGAATTTCATTGTAGCCTCATGAAGTGTACGTAAAACAACCTTGTAGTTTACTTCATTATCAAATACAAAAAGGCAAGGATGTCCTTTTTTAGAGAACTGCAGTGTCCACTAAAGAGATCACAACCAAATAAGCACCCCCTCGAAATTTCTGGTGCGTTCCTTATACTAGGAGCTTCAGGTGAGGAACCTAGACCGAAGTCACTAAAAATGGCACAACTGCTATTGTCGTAGAATCACATGAACCTCCGTGCTTCTGAGGAAAAAACCTTCAATTACGTGCGTGTAGGACAACGATTTCTTGCCGCCCTGACCAGACTGTCATTTGGAAACTAACGATGGTTTGGTATAATGACAACCGTCAAGTTTCCCAGATTAATTGAGATTTATTTTCACCAAACACAGAACGACCCATCTTCATTAGGCACGCATGTGTTTTTGCACACCTGGAGGCGGTTGACATTCATTCTACCACGTTCAGCAAGCGAAACTGAAAGAAGTGATAACCTGAACTGTTTACTCGATTAGATAAAACTGAAAAGGTAATTAACCCCTTGGTGATCAAGCGTGTTGTGAACGTGCTGGCACCCTTACTACCATATGATGAGCTGAAAGGTCACAGCGCCTACAATAAGAAAATCAGCTGGTGTGCAGGCTGACGCTCTGTCGTGCCAACAATGGCAGGGAGAGATGTCTGTTTAGAAAAGAGCAAATTAGGTCTCCTAATGGAGGCCACCCGAAGGATAGAAACATCTGCGGTCAGTGCCATTCCTCGTAACCATCTTCGTGCCAGATTGCCGCTGAAAATGTTCTAGATTTTCAAATGATAACGATACGATTAAAAAAACCGGTACCGCGGAAAATTCAGTTGAATTCAGCCGAAGTAGAAGCGGGTCTATTATGAACAGAAAAGTAGCCAAGTGTCGCCACTGTGTTCGTGGTCCTCTCAGAGAGATACATATAGAGGGTCACTACAGAGGGAAGCGATAAAGGGTGACGGTGGACCAATTCTTGTTTTTCCACGAAAATTCTAATGCCCTACTTCAAAGTTACGCGCGCTGTTCTATCAAATATTACGAAGTTTCTATTATCTCCGAAACTCATTGGATTACCGATTTCTGTAAATTGTGGTGAAGCCGAATCGACAATATACTTGTTCTCCACTCCAGAATACTCATTTTAACTGAGCTTAAATTTTCCTCTGCCTGGGTGACGAAGAAGCGCCTTAGAGTGTTACGCATTTCACAAAAAATAAGGGACAGACAATAAGTTAGAGAATCTCTATGGTTTTTGCCGGATTTCTCCCAAAAAATGGTTACATTTACAGACAAACTCGATCATTACTGCGAGTACTACCAAAACAAATTCCAACAATCAAGGACGAACAATGGATCCGGTTCAGTCAGTTGGCTGCAAGTGAATAGATCATCCAGAATAACTAATGAAAAATGTAAATAGGCCGGTCTCCCGACTGATCTGAAGGATAAGCAGAACATGCCTAAACCATAGCAGATGTTAACGATTCAGTTAAACAAAACCACCTGGCTAGAAACAACCACCCAATCGGTCACTCGATTAATCAACAAATCGATCAAACAGCCATCCTGTTCGTCCATCTATTAGGTACTTTGTTTCATTTTACGGATTTGTTTATCTATCTATTTACCAATTCCTTAATCCGTCTTTCTATATCAGCCTATCTATCTATCTATCTATCTATCTATCTATCTATCTATCTATCTATCTATCTATCTATCTATCTATCTATCTATCTATCTATCTATCTATCTATCTATCTATCTATCTATCTATCTATCTATCTATCTATCTATCTATCTATCTATCTATCTATCTATCTATCTATCTATCTATCTATCTATCTATCTATCTATCTATCTATCTATCTATCTATCTATCTATCTATCTATCTATCTATCTATCTATCTATCTATCTATCTATCTATCTATCTATCTATCTATCTATCTATCTATCTATCTATCTATCTATCTATCTATCTATCTATCTATCTATCTATCTATCTATCTATCTATCTATCTATCTATCTATCTATCTATCTATCTATCTATCTATCTATCTATCTATCTGTCTGTCTGTCTGTCTGTCTGTCTGTCTGTCTGTCTATCTGTCTGTCTACCTATCTGTCTGTNCTATCTACCCATTTGTCCATGCTAGTCTACCGACCAACGAGCCAGCAAGTTCAGCGGTCATGTTAAAATGCAAACAAGGAACCCTTCCAATCTCTTCATGTTCTTCCAAACAGCGTGTTTCTTCTGACTGGATGCAATCGGTGGTAAGCATAGCAGCGTCTAAGGTTCCTTGTGAGCAACAGCTTTTCCAACTTCCTCGAAACGTTTTTCTTGGACACGCCGGTCATAACTTCTAGTCACTAGTTTCGCCCGATGAAACAGTTCAACTCCGAACGCTTGTTTAAAGGTCCTAGGCCAAAGATTTCCTCATCGGTAGTGAATAACTGCTCTTGCTACTCCAGACGAATTCATGATGCGTGATTCCCCAACAGCAGAACACCTTTTCTTAACCAAAATCACTCATGTACTATATTTTCACCCCACCAACTTAGCACCCGATCTCTGTACCAGTTTCATGACGGAGTTTCAGGATAGTGGTGATGAGGTCTCGAGATGCATTCGGGTCTCTAATATGTTGCACCTTAGAAAGTCTCAGACCTTTATGTGTCCCAACTTTTGCTTGGCACGACCCGATCCTATGGTCTCCCGTAGAAATATCACCGCAAACCCTCTCAGTCTGCTTATGTCGCAGTATGTATAGACGCACTTTTTGAGGGACGCGCTCCCTCGATCATTGTTCGGGCTAGGCTCTCACATGCTGCACTCATTTACTTATAAGTAGTTCAACACTGAATTTAGGTTTTTCAGTTCCTCAATTTCGCATTGTTTACAAAGTTACATGGACTTGTGAAATGAATTAACTCAATTGAATGTTTTCCATCAGTGGTGCGCTTACTTAGTGGGCAGCGGATTTGCGTTCACGGCCCTCCGTCCCAAATTGTCAGTGTCATGTGTCGCCTTATGAACAAAAAAAACGACAGGTTTATAAGAATGCAAGAGTTGGTAGTGAAGAGCTAAACGCAGAAGACCAATGAAGTCAAACCATATCCTACATATGGAGCATACTGCTCCGCATCTGCTTGACACTGCAGTTTTCAGCACGAGGCTGATATAATTTAGATCACGCTGCCTAATATTTTACTATAATAAACCACACAAAACCGACCTTGGTGAGACTTGCGAATCGTCTGGGTCATTGGTTCATCCGCTGCATAGACTTTACACCCCACGCCTTTTATACTTTCTACCTTACTCAGTGGTCATAATCTATCACTAACGCGTATCGCAGGCTTTATAACTGTCTTCTTCTGTCGTACCCAGTCCTATTTCCTCCAGTTGAAACGGGTTCACACACTACTTTGCGCAAAATAGCACACGACATCAATTACTCTGATTGGGAATATAATGACCTAAGGCAGTAGCCAATTCCCGCAATAGATAACAGCCTTCTAATGCATTGCACCTCAAAATAAAAAACCCATGTTCTCCTGTAACAAATGACCAGCTATGTGACCTGTGAGTTGAAGTCAGTAAGCTGAGGGCATAATCAATTTGGCTTTGTTCCACCTTCGTATAGTGTGTCTACTTCCATGAAACTAGTTTGTGGAGTGCAAAAAAGGCCCCTAAACAAGGTTACTCATCTTTACGCCCTTTGGTCAATCGGCTAGACTAGGTGGCTTACGGTCGGACTTCAAAACTGCTGGTGTTCGGGCATCGAGACCCAACAAAATCGTTAGCATGTCCATCAAAGCATTTGGCCTAATTATGATAAGCCGCTGACGCAACCTCTGAGTACTGCTGTTGTTCAGGTACTCATAATCATTGCATAAATTTCCTAATCAGCCATCCTGCCGAATAATTAAGCATGGCACGCGCGATCATGTCTAAGTGGATCGGACTACATAGGCAAGCCACGTTTCACAAATGTAATAGATGTTCCACATACTTAGTGACAGTTGAATAGAATATAGTTGACACGATTGACACAGTGGTCCACCCAGTGTCATCACTTCTCGGTTGGAAGCCTGAGGCATCGGCCGGAAGGACGCGCTGTTTCAAACTGTCTACACACTTCTCCAACTGCAGTCATCTTGGACCATCCTGCACACATCATTGGGCTTACATCAGCGACTGTTATGGTGTGCGCCCACTGGTGGGGCTTACGATGGGCGACAAAATGTGAACACATATGCTCTATCAACGGATGCATCTAAGGCACCTACCCTCTTAAATATGGTGAAGGCAATAGGTAAATCAGTTGTTTAATGAGAACATGTAAAAAAACATGCCTCCTACACACCAAAAGTCACAAATCATCAGCTGCCTTGTTCGTTTCTTCTAACCCTTATAATTCCAGAAAACGGAATTGAGTTTATTGGTGCATCCCATCAGTCTTTCAGATATTTAAGTGCAAAGCGTTTCGAAAGCCTCATTGTTCCGCTTACATCATCAGATCTTACGTTATTCTTATCGACTTTATCGTCTCCCTTTCCGCCGACAGAAACATTTGGTCATCCGTATGGGTTCTAGCATTCTGAATGGTTTTCCGACAACGTTCAGAGAAGAATAGCTTCTGGTGAGAAAGGCATGCTAGAATATCTGTCTTCTAGGCGACCGTCGAACGCTGCTTTCTCGGACGGTGTAATTCCGCCCTATCAATGAAACTCGAAAGAGTGAACACAAAACTGATCGGCTAACTGGACTGCAGTGAATTTTTTTCAGTTCACTTGCAATCACCCATTTCTCGACTAATCAGTAAAACCGTCCTTGTTACTGAGACAAAAAAGGCCTAATTTGTTGTTTTCGCCGTAATCTTGTTGATATTTGTTCATGCGAATGACATATGATGACCAAGTCTAAGCCGATCGTTTTGCAACCGGGTTAACAAACCAAATAACAGTATGTATCCAGGTCCATCGCCTCCTAACCCCAACCCATACCCCCTGTTACACCACCGTCGTCACTAATTACGTAAACTGTTGACGAGAGTTGATGTGATGGACCTAAACTGTGTGGCAATTATCAAAATCCAGGCAGTCGTGTCCTCTGAGCTTCAAGCGGTTTTCGAATAGTACGGTGATTCCATTCAGCCTGAACGCGTGAAGCTGTTCGACCGGTTAAATCCACCAAGTCACTTAAATGATCCGCGATCACTCGCAACTGTGTTCGCCTCAACAAGAACGCCACAGTGGGTAGCATCGGTAAAGTTTGTTCGACCTAACTCTTTTTCTCCACAAGGCACCATTCTGCTAGCTGATTCAGACATGACTGCAAAGAGTGTACCCCGTTTATGCTACCGACTGTTTCGGACAGTTTCCTAAAACCCTTTTGTTTTGGTTGTTTACTCGCTCGTTGGAAGATTTTATGCCCTTGGCTAGTGATTAGCATGAAATGGAGAAGTCGGTTATTAGTGGGGAAAAGTTTGGGATCCAACCGACGTGTTACCACTTCGAAAGGTTTGGTCAACAGTCTGGCTTCTCTGACACGTTCCCGCGTGCATGTTTCATCTAACCTGGTTTACCTAGATCAAACTAGAGAGGTAACGAGCTCTGCATGTTCAGGTTCACTTTTGCCATCTTACGACACACCTGGACATTTTACTCAGTCTTAATCCGCTTGCCTAAGTGGCTTACACTTCAGCATCGTAATATCCCAGAAGTTAGATTGAACAAACCTGTCGGAATACCAAATATCTATCCCCTTTCTTGCCTCGTGTTAATGGGAGCAATGCAGTGTACAACGTAGACGATGACTGAGGATCTCGTTGTCTCCAGAGTTCGCCCTGGTCTGAAAAATCATGCCCACGGCAAAATATGCTTACTTGCACAAAGGCCGCCTCATGTTTTATTTGGCACGATTTTCATGATGTCGCATAGCATGTTTCTGGTAGAAAACACTACTTGAAAGGCTACTGAAAGCTCTTCTATGTCCCACAACCAGTTTCACTCTTCTTTGGGTTCATTAGGTAGGCGTAATCCTTCAACCTTAGGTGTCACTTAAACATCAAATTGTAATCGATGAACAGAATGCACTCAGTTGCAAAGTACTTTCTACCAATCGAAACATAAGGCAGTCCCGGTGCAGCACACAACGTAAACGAGAGAATCGAGTCCTTTGTCCAAGATAATCTAATTCGCAAACGAGTTTATTTCGCCTGTTACCCACAGTACGGTATTCAAGAAGAAAGTAAGGCCAATGTAACCACAGCTCCTAACGAGCCCCAGGCAGACCGATACTGGTGTAACGGTGGATACTACTGATGAGGCATGAGAGTATTATGTGTGTTCTCGTAACTCCGCATTGATCTAATGGAAGGCGGGATTTGTTACGGAATTTGTGGAACTACTCTGCAGCTTTCCTTTGCAATTGCTTGATAGTCAATGAATATCGAGAAGAGTTCAAGAAGACGGATATTCAGTTTAAAAAAACAACGTGTGAATGAGAGTTTGACTTTCCTGACCAATAGTTTGTAACTGTTTAGTTGGCGCTTTTCTAATAAACAACTCCGAACCAAATGCTTTCCTCCTTACACCGGTAGTGGACTGCCTGGGAGTATTCAGTGACCTTATGTGTAAAGTGTCGTGTCAGGTAAGTAGTTCATTGTTCAACACTAGCGAAAACTTTTCTTAATAAACACTCGAAAGCAAGATTATGGGAACCATTTTATAACTGACATGATTTACATCCACGAAGTGAGACTCATTTTTTTCATTTTTGGCGTGAATATGATCCTGGATAAGAAGTAACATTCAGAGGCCATTGGAAGCTCCACTATATTGCAGAGTTTGAAATAACGTGGTCAGTCGTTAGCTGTTTTAGGAATTTCAGTGTGTGTTCGAAGGGAAGTTGTACCGCAAGAACATAATTGAAAGCAGTATGGCATGCATCTGAACTGAAGCCGACCTGAAAAGCCACCTGCCATGTTTCGCAGTTTTCCCGAGAACGACTACTCAATTGTTTCTAAGTACTATCTGAAAGCAGAATCTTTTTTCTCATCTTCGCTAGCGAGTTACCGATTTTCTGGGCGATCAAACCATTAACTGTAACATCACAGTTGAACCCACCCAAAAGTACACTGCATTCTGATGCGACTTTCTGAAGATAAACCAAGAAACTCACTCTTACACTGTTTCAACATCAGGCCACAATTGGTTACCGAACCGCGCTGCGTTGGAACCGCCATTCTCAAAACAAAAAAGTGGGCTATATTTTGCCCTCTAAACTTCTACAATCAAAATAACTTTCTTCCCTAAGATGCAACTTCTTCCATGTGCAACAGAGAAAAAAACAAATGCGCTTCTTCAGTAGCAACAGTGCTCATCATCCTGCGACGTTTAAATGACTCAGGATATCGCCTCTTACAACCAGGTACGACCTGGTCTGACAATCCGCCAGTCTCACTTAGGATACCGCACGATATTCTGGAATAACCAGTCTGTACATTTAGCAGCGAGACTTCATGACTAGATTGGCGTACCGGTTACTAAATGGTCAACCGACTTTTCGTCCCGCGCTCCTCATGCCACATAGATGCGCCACCGGAAACCACTCATTTACTTGGTAAATTTTGTCACGAAACATTTATTTTGTTCGCCGCATTACTCTGGAAACTGCCTTTCCCTCATCCAATAAATAGTATCAGAACGCCATAACCCTGGCAGTGCAGTGTGTCTGAACTGTTTCATCCTTTCGCTAATCGTCAAAAATCCAATGCATTTTGCTGCTAGTATTCCGTACGAAGGAATTTTTCTCCGATAGCCACTCGAAGCCTTTGAATTTGTGAATAGAAGATATTCAAATTGTATACACAGGTCCGACTAATAGCTAGTACAGAAGGGGACCCGCCTCTGTGAGCCAGTTACGAATGCATGATGCGTAGATGTGGCCGCTGACGTAACGGATAATCAGCTTGATATTAGCTTGGTGGCTGTAGGACAAATGGGAGACCATGGTTCAAACACGCATTGTAGCAGAACTGTTGAAGAGAGATGTTCCACACTATGTCCATAGGGAATTTGAGATATTCATTGCGAAGAACTCATGTTATCACAATACATCGTGGACTGTTTAGAGGTTTTATTTGTTCCGTATTATTCTCAAGCCAGAAATAATCTGAACCGAAGAAATTTCTTATCTTCTTGAAGGTTCCCGCATTTAAGATATGCAATTCCAAAAAAGAAACACTGAATTTTCACTGTCCACAAAGCAATATTCATGAGGTATGAGGGCACATTTCTCTCAGAGCGCACCTTAAGACATCGTTCCGTCTACTCTCGACCAAACCTGCTTGTAATGGTATCATAAAAAGCAACCAAATCCCAAAGTTACGGTTGATGTATCGGAATAACAAAAACGTCGTTCTCACCGATTGTTTTCGCGCACTGCGTGTGCCGCATTTTTCTGGGTTCTCGGTATTCCGCGTAAAGTGTGGCGCCAATAAATCTGAGAACAACTGATAAAGACCGTCAGCACATTCCGTGGATCAAATTGGATAAACATCACTTACAACCGAAACTCCTTGAGAGTCATACTAAGAAGGAATGATTTGTGGGTGGCGTCGAGGTCAGCCAAGCCGGATTGATTTTCACTGCGGGATGGTGGTGATCAGCAAAATGTAGCGCATGTCACAGTTTTTATTTTATTTTCTGTCTAACTACGAACCAGAATTTTCAAATTTAACTGCAGTTAGCACCGAAATTCTAGTTGCTCTTCTGAAGACTGCATTCTCCCAGTCATAGAACTGAATTCCCAGAAGTAGTGTGGCTTCTGTTAGTATTCTACATGCGACAGTTCAACGATTTTAAAGTTTATTTGCATTTGTATTACGCATATTACGGAATTTTGGCCGCTACATGAAGTTTATCCACCAACTAGGTTGGTTAAATGCTGGTGGTGCGTGATTTGGTTGCCAGCCCCATTGCATGCTTTTGTCCCAGACAGTGAAACAAAATCCGAGTCTGGTTAGGTTGCGCACAACACCATAAATAAGATTTACCGTTGTCCTCATTTCCAGTCACTGTGTTACCAGCCAAGTCAAATCGCTTTAGAACTTATAGAGGAAATCGTAAGTGTATTGTGCGTTAATGCACCCGTTTTAGACCTCTTCCCTGACTGTGTGTGTGTACGTGTAATATCACTGGAAATCCATTTTCCTCATCAATGGCCGCATAGCAGTTTGCCCCTGTTTTAGTCCTGAGCCCTGCACGTGCCCGTACGCAAAACTAGGTCTCGCGCAAAATGCGAAATGACCCGTTTAATTCGAAAACTCAGTCTGGGTACTCACCATAAACACAAGTTTAATATATGTGGATATATATATATATATATATATATATATATATATATATATGAGGGTACTAATAGCTCAGAAGAAATGATTCGGCGTGAGCAAAATGATGAATTCACAGTGACCTTCAGATCGCCAAAGAGGTGTTCTACTGACCCCCTGCTGGAAGTCAGGTTTATCATAACTTTTATGCAACTAATTTGCTAATTTGCTGACTGTCCTCAGCGGTTGCTACTCGAGAAAGCATGCGGTGAGGCATGCGTGACTTTGCATAGTTCAAGTGAAACGAGGATCATCATACTTTGTGGTTCGACCGATATTGTAGCTTTCTGGTAATCAGAATGTCGATACTAGGATCGATACTAGCCTCAGGTGTTCTCTTTTTCACCTGTCAGGCAGAATTTCACCAAGGACTATTTTCCGATCCACTGTTGCCAAAATTGGAATTTCGATTTCCTTACTCATCAACTACTTTGTTTTACCATCAGTGTTTTAGCCTGAGCCATAATGCAACCAGTTCGGAAAAAAACTTCAATTTCCCCTTGGGTTGAAAGTGAAAGCCTATTCTTGATTTAAAAGTAATTCACTATCCGAGCATAATACTCACCAAGTCTTTGATAATAGGAAGTTCCGGTTTTTTCGATTCATATCATGTGGTCACCAGGAGATGTTCAGCAGAGCAAACTAGGCGGTCCTCAAAGAAACCTCTCACCTCTCTTAGTTCCACAAGACTTCCCAAGGGGCCGGAAGGGGCCCCTTGAAAAACCACAGTTTTCGGGCAAAATACTCATAAAATCATCAGGGACATTGTAGTTCCATGAGAACGGGATGTTTTTGAGCAAAACTGCACGCACATATCTGTCGGTTCAACTTTGTTGCTAAACTCTTTTTGTTTATAATCAACGTGTTCCACACTTCACGAATGAGGGAATACAAAGAAGATGATGATCCCGTAACATGCCTTCCGCCGGTTGTGCTGCTCAGTGTTGTTTTAAGACGTTCCAGAGTTTTGCCAGTAAAATGGTAATGGCCTCTTAGCACAGGTAGTTTTTAACAGCTTTCTGTACTCGGCAAATATAACATTTGGACACTAGTTGCAAGTCATGTGGAAAGAAATGTGTGGATGTAACCGACCTCCCTGTGAGACATATTGGACTCATATGTTAGGATTCACAATTGCGGAATGGATCCAATCCGCACTGATTTGATGGTACCACCATGCTGCGTGCGACACGAACAGCTTATAGTGCACTTTCTGTCCAACAGAGACCCCACTCTTTACAGTTGCCTTTGAAAATTATCCGAACCGCAAACTCTCCTCCAAGTTTTTCTGGGAAGGGCTTCTCTTCGCACATAGGTGTTCTGTGTCAAACGGTGGTCTATTTATTTGAAAAGCTTCTCTCCAGGTGTCTGCCTCTAGGAAGCAACACACCGCCTAAAAACAGTCCTAAGTGTATGAATCGAAGTGAAAATTCTCCTCAACTGTAGATCAATATTTCCTCCCCTACACTGGCACATGGACGCG
Organism: Opisthorchis felineus; assembly: GCA_004794785.1. NCBI lineage: Eukaryota > Metazoa > Platyhelminthes > Trematoda > Opisthorchiida > Opisthorchiidae > Opisthorchis > Opisthorchis felineus. The sequence goes on along the minus strand of SJOL01006430.1, from coordinate 598,151 downwards.
CAAACAAAACAACGACCGACGGGACGAACTGTTAATCCACTAACAAGTAATAACAGAGTATGCGAATTCATGCATACAGATGATGTTGTGGAGTAGGTAGGGTATTGTTAATTTCAGAACAAGTTGCCCAAGTATATAAAGGAGGATGTCCGAAATTCCTTCGAAGCTTTGCCTGATTGGAAAGTTACATATGTGATGTAACCTTTCGTCATTGATATCACCACCCCACAGAGGAGTATTTCGTTCTACAGATCAAGGATAGCGCACAGGTATCATCATTGTTCACGCTTTAGCCCAACCCTACCAACTAAGGTAGAGACTGAATTGAGTAAACTGGTGACCGTCAGAATTTTGACCGTCTACAATCGCTGTTTTCACGTTATCTGCAAACCCTCCAGGCGTTTTTCAGAAAGGTCATATTGTGAGCACTAACAAACCAGTACAGACACAGACAGACTGTTTGCTGCATACAGAATACGTCGAAATGAAAATTCAGTAAGGATAGTGAGCTTACAGGTGCACTTAAAGGTAGTAGTGCGCTCCACAAACCAAACTAAGTTTTACAGCTGCGTGTGTATGCACCTTAAATAATATCATTCCAAAAGATGACCCTTGAGAAAACGAAGGCTTCCAAGATTGTCTTGACTGTTTATTCGATGGATACATATATTTTGAGAGCTACTGTGTGCACCAAAATATCAGACCTAGCCCCACCAACACAGTTAACTTATGAACAATAAACAAAACAAACGATTGTGCTAATGGGGGTACTTCGCGAACTTCGTACAATTTGGGTCCAAATAGAACGTAAGATTGACAGAAACTCGAGAATTGCGCCTACCTGATGAGCCCCAAGAAGGGGGAAACCGGTCGTGAACTGCCGAAGAGTTTTCAGCAACCTTGTGAGCAGTCTCCTTCGAGAAATAATACGACGATATCTCGAATATTGTACCGAGAAAGTCTTTGAGCAGCCAGCACATTCAATTGGACAACAACATGACAAACAAAATATTCAGCTGGGACTCAGCTGAGTAAAACCCAATGAAACCCAAATGATGTGCAAGCTAGTTTATTTCGCGAAGCAAGCGTTAACCATTTTGTCTTGAAGTCTTGAAGTCAAAAACATATTCAGTAATTCCATCACCACCCAAGTGTAGGTTGACGTAGAATTTAGCAAAACACTGCATAAATTTCGTCTCATTTTATCCCCTTCGTAATCGAACGCAGAGTAGAGTATAGATATTATTCGGCACATGGTTAACATTACCGTGAGCTTCTTACCTATTAAATGGTACCAGGGATGTCTCTCGCTCAATTCCGAACAAAATTCACTCTACCTGATTCATCCACAACAAAGTTGACTTACGCAGGAAAGATTGCCGTTTCATCCTGTTTTTTACTACTCTTTAAAATTTACCGGTCCAGGAATATATTTTGACATGTTTACAACAACGATGGCTTGCGGGCAACCCTGACCTCAATGCACGTCACCTAGGTAATGGGCCAGAAAATCCACCTCTGAATTGAACATTGAACCTAAAGACTATGCAACTTTATTCAGCTTCTATTGGACTTTCGTTCCATGAATTTGCCATCTAATCCCTGTTGCGCCATAGTGAGTTTGAGGTTCAGCGACAAGGAGCCATCCTAAAAAACATCTTGGATTGTATGTTACTACAGCCAAACAGCAATGGCGCAATAATTCATTTTATCATTGCCCATCACTTCATTCTTGTTCATGTTCGACGCTAGTTAGGTCCGAACTGTTTCAGCTTACAGAAAGCTGGATGAAATCCAATATAACCAGCATGTGCCTTGTAGCAAACTTGATCCGGTTCACCGGATCCTGGGTACTCTGGTTGTAGTCGGACAAAAGAATCGGAAAAGTCCACGAAAATCACCAGCCCCAATTAGAGTGCCAATCACTGTCGCAACTTTGTAATATTTCCTTTACAACAAGCCACGCGGACCCAAAATTACATCCCAAGTTATAGTGCACCTGGATTGGACATACACATGTGTGCCGCCATAAACAGATCAGCACCCAGGAAAGACGAACTATTTTGCCCAGATGAAGAACATTGTACCAACTTGCATAGTTTCTAATGTGATACAACTTTTGTGGCCTTGACAGTCTCGTTTTTTTCAACATGGGAACCAGAGTGGTACCAGGTGTGCATGTCTAGATTGCTACACTTTCCATAATCTGACTATCTGGAGTTTTCGTGAGATCAACTGTTCGACAAAGTCGCTGACTAGTGCCATCTGTTTCTTTAGTTTACCATTACATGTGTGGAAAAATCAAACGTTTTCCTAACACACATTTTCAAAAATATCGGGCTGATTTTCCGCCAGCAAACTAGATAAAAGCTGGATGATACTGTCTGATCGCGCTAGAGCTTCTGATTCTCCATTTCCAAATATGTGTATACAAGAATAATAAAAATGACCGCGAAATAAACACGAACTCAGCGTAATTAGTTAGGCAGATCCAGCAGTGTTTGCCTTTGCGTTTTACAATCCGAGAAGCAACCAGGTGATGACTGATCCTCACCATAGCTTAGGTAGAACATGACTGAACTATAGCATATTCAGAAAAATTCATCAGGATATCCGGGCCGACTCGGCTCACTCGGCCTTCTATTTTTGAATGGAAGATTGTCGCCAGAGCAGCTAAAAGACTGGCTTTTGGTGATGAGAGACATATTAGTCGGATGGTTTACAGATTGCCAGCACTCTTTTGGTCGTCCTAGCAGACAGCTCTTTATGTTATGTCATGAGTACTACTATACATATGCATCCATCCGATGGCTCTGTAAGCAAGTACCTTACTCTGAGGTAGTGGTGTTCAGGCTGGATAAGAGGAGTCGCTCAGATGCATAAGGATATTCACAGAATGTGGGTCGTCTGGGCTAATAACAAGCGAACGAACGAAGCATGGACAAACAGTGCACAAGCGTGTGATTGATGACGCACTTTAAACTGGTTAGTTAACATGTTTGAGTTATATTTATCTGTTTTAAACTTTTTTAGAGGATAAGTTGTATTAACTAAACTGGCGAGTGACTGCGGGAAAAAAAGAGATGTATGGGGTAACGTTCAATCCAACTTAACAAATGACACTAAGAAATTTCGATATCAAACAGCATATGCACGTCCCACGAAGAGCATCTGACTAGCAATGATGGAATGCAACTATCGACGAACTAAGTTGCTTGGGTTCGCAACCAGCGCAAGCCTAAAACCAGATACCCCGGCCCCTCTGACTAGAGAAATCGCAATGCCCAACTTTCTTGCGAGCGATATAGCTGTAGAATCTGTCCCAACCCCAGTTGAATTCGAAACTCCCGTGGGGGGACACCGGTGTGAATGCCTGATTTGAGGTTCTGATAAATTTTTCTAGTCCATAGCGTAAGCGGCCTTTGAGGAGGAACACTGGTGAATGTTTGACGCCTCGTCTGAAGTGTGTTTAAATAATCGACCGATGTTTTGCTACCAAAAGTCTATCGTTAATTGGAATTTACACGAGTATGTTGCAGTTCCTCATCGTGCGGCCCAAAGGAAGGCAAGCCTTCTATAAGCAAATGCAAAGGAGCGGAAGTTTGCCCACTGAACCCCACAGTGAAAAATTCACCTTGATTGACAACGAAACGATTGCAAGCTAACTTCCAAACTCTGGGAAGCTACCAACAACCAGGCAGTGCGACCAACCTACCTATATTCCGCAACATCACCAAGCTTAGGAGCGTTTAAACGGTGAAGCAAGCCTTTCCTTTCAGAATAAACAAAAGAGAGCTTGAGGAGTTCACGGCACAGGAACCGCCTCGAATAGGAGAACTTGAAGGTTTGAAGACGATGGAGTTTAGGAATCAGCTAGACCAGATAACCGGAAAACTGAAAATGGAGACCAACGTAGAGTATCGTAAACCTGGACGGAAATAAACAGGTGTCTTAGGAGAAGAGAGAATGTGTTAGTACTGAATGCCCTCGAAAAATCTTTTAGAGGGAGGGAAAAACGGAAGAGAATCAAGAAAGATTCCATCCTGTAATAGATCTCACCACCCGACACTTTAGGCTCCATACAGTCAGATAGTCGAAAAACAGCACTACGCGACCACGACTCGTCCAGTTTGTGAAGCTTGAAAGCAGAGATAGTTTTCTGATTTCCAGCGAACTTATCACGACGGCGTTTGATCGTGGCGATAGCTGTGTAACCGGTGACCATATTTTAAGGCCTGAAATGAACACTGAGCCTAGTGTGGCAGGTCCCAGCTGGGTTAAATAGGGTGGGGTCTTGAGAGCCCTATAACTAGACTCCTTCGTGGTCAGTCACAGATATGAGCGGAAATGAAGGAGAAAGATTGGTTTAGTTGAAGATGGATCGAACAGTCTATTTAGACTAAACAAGAATTCAGATGATGTCGAAAGCGTTCTACATCCGCAGCTGACAGTTCCGGCACGCACACCTAATTTAACACAACGCAGATAAGCTTAGCCGAGTGAAGAATTCCGGTGTCCGCTGGTCTCAACAAGAGTCACAATTACTCTTGCACCTGATGAATAATCCATACCTTTATTGAGACACAAACCGCGGTGTTTGTGAGATTGGAGCAATATTTTCCCGGTCGGCCGGCTATCAGCATCAAAACCAGGCTGTGTTTAATTTGCGAGCACAGATAGACGAATCTCATCTGGTGGCCCCGACCAAACTATCGGTCAAGCAGCTCCACGTTTGTCTGAAGACTATAGCGGCTGGTTTAAACAAACCGGAGATCGCACCGTGTCACACTTGGAATCCCATTATGACAGTTTGCCCGCTAGTACTGACCTTATTGCATTCGCCCGAGGGTTGCAGTCTGACATCATGACACCGGAGCAAGTCCTGTCGATTCTGGACCTGCCCCCAGGTCCCGATGCCCATCGTGTGCCAGCCAACCGAAAGTAGATATGCCTAGCCAACTACACCGCCATCCAGACGCTATACAACCAAAGATGGAAGATGCAACGTCTGCTGCGCTGGGTGGGTCGTGGAAGGTAACAGCTACCTACCTCTGGACGCCGAGCAGTATGGAAAACAGGTGCTCTCTGCTTCAAAAACACGTGGATAGCCGGCCAAGTTGCGCAGTGATACCATCTGACTTAAATTTGATTTAGCTAATTACAGTTGAGGAAGTCGACCGTACGACCCGTTTAATAGGCAGGACCGGGCAAGCTCACGTCCGGGATGCTTTTCCGGTTCAGTGGCAACGCCCTCACTGGGTATTTCAAATTAGTGCTATTATCTGCGGATTATCCACCGCATTTGTGGCGCACTAATTTTACCCTAGTTCCGAAGGTCCCAAATCCGACTTCACCGAGACAACTGAGGTCTTTTCATCCGTTCTTGTTCGGTACTTTCATCAGCTGCTTGCTAATCGCTGCAGCCGTAGATTGCAACTGCCCTCACTCCGGTTTTGAATTCCACTTCGAGACGGTTGTTCGGAAGCTGAATCACTGTTACATGCCCTGCTTCGTCACTCATTAGCGACTGCTTCTAACCTCAGTTTGGCGTTTGTTGACATTTTGAAGGCCTCCGATTCGGTTTTGCGTGACACTGTTGTCAGATCTGCTGATGTGTTTGGAGCATCGTCACCCCTAGCTCGGTACACTGCACAGTCCTATAAAAATGCTGCAGCAGTTTTCCCAATTTGGATGATCAATAACGCAGGCTGACCCACTCTTTCCAATGTGTTTCATCATGGCAATGGATGAGGTTCTTGAGTGGTCGATGCCGCAACTAGGATACCAGTTCCATGACACCTTAATGGATGGTTTTGCCGTCGATGACAATTGGAGCGTCTGGGCAGAAATTCAGGCTCACCTGAAAGAATACCTTGAAGCTGCCACGATCAGCTGGGAAGAGCTGAGATGACGATCAACGCCCGAAAGACGAAAGCAATGGTGACTCGTGGGGGCAGGAAAGATCGGGCGACAGCAGTCTCAGTCAAACTTTTTTGCTTCGCCGAGGAACTTATCACTTCTGTAGGTCCGACAAATACAGTGACATATTTGGGCATCCCCTTTACTTTCAAGGGGAAAGAAGTCTACAACTACAGACAGCGGCTGCTCAAACTCCTTGAGAAGGCGACGTTTGCCCCTTTGAAGCCGTATTAGTGAATGGAGATCACACGGAACTACCTGATACCGAGACTGACATGTTAGCTCGTATTTGGCCAAGTCTGCCAAAACTCCCTCTAAAAGTTGGACAACCAAATCAGGCAATCAATCTAGTTATCTACCGAAGGACACCCCAATCAGTTACATCCACGCTGGTAAGCAACATGGGTAACTCGTTATCCCAAGCCTGCGTTCAGCCATCCCGATGCAGCATAATGGGCGTATAGAAAAAAAAGGTTGTCTACCCAGTACGGAGTGCTACGCAGTTTGGCTAATGATCCTGCATTTGGTAAGGTTGATCGGGATCTAAACCTTCCGGTCCTGGTCCAAGATGCATGCACCAAGGAAGAGCCGGTGGCTCCTTGGGAAGCTATTCTGCACAACAGCGTTAATCGATGACATGTGTTTCCAGCACAGGTGCTTCCTCGGTTATTTATCCGTGCTATTTAGCTCCGGTGTAATCTGCTGAGGAAGACAGCTAGAAGCACCCGGCGTGGTCACGGTGAACAGACAATCTTCCGTCGTGGAAACGGTCGTCAACCGGAAAGTTTATTGCATATTCTGTAGTCATGCTGGATCACACATAGTGTTTGATGCGCCTGTCATAATAGGGTTGCAAGGATACCCGGAAAATGCCTCCGTTCTTCGAGACACATCACCTTCGATGAGTAGAGAACGCCTACCTCAAAGCCTTTTATCAAGCCTGACATAATCGCCGTTTGGGAGTGCCGAACGACAGTGATAGACGTGAACATAATCTCGGATGTGTGTAGAATGCTCGTGTTGAACGAGAAGAACCAGAAATACGGTGTTGACGAATGTTCACTGGCCAGCATCTCAGTCCTTCGTGCCATTAACTGTGATGCTGATTTTTTGGCCCACGAGCCGATGATTATTTTATATCAAGGAATCTGCTTTCCTCCGTCCGCCAAGGCTGCTGTTGGACTGCGGCTTCCCAACGTCACAGTCAGCGACTTGTGTTTGCTCGCCATTTTGGGCTCTCCACGTCTTAAGTCATTGTTGTGCGTGATACATGACGTTGAGTGTTCATTCTTGCCAGCGACTTTCACACCTTGTGTTTGATGTGCGAGTCTTGACTGTGCTAGCGCTTACTGCGCCTTGAAGAGCACTTAGCACTGTTTGACTTTTATTCAGTTGCTAGTCTTTACATGTGTTTCCGTGCCAAGCATTCTTACGCATTTCAGCTGACTGAAAGTCTATTTGTGGTATGCCTACGAATGGAACGTTTCCCTCTTTTTTATTCTTCTCCTGTACATTCATCCACATCTGTTGCTCGCACTTTTTATGTTTGTGATCATACCCTTAAAAACAAACAATAACTGTATTCCCTTTAGTGGTCACATGTGAGAAAGTGACTTTCTGTGTATAGATGGATACGTACCTGCCCTGTTGAGAAATGCAATAATTAATTAGCTGGATTTCGCACAGTAATATAACAACACAGCGTGACAATCTCACAGTCTACCCAGACGTGGGTTGCGTGACACTGTAAGGTTTCAACGTAACTGCTCCCCGGAATTTTGCGAGGAACCGAAAATCGATGACGCACTTGTCTGCCCTTGAGAGACCACTCTCGATACAAATTCATTTCCGACGATCTCATGAGAACTGTTCATCATTCCCTCCGAGAATAGGAAACCCCATAGAAGGGTTCAGCTTTGTCGGGTCTTTTTATGGGCTAAAACACATTTTGGTGCAGTCTTCGGCAGAAACACAATCTTCTAAATCGGATGGTGTGTCAAATGATCGTGCCTCGTAATAGAAGCGAAAGCTGAAACCGTCCTTTCATTCATCTACTCTATAATACTATAAATGTCCAATAATAAGTTTAGCCTACTCTATGTCTGAGTTGGTCGAAGGTCATGGTCCATACCACCTATAGTTCTCACTAAAATGTATGAAACTACACAACGGTGTTTGATGAAAAACTGGTCCTTGAATTCAAATACCGCTTGAAATGGTCACTCTAGTTTTCCAAACAGATGAGCTTATCCCTCGTTCAGGCAGCCTTGATACTACTACGTTTGACGGTAGGTCAGTTAACAAACATACAACTTTTATTTCCTGTGCCACTTGAATTCTGAAAGTGAGCCCACGATCTTCCCATCACCACTACCATTGGGAATCTCGCTGAATGAGAAATCTTCCAATGATTTATCAACATCACCTTGTCCTTACATTGACGGCTCGCCGGTAAAAAACATCTTTCTCATCCATGAGGGTGGACTGTAGAGCCCAACCAATCGCAATCGTGCTAAAAGTACCAGTCTATTGGCAACAAAATACAACGGTGCTTCAGTTTGTAGGGGTCGCTGTTGATGAAAGCTTTCGCTGGTGGTTCTTATGGTGCCTTTGGCTGGCGTACTAGTGTGTGTGGGGGGGTTGAAAACGGGTTTCTACGTGCATGAAAGCTATCTGTTCATTCATGTGTGAGTGCGCACATTCGCAAGCGACTACTTGTGGGCTGTCGTAAAACACCACAGTCTAATCGCAAAAGCATCATACACTGGATCCGGAACTGGTGACGAAGTAATCAGAAGAATCAGGTCACACATAACGTTAAAACCGACGCTATTTGTCTGTGGAATATTTGTAGAACAATGGCCCTTTGAATATTGTGCCTCTCGGGTTTTCGGCGCAGACCTGCAGGGCGAAGTTTCAACGGGAGCTCCCAAATCTTCTCACTACCAACAATCCATAAGTAGTCTACTCGGAAAAGAAAAAAATCTCAAGGGTTGAATAGGCCTTACTCCGAAGCTGTCACTGGACGAACCAGTCAGCATCGGACTACTCGATGTGAAATGTTTTAATGTAGTATGGTGGCGCTAATTCCTGCTCAGGCTGCCGACCAGCCACTAGTAACTGCACAGTATACGACCGAAATGTTAACCACATGGTTACTGGTTCGAACCCAACAAGGATGATACAGCTGTGTGGCGTTTCTCGGATGTTAGCGTAGGCTGTGTCCACCTGCAGGATGAAATGGTGATGACTCGTGTGGATCATGGATCCGATATTGGTAAGAGGATGTCTCTCTCTCAGGAGAGTAAAAAGTGGAACAATCCATCAATTTACCAGGTGCAACAAAATTTGTCTGTACGAACAACAAAGATTGTACTTCTCTTGTGCAACCACCCTTATTAACCGATTCCATCTGGTTGGTTTCAAAAGACTGGTTTTTCTCTGAACCTGTTGTATTTCTGTGTAACAGTATGTGTAACGGTATCATTGTTGTGGTGTTAACGCACCAATACATATTACCCATTCATTCGTCATTTGTCTCTGTGCCAATGAATTCGTGCAACTAGGGTTATGATGTTTCACCAGTGCTCTCCACCCATCAGCAAACGTCCAAAGAGAAACTACCTAATTCAGTGGAAAAAATTTGGCAACTTAGAGCTTCCCCATCAAAATACACTCGTCCCAAAAACGAAAACTCCAGAAGCAAATATGAAACAGTTTCCAGGCTTTCAAGTGTTCACTTTGCTCCTCAAGGGGAGACAAAATAATGGAGACGCAGTATACACCTGGTTAACTGGGACCCTAAAAGTGGTTGATGACGCAAGCAGCGATGATGTGTTATCTTGAATCCAACTGGGTTACCGTGGCCGAAGATTCAGTCAGAGTGTATTAACAACACCGACCGCCAACACACATGACAGTAATAATACCGAAACCCGGTAATTAATTCGGAACGTGAGGTGAAGCGACTCACAATAAAACTGTATTGCTGGGGCTCAAAAGGAACCCGAGTACATATAGTACATATGAAAAGGTGGAAAGTCTCGTGAAAGGTCGATGCTTTTTGTCCTTTACAGGGTTTTTTATATATTTTGGTTTTCAGTCATTCAACGATATTCAGCAAACTCTGTCTGTCATAAGTCAAGTACTGGTGTGTTCATTCTTATGCCACGATAGTGCTCGTGATAAACCGAAATTATCTGTTTCCACTCAAGTTTCGTTGCTGGACATAAAAGTTTGTTGTTCATACTGTCCGTGTCTGACAAATAGCGTACAGGTTCGTATAGGGGCACTGCTATGTCTCGGTCCGGGAATTGCAAGCAACTTTACCACCTTGGATGAAATGAAATGTTTCAGTGAAGTTCTATGAAAACTATTCAAAGCATCCAGTGCATGCAATCACTATTCAGGTGCGAAATACGCGTGATATGGTTCGCATTATTCAGATGATAACACCCTTTATCTGTGCTGCAGACAGTTTTGCTATTCTCTGTAGGCGAGGAGAGCATTGTGTTGACAAACAAGCTGCCCTGTGTTGTAGAAATCGTCTATTCCTCAGAGGACAAGCATCACACATTTGGAATCCGACTGCATATCGGTCCGAGCACTGAAAAGTGTTTGGAGGTAACTTTTCTGAAAATCATGGTAACTCACATCAGCTTTGAAAATACTAGTCGGTTTGGGGAGGAATTCATTGGAATGAAAGCAGTGAAATTTTATTGGCTATTATGTTTTATCTCTCGTAGTGTGATGTTCTGGTCGTGCCACATCGTTTATCCAGTAGCTGGGTTATTCACATGATGGAAGCGCGTGATCTACATAAATGGGAACACCATCATTGCATGCATTCATCCTAGACAGTGATCCAGAATCAAAGTCATCGCTTAGCTTGTGTACGAAAACACTTACCCATCGCCCTCATTTTTGGTCACAGTGTTACGGGCAGGTTTGAAGCCTCTCGAGGACGTGGTGGGCCTGATGTGCGCCTACGGAATCGTTCTGGGTCAACAATCAAGGTGTGCTACAGACGGAAATAGCCCGCCAAGCCGGCGAAGTAGTTTGCTCTTTGAACTACCAACACTTCTTCCATCTGTAGGATAAGATATAACCCGCACAAAAGTATAGGACCATTCCTGCTTTTACCATCTCTCCGATCCCTGTGAATTGGACTGAGCGATGACGAATACCATCAGAATTCAGTCCCGGTGTTTACCGTCATTCAGTGTTACCAGTTCATCCATCCACTTTGCAACCTGAGAAGGTCTCATATACGTGCATCCAACTTAAAAAAACACTGGTCACCGTAGGTGTAGATGAGGTGTGTTCACACATGCGCATAAGGGGACAAAACAAAGTAGTTCATTGCGTTCACTGAGCCTCGTACTCAATGCCTCTGGGATCCAGCGAAACCTACTGTCGCCTAGATTTAGCGATGGAGCTATGTCATCATCAGTGGTCAGAAGAGATATCACGAGCACTACACCCGAATAAGTTAATTTCAATCTTATAAGGCTGGTTTGGTATGTTATCCTACCTTACGAAATGATAGAATTTACACTACTGACCGGTTACTACGGCATCCGGTCACTGGAATAGTTACTATCTGCCATGAATGGATAGGGGGCAGGAAAAATGAACAGAACAACGCGGTGTCTCAAGTCTTTCATGCTATGCATATTTGGCTTATATTCCGCCTCGTGAAGGCGCCCGATTTCATCACGCAATTAGCATCTCGTAGCTTATGACAATGTGGTGAGTATACGAAAGTGCAAACAACTACGATCCTGAAGCTGCATCGGTGACTGCCTCACTCAAAATACTATCCACACAATCATCAAAAACGTGGCTGATGCAAGTCTTGCGAGGACTGAGACGGCAAGACAGTTTAGTCCGATAATTTTGTCATGTTCAGTTTCTCATTTTATAGTGCTTTGATGTCAGTTGATCAAAAACAGTACTGTTGAGAATTCAAGGCCTGTTTTCCAGTGTCTGCTGTGATAAAAAAACCACTCAGTTTAACTCAACAAGATTAGAGTAACGGTCCTGTTAGCTTGTCACGGAGAGCATAGTCGATCCCCCGAGAAGACACCGAAGTATATCTGAGTAGACTGGAAACCTCAGTTTTCTGATAAAACCCACCGAACCAGCACACTTTCGTCACCAGAAAGACTTGATTTTCCCTCAGAAGTCAGGGTATCAAAACGGATAGAATCAAGGTTCGACAAAACATCGGGGTATTTTCTGAATTTCTTGAGAGACCATCTCACATACCGCATCAGCTCCAATCTAGCCAACAATACTCTGTCAACCTTTATCCCTAATTTTCAAATTAAGCGGACGTCAACTTGAGGACTCGGTGAGACGCCAGGGAATGTAACGTACATTATATTCCTCAGCCGATTGCTCTATGGAAACAGCTGATATTCTGATGGGCTCCAAATGGTCAAAACCGGTAGTGGGCTGTCAAAGAATTTCCATCAACTTAATTGGTAGTCAGACTTAGCGAAGTATACTCATTGGCATACCAATTTGTTTCTGACAGGAGACTCACCTGGAACCCAGCTGAATCCCTCGTTTATGATGTATTTAAGTAGCTGAATGTTCTGCACCAGGCTGCCTCATGTTTCAGTCGACAAGATGTTCGAGATATTACGATACATTGTACAGACGTAATACACTACTCACAAGGTCGCTGAAAACTCTTCGACAACCCACGACCGGTTTCGCCCTTCTTGAGGCTCCTCAGATGGACGCACTCCCCTAGTTTCCGTCAACTTTATGTTCTACTTGAACCCAAATTTCACGAATTTGGCGAAATACACTCACTTGCATACCAATTTGGTTTTGACGGGAGCCCCAAGAAGGGCGAAACCAGTCATGAGCTGCCGAAGATTATTCAGCAACCTCATAAGTAGTGTAGTTGTTAGACTTCACTTATACTGCACGAAGCACTACTGCAAATGCTTTATTTGAACAATGATATCACTGGAAATGGGGACTCAATGGAGTCCATCTTAGTCAATAGCATACTGATATTCTTCAGCATAATTTGCAGTACGCTGGCTGAGCCGAGCTTCCGTTACTTTTTGTTTCGATCCATGAGGCCCCAAACTATTCTATTTTTATCTTCAGTTTCGCGGGAATCTTAATACTCATTGAATCTTAGAAGGCATTTGTATCAGACTAAATGCAAGGCTGTTTAACTACATGGCTGTGAGAAATGACCTCTGCGGGCAGCCGGAAAGAGACTCCTCCAGGTCTCACACAAATAATCCACCTAGTAGTGGATGCAAGGTCAAAACTGAGTTTTGGAAACGATCACTCGGTCTGTGCTTGGCCGTCCTTTGTCGGGACCAAAATATCCAGAATGGACTAGATAGTTTGTCAAATAAGGTATACTAGCACAACCGGAGGGCAAAGGCTCAAACGTCGATGGCATTAAAACCGAGCTTTTGGCGGTCCCGAAACAGGATTGGAAAAGTGTCCGTCAACTGGCGAAATCTCACTCAAATTGGTGACACCATGGGATGGTGCCATAATTTTATCGCTGGAGATATACCATCAGTCTGGAAAGCTATCGTCTCTCTTTTGAAAGCCCTAGTGCAGCACTGCGTGCACCTATGGAGAACTTGGACGATGGCGAACTCCTTCATTACTGAAACGTGACGCTGAATCCACACCATGGCGGTTCAAAGCAGAACCAGTTAACCGCAGCCAGCACAATGTAGCAAGGCCTGGTGAAACCCGACAGAGTGACAGTGAATGTTTTTTGAAGCGCCTGACGGCTGTCTCCAAGTTGGGACAAGCTTACAGGTTCAGGAGCACCCATTACATAGCTTAGATTTAGTGATAAAGGAAGGATACCATCCATGCGTTTGGATGCGGCCAAACGGATTCGACGCAGTCACAACCGTAGCTAAAACGCGTAGTACACTGAATCTGAAAGAATCTCTCATGACGACATCGACCAACCGGGTTGAGCTGGTTTATCTGTTACCGAACCACCAGGAATTACGGTCACCGCTTCGAGTAAGCCCAGGATATTTATCAATACCCTATGACTGTGATGTACATTCGGGGATATCGGTGCACTGGCAGTATTGTAAGGAGAACGATTCTTGTCAAATCACAAGTGGAAGACTGTGATATTCACCAACGAATAGGTAAAAGGTAATCGCTCAGCTGTAGCACCCTTTCGGTGCCTAGCTGCCATGCCACCCGAAGGAAGCACGAGGGCTGGGATACTGCCAGGTTGCCCAAGCCTAGACAGCGGAAGTGAAGAGGTAGAAGTCGGGTTCGAACCACGGACCTTCCGGTCAGTAAATTCGCGCTCTAACCACTGAGCCATCTCGCCCACTAACGAGACGATATACGGTCCAGATATCGGGAATCACTAGTGGCACGGCAGGGAATTCACTGTAGAGAAGATCTCAGTCGAGGATTTGTACTATCAAGTGACGTTTTTTGCTTTCGAAAGCTACTGGAGAAGTTGTGAAAAGTTTTGAAAAATTTGCAAAGATAAATAGGCTGGGAACACGGTTAAATGCCTATTTTTGGCACCTACCGCAAGATATTTCCCAATCGGAATTTGCTTACGTAACTCCAAGAATTTAATTATCTAAGCGACCTATTTCACCTAGGTGTGGGAAATCGGGTTCGTTGCTTTCACACCATTTTAAACTGAAAATCAGGTATGCATGTGAACTTGCACCCTATCAGCCACGAAACTTCAGTAAAGAGGATAACTTGTAAAACACTGTTCGGCTCTAGACATATCATGAAAGAATCCATACAGAGGCTACCAGTTGCAATACTTTTCTATAAAGATTCATCAGAGAAAGAATATCGCGCTAGAAGAGCTCCTTTTCTATACTTGTTTAGGCAATACATGAGGTCTACTACGACCAAGGTAACTGTGCTCTGTTTTTGAAACTCGGTCAAATTAGGAATCAAGTTCTAGTGCGGAGTTGAAACTGTTGCTGTTCAATGGAACAGTTAAATCAGGTGAGAATCTGTTTTTCTTATGCGGATAAGGGCGAACAATCGAGTAGTCTACTGTGAGGGCACTGAATTCTAAATGACTTCGCATGCACTGGGATTCGCAATTATTTCGGTCTGGTCATGATGGCTTTTCAAATAGAACATAAGGTTGTGGAAATTCGGGGACTGCGCCTGTCTGATGAGCCCAAAAAATGATGAAACAGGCCATGAGCTGTCGAAGAGTTTTTTAGAAACCTTGTGTTCTTTAAGTGTTGCACACAATTTGGCGAGTAAATGACGATTTGGGAAGCTTTGCGTACCAGTTGAAAGCTGTGTTGATTACTTGAGAGTTCGGAGTTGAACAGGAGCCAAAATATTCAGGAATAAAGGAGGGGGGTCTAAAAGTGTTCCATACGTGCTGTTTTGGTCCATCTACGCGAATCGAATTGAGGTTGGATGTAAATTAAATTTGATGATTTCTCTGATGTTCGAGCGTTCAAAACTGACATAGAGAAGAGAAAAGCAGAAGAAACGGGTGTTCTAATGACTTTCCTTACATTGTACTGGTTTCATAGCCAAATACCACGGTAGGCTTAGATACTCCAGAGTTTAATATGCCCCACTGAAGAATTCTTATCGCTCAGAAACCAGCAAACAGGAAGTGTGAAGCTTAAAATCACAACTTCTTGGTTGAAAAGAAGTAACTCGCTGTTAAACCTTCCTTTGTCCGGGCGGTGGTCGACTAATAATCATGCAACTTACAAGCAGCCCACGATCCTCCCAGCTGCCACACTGACCAACCACATGGAGCGGTTAGTTCTATCGTGAAAACACGCTTCAGGCATCTCGTTCTTAAGAAGATGCGACCTTCAGGTAAAAGAGTTACTCTGACAAATTGGGCTCTGTTACTTCCATACTCGTTTGAAACAGTGGATATTCACCCATATGATACACGGGGTGCGTATTTTCCCCTATCTAAACGACATGAATATTCACGGTACCTTCAAGCGTCCTCCTAACACAGATCAAGCCATTACAACAACTTACCATCACTTTCACCGTGTCCTCCGAATGATCTCCCCCAACTAATTCATGATGCCCGATCATAATTCTCGAGGTTCTCCTTATTCAGGTACCCCCCAGGAAAAATTTCCGAAGACTTACTTTCGAGCATATGGGCCGCCAATCAAACGGTCCTTGCTCAGACACTTTTACACACCTCCAAGGTAGTGTGCTTGCGTATCATTCCGTTGGAACTAAGCAGGAGGTAGCCGTAGAAATATTTAGTGTTCGCTGGTTTGTTCGCTGAGCTGGGCAATTCGATTGCAATTAAACTGCCTAACTTAGCGAACAAACCAACAACCATCTACGCTATCTGAGCTACCAACATTTTCCTCTATAGCAATATTTAGTGTTGTACGATAGAGCCACATGGGACGCTCATCGGAAGTGAATCCCTGTCACGTTATTCGAAAAAGAAGAATGATTCAGCGGTTTTGACGCCGAACTACATGCCGAAACAATTTGCTCAAACGTGTTTAATCATGTGATAGTGTGGAATACATCACGCCAGAAGCTCAATCATATTAATCTTGCCATCAAGATGTAAAGCAGCCTCACTGGTGTACAACACACGAAACGCGTCTCCGTGGTCTGAAAACAAAGTGCATAGAAAGTGCCAGCTACCGAGATTATCCCTACGCACCTGACGCACACCACCTAACCCTCGAACTGATTGTCTCGTCTTTATTTTACAGTGCGTAGAGTGTGGGAATGCCGGCATCCCCAGTGAGTCCTCCTTGTGCTAAGATTTACCAGGCTTACCTGCTTGATCACGGCCACGCATAAGTGATCACTTTATTGAACCAGCGAGCATCCCCATAGCTACTGTAACTGCACTGCCCATACAGTACCATTATGTCTGACTGGTCGTCCCGTGCTAGATCATCGGCATTGTCACAACAGTTTCTTCTATTTTGGTACCGGTTGGATTGCACACAGGGCAGTGAGTTCATTAATTTTATTTTGTGACACCGGTGTACTGACCATGCTCCTCGTGTCTCACTATATCTGATCGTTTACTAGATCGCCAGGCGTTCGTGAGGCCTTCAAAGCCTGCATGCAGCTATCACGCGATGCAGGCAACACCGGCCATCATTCAACCAAGTTCCAGCGCGTCTTGCTGCACTGGGCTTGATGCGGTTTACGGATGTATGAGAAAGTTCACGCAACAACCTCTCGATAGCCGCACCGAATAATTCTGTGTAAGGGTATCTCTTAGTGACATATTACTGTGTTTGAGTTGCGCGCGCAGGGCGGCGTTTGGAGAGCACACACTGATGATCTACATAAAAGACGGTAAACTCCCCGACCGATGGCATAGTCAGTGATACCATCGGTGGGCAGGAATAACCAAACAAAGCACAAAAAAGAAGAGTTTTCAAAACCCCAGATGCGTCGGATTAGAATTCAGTAAGTATTCCAGTACTCGATGTTGCTTCTTGAGCCACCGAATTCCACCCTCGATAGAATTTCCTCCAGTTGGGAAACACTGTCCTGCGAGACAAGTCGTTGCTGATTCAAATTTTTCACGAAAAGTAATCAACACAAATTATACTGCACCGTTTGCACATGGCTAATGAAGCTGCTCTTGGTCCATGCTGGAACTACATTCGTGGGTAACCCTCAGACGATATTCATACCACGCTAAATTTCGAGGTGTTTCGGGTCAATTTTGACCCAAAAGGAAAACTCCATTGTTATCGTCTGCTTTTCCGTCTTACCCCATTAGGTACATAGAATCCCCGTATAGAGGAATAAACTCCATTGGAACGAGTATTTGCGGTGTGCAGCTACCTCATTCTCTTTGGGAATCGTCAGTAGTGAACAGGTCACTGCTGCTTAGGCTGACTCGAACCTCCCAGCCAGTAGGTAAAGACGAAGCCGTAAGGCCATGACTGGCTCACCGCTACCATGATTTACACTGACAGTATGCGGCATCGCCCATATTTCAGTCAAGCGATTCACATACCTTGTTTACAGGTTGACTGGCTCCACGAGTGAAGACTTCTCAAAATGAAGACTCATTCTCCTTGGGAGATGCCCTCTCTTCTGCTAAGATTATTTATAGCATGTGATTTTCGAATTCTAAATGAGGTTTCATCAAACTGTACCGCTTATCTTAACACAAAGCTACCTATAAGACAGATGGAAAATCTGCGACAGCAAACTGTCGGTGTTGGGCTTTTTTGGGGGGTCATTATGTGAGCATAGTTCCCCGGTGACTCCATTACTCATATTCTCCACTATAACTACGGGAGAGAGGCGTCACTGCTGAACGCTGATGTTACGCTGTCGGTGATGATGATGACCATGATGTACTTGAACACCAGTTTGCAAGCCAGCGGAATTATGCATTCATTTTTAAACTAACTTGATGCTAAGAGGATATTTAAGTAAATATTTACTAAGAGTCTCGTTCATGCATGTCTATGGGAATGGTCCCACGAAAGTCGAAATCACCGGTGAGCTACACGAGGGTTCCCGGAAATCTCATAAGTAGTGTTGTGTCAAGAAAACTACTTCAATATCCTGATTACTGTTGAAACTGAAACATGGGACTCATCCGGCTGAAAAGGGGGCTCAAGTATCTTGTACCAGACATCATTGGTTTTGCGTCGTTGATACTTTCAGGACGTGTCAGGACTCTATCGACCGTCCAACTTCCCATACTAAGAGACGCTGTCAAATTTATCATCATTGTTCTGTCAGACTTCTTCACGACAGACACTCCCAATAGGAGCAATGAACCACGCAACTAAGCAACTACGGCATGAAAGCAAATTTAGGGAGAATGGTTCTGTTTCACGAAGCGCTAGGTAGCTTATGGCACAAGTCGTTGGTCAAAAGGACTTCAGTGTGAATCCATTCTTGATATTCCGACTACTTCTAGCAGGCTTTAGCCTCCCAGTTCTCGTGTTTTATTTGGCATGCGGTACAATCCTGCACCAGAAATTCATCTCGTCGGACCGCCTTTACCCCTATGTTCAAAAAAATTGGAACACTGGTTTATCAGTCGTTGAGATACATGATCTACATGAAGTATTCGGACAGATGATGTCACGCGTCATTTCTATTTTCTAAAAGTGCTCGATAGTGCAAAACACTACTTTGGCCCAACGTGGTCCAATCTTGGCCCCAAGAACTGTACTGCACTGTCCCGTTCATAGTCACGCCTTAAGAAAGCAACCTGGTTAAACGAATTAAACATTGTGATAGAACTTACGATTTGTTGTTTGCCATTGGCAAAGCCAATTTCACTTTCACTCACTCAACCAAAAACTAGAATTCTCTCATAAGGATGTCAGTCAATGTCAGTCTCACAGAGTTTCCCACTGTTCAAAGTTTTTGCCTCGAAAACAATATTTGATATATTTTGCTCATATAAGAATAAGATTCCTGAGAATCGAGTTTATTAGGAGAAGAATGTGAACGAGGTGATAAAAATTCACATAAAAATCCATAGTTTCATTGAGATGGACATTCGTAAACACAGACTGAATCTCAAAGGAACACATTATCAGGTGTGAAAATCTCAGGTTTTTTTGAAATCTGATAAAAGTTCACAGGTATCCTGTGAACAATTTTTCCTAAGCTCAGCCCTTACAGGCTTGAGAAAATTGACTAACCACTTGACTAGTTTTTGATAAGGTGAGCCATTCATGGTTGCTACTCGATGGGTTGTCTTACTGGGTTTAGGAATCTTAGGTGAACCGTGTAGCTCGGGTGAGCTGGAGGTGGTACATTTAAGATAAACACAGTTGTGGAGATAAACCCAAGTAATGAGTGAATATGGGAATCGCAGACAATTTGTCTCTCAAACCAAAGCACATTTTCTGGCTATTTGTCTGCGAGGAGTGTCAGTGTGTCGGACTGTATGTCGTTGAGTTTTGAACCAATGTCTAATCTCAGTATACCAATGTCCACACTGTTCCTTAGGCCCTGCAGGGATTTTCGATAATCCTGGTTAAGCACGCACTATTTGCTGGTCGGAGTAGTAAACAGACGACTGCCCGGAACTTCCAGCTTCACCTTACAACAGTTACCTCAGAGGATATCGATATTAGGAGTACAATTTGATCAAAGAATTACTTAAATTAGGTCTTTACCTTTTCCCGGTCGCTCGTGGCCTGGATTGTTCAGTTCAAGAGAGAGTTTTTAGGTTAAGTCCATTCAGGTCGATGCTTGATAAATTTACCATCTATCTTTGTTAATCTGACGAATAATCACACGTGCTGTGTTGTTTTCTGATTAGCGAATTCTTTCGAGCCCTGTTTTGCGATAGTAGCGATGCAAAGCCCTGTGGGGTTAATCGTCACACGAGCAATAAACTTTCTAATAACGGCACCGGTCATCAATGAGTTTCGATGAATTCGGGAAGTTTGGCTTCTAAGACTCGTACACAGGCTCGAGATTAGCTGGTATATTTCTCAGAAAGCTGCAAAGCAAAGTTTTCACCAAACTACTTAGGTAATCACGGTTTCAAACACATTTTGGATGAGACGTTTTCAGCGTTTCCGCTAACATAATCTAACCTTGATTACGATCTAAGCCGCCGGGATCCTGAGTTGCGTGAACAGCAAGTCTCCGCTGTTGGACGTTCAGATAAGAGGTTCCTATAATCAGAAACGGTGCGATAAATCACCACTCACATGAGCAGTTCAAACGCCAACCGAAAATTAAGTCGGCGGTTAACTGAGTGTATAGTGTGACTTTGTCCAGGAGTAGAACTGAAGACGAGTTCTGGTTGTGTGCCTTACTAAGAAAGTACATAAGTAAATGCTGTTTCGCTTTTTTGTCAAGTCTCCTATCGGTTCTATCAGTAAAAGACCCAACGGCGCCACAGGTGGGTTGGTGCATTGG
>SJOL01006430.1:543712-564321 GCA_004794785.1 Opisthorchis felineus | reverse complement strand
TATATATATATATATATATATATATATACATTAGGGTGATTATTAGTGATGAAGGTTGATAAAAATGTGCCAAAGTTTCGATTTTATTTGGGTTAATCCTAATTACATTTTGCAAATTAGACGGTTTTCTCCATTTCCTGCGCATAGCACTTCACAGCTGACCATAAATTCCGTGGAGATCCGGGTTGGTGATAGGCATGGAAAATCTGAATGTCACGTGTTGCACTGGGCCGGAAAATCCTGAACTACTTGCTGGCCCATTGACATTTCGTACGTCAAACAAGCATATCTAAGGTCGTTTTAAGATATTCGCTCATTTCTGTTGTTTACAGATGTCTATCCAGGTACCTGATGGCTGTTTCCTGCATCCCTGGTCGTCATAGTGGTGTGGAAGAAAAGTAAGAAAGCAAACTTGTGGGATGTACTCACAGCTACAGTACCCTTAAAAAGGCTCTTCCTAAGTCGTTGTCTCTAAAACAGGTGTGCAGTTTACCAGGACGGGGGCAAAGCCGACTTGTAGGCACCTGTGTGGGTTTCGAACCCTGGCGGTCGAAAGGATAGTCCACGACGTTTTCCACTCTGCCGCTCGGGTAGTTGAAATCGTTTGGTGTTCCTCACCTGCTCGTGCACTGGTTCGTCTTCAAGTAGCATCCAAGAATGGCAATCGCATTCCCCAACCGCACCCCACAACTGTACCCTGGAGGCGATGAAGGCTACACACACAGTCCCTCCAATTAGCCAGCCTCTTCTCTACCGGTTTGAGTTTTTTGCACAGTGGGGCAACAGACATCCGGTATCACATGTTAATTGGGTTCGCTCATTACAGCGTTGACCTGTCTGGGCTAATTGACTCGGCCACTTCTCGAGTATCTACCCATCCATCAATAATTCCGAACCATTACTGAAGTCTATCAGGATAATGAAGGTGCTCATTAGCCAATTTTCCTATGTGGATCAATCAAAACAACGCTCATCCTAACAGAAAAGAGCCTAATTATACCTTGCCAACCCACAAAATTCACAGGTTTGGAACATAGAGTCAGATTTGACCAAATTTTTCTTGTTTCCTTTCACACTCATTCTACTTTCACTTTCAAACCTCCATTCACATTTACATTTACGCACAAGTGATGTGCCGGATCAGATCGCTGTTTGTTTAACAACCGAGATAAGTTTTCCACAAACACTTTCCAGACCGAAATGATAAGATGTATGGTTCTTACTTCGAAAGTGGGGAACATTTTTCGACAAGTACTCTCATTTGCACACGAATCTGTCTTTGACAGGAGACTTAGCTGAATGCAGCTAAATCTCTCGTTTATGATGGTCCGCCTGGTGCAGCAAAATCAGTAGAAGCGGACCACCATAAGCGAGAGATTCAGCTGGATTCAGTTGAGCCTGCTGTCAAAACCAAACTCATGTGCGCAAATGAGTATTCATCAAAATCTGTCCCATTTGGGTCCAAGTAGAACATACCCATGGACTGTCATCATGGACTGTCAAAGAGTTTTCAGCAAAGATGAAGTTCTGCCTTCAGTGTGGACCACACCTCATCCCCAGTTTTTGCTATTTATGTTTGTTCCAACTCTCAGCTTTTCTGATGTCTGCCCGAATCTCGTGTTTCCCGAATTACTTGCTTTGGTCTGCTTGAACATTTATTTGTGCATCAACAAGGTGGGAGAGGACAGTACTACTCATAGGGTCGATTAAAAATTTGGACAGTCTACTCCCGGTTTCGCCGTTCTTCGGTCTCAGCAGATAAACCTGATCCCTGACATGGTCCCCTCAAGTTTATTTCCTACTTAAATACTGCCCTGAAGAGTGCCTTTGTTTGAGCTGACTCCAGTTTACTTTGCTGAGTGATGCTTTGCTCGAACCTTGAACGAGCATTCAACCGGTTGATCTCCCCCTTCTGTCCATGTTTCGCATGCAGCTTCGTCCAACACGAAACAACAGGCTGATTTTAGCAAGGCATTCCTCCCTCGTCAGTACAAGATTCTCATAAGACAGGCTGAAACAGCCGGCAGAGTGGAGCAGGTATTTCTAAGATGTAGCACTTTAGCACCAACGGGGCATCCTGTCCGGCCCGCTAGCTTCCTTGAGTGGGTTTTCTTGATGTTCAATAGAGATTTCATCCTGTCAGTGAAGCCAATCTATGCTGAAAAGCTGAGGAGCACTGTACAGCTGTTTTATCCATGTTGGGGATCATCAGCAGTGAGCAGCTCACGAAATTCAGATAGTTTCGAACCCGTGACCTTCCGGCCAGTGGTTGAACAGTTAGCCGTTTGGCCACGAGTGCCTGATCAGCAGTATGATTAGCTCTCACTTAGACAGGACATAGCACTACTCATTCTTCAATGATGTGAATCACATCACGTGGTCATATGTTGACTGGCTCGTCGAGTGGTGGCTTGATGGTTAAGTAGATGAGGGCCGCGGCGGCGTTTATGCTTCCGAACGCAGTGACCCGTTACTTTTTGTGGCAACAGTGTTATTGAGTTCATTGCGATCTGTGTCAGTCGTGGTTTATCATTTTTCTGGCCTAAAAGACTTTTTATCGTCTTTTTATCGTCTAGTCACTACAACATAAGAGGAAGTTCGTGTAAATGATGTTCAACATGGATATCTCTGACTTACTTTGAATGGCATATACCCCGGTTATGGTTTTACCCCGAGCTGTAGAGGTTTTTCATCGCATCGCCTGCGTTTTCTGAGTGCAACTGTGATGAAATGGTCTGGGCTCAGATACAAGGTTCTCCAAGGACATCACAAACCCAGAAGGCAAGAAGAAAGAGCATGGAATTTTACGGACAGGCCCTCCTGTTCAGAAACGGCAAAATCTGTGATCTCAACCACATTTCAGAAATGGTCAGGGAGGTTTACAGTCAGAATATGCCTTCGGACTCTACGTTTCTGATCACTTATTATTGCTTGCCAGTTCGGTTTTGAGTAGAACTTGGGTAAGACTCGGATGATGTAACGATCGAACGTGGGTAAAGGCGCACTGCGCCTACAGGTATACAAGGAAGGTTTGTTGGTTAACACTTAGTCAAGGCCAGTAAAGCCTCTGATTATAAGGTTTGCTCTGTTTTTCATTCCAAGCTGATAAATCAACATGGTCCGTATTGGCGAGACTTTGGCTGTCCTTGAATTCGAGTTAACATCCGTCAACTGATCGTAGATGAGTGGTTGAGGGACGCCCATCCACTGGTCATGGCTAGTTTGGTTGAATACATTTTCGAGATTCGATCTAACCAGTGAGTCTGAGAGATCTTGCACATGACCGTGCGCGGCTGTGAGGAAGCTAACAAAAGGACTTGTAGTAGTAAGTCGAGGATTTTGCCGTTCGCAGCGGTATGCGGTTTCGGCTGCTTTACAATATTAAAGGTGGTACAACATCCCGATAAACTGTACTCTGGGTGTCCACTCGTAGACTTTGGTTGTTTCCGATGCATTTATACAAGCGGCTAAACGTGGTCTCTTGCTTTGGCAACCATAGGAAAACTGTGATGTAGATTTCCAGGTCTGCAGACAGAATGCTGCCGGGTTAGCAGAAATACTCACAGCAGGATTATCAGTTTGAATGCTGGGTGTCTGCTGTTGTGGACCCCTGGCAGGCTGACAAAAATATGTGATTTAGGAGTTTTATATCTGGACCGGAGCGGGAAGCTGTCGTGTCACATGACATGTTTAGACGCTGCCATAACACCTCAGAATGTGAGAATAAATAGTCATCCTCAAAAAGCAGACAACAGAGCTTTGACTCGTGTAGTTTCGTTTTGGCTGTGAATCGTTCCAGGTCAAAGAGATGGCCGTACGGATGATAGTGGATCAATACACCGCCTTCAGCACTTGTCTTACAAATGGCACAGTGCGAAAATAAGGTTAAGCGTGCTGCGTCCGGTCTTGGAGTCCGCACTATTCGCCGGTGCTATTTCGCACCGGAAGCAGCCAGTTGAGCAGAATACATGATTTCCTGATAGTTGCCAGTTTTCTGTTGGTCTCTTTCCTTTCAACAGTGTTACGATTGTGACGTCCTTGAACTCTCGGGGCACATTTTCAATCTCCAAAATTGTGTGAATCAGGTGAATAAGTTCGTTTTCCAATAGTGGTCCGCCCACCCGCCACGGAATATTTTTTCAGGTCATCCGTTTTCTTCGGCAGAATTTCCGTTCTGAAGTCAATCTGTTGTCCTCCGAATCTAAGCCCTTTTAGTTGTCTCATGGGCTCATCTTCACCAGGCAACTGTGAAAGAGAGATCAAACTCGTTCCGGATTGGTTTTCAGGTAATATTAATAACGTACCCTCCAATCAGCCTATGTATCCGCATATTCTTCCATTGCTCCAGAGAACCCTTTCTGACACTGTCAATTTGGTCAGATCTCTTGACTCATTTTAGCCCATCATCTTTCGAAAGCCTGCCGTCGCACTGCATTTGATGGTTGCTAATACGTGCTAGTAAAAGCTGCGTTCCTCTCATCGGTCTTGGAAGACATAGCTGTAGCATCTACACAGGACCACTCCCGTCTGCACTAGCTTGCTACATTATCAGAACCTTCCGATTCCACCAGGTTTGTCCGTTCACACCTGGAACATGCTTGAGCTAACGTCTGACAGCCTTACTGGCTGGATTACGCTCGGCGTCCGAAGAGGTGCGACCTTTCTCATTGAGAAGCGATAGTTCTGAAGTCTGCTGTTCATTTGGTGAGCTTCTAGAAATACAACTTGTAGAGTTCCCCGCAGTGTAAATAGCGGTGCCTATCTCGCCCCAATTGCCATTGACGTCTTTTAAGGACGCAGCTTTTAATGCTTCTCATAGGCCGGATTAAGTAGGAAACTGTTTCACTCCTGGGTCATAAGGTTTTTCCATGGTTAAACGAGCAGTTTTCCTATTGGAACTCCCCGGAAACTTACCAAAAGTGTATGTCGAATGAGAAAATCGTCTGAGTCTACTTGGATGGTCTAGGAAGATAGCAAATCAAGGACAGAGTCTCGCCACTGAATGTTAATGGCCATGTGGTCAATCTGGTTCCATGGTTATCCATCAGTACGGGACGCCTGGTGGCGCAACGGCACTTAATGTATTTGAATCTGGTACTTCCAAGGGACACCTGGTGTTCAATACAGGGCAGCAAGTAACAATCATCATTGTCTTTACAACTCGAGTCTAGGCTACATTTGTTCGGTGTGCACAAAGGACTCATCACTTTGCGACGACTCCTATCTCCCAGGTTGTGTGTAGTGAATGGGGAAGCTCGTCCTGAGTTTCTTTTTGTCATTCCCTCTTGAAACGGTATGCCGATCTACCCAGCTGATCTTCTATTTTTCAGTCGCCATCTGCACTTCTGCAACCATAAGTAAATCAGGCGAAGCGACCCTCGCTGCGCGTTGAGACAATTGGTTACGTAGCTCCATAGTTTTGTTCTAGTTTTCTCATCCGTTAGTTGAATTGTACAAATCTTCAGTTTAAAGTTTCCTTTTGGCGCTTCCGAAAATTTGATGCATCAACGGAAATCCACTCATTGTTTGCTTCCCGATGATGCTGAAAAGCTCGGTCCTGGCGCTTTTAAGCTGCCTACAGATCACCGCACCTGCCGCAACTGTTAGATATTCTTTGACCAGCGCCAAATTTACAAAAGGTTCACCGCTTTGATCCATTCAAACAATGCAACAAAGAAACATATGCCGAAGGATAATATAATTTTCTATTATCTCGCTGGTTTTACTGCTGAAATGTATGAATTTACACATATAAAAAGAAAAAGAATCGAACGTACCAGTCAATCGCTTTTGCTTTCAACAGCATGCCGCGTTGCATAGGTCGATAGCATGGCTTCGGTAGTAGCGCATAAGCCTGGTTTGGTGATATGGAACAGTATTGTTAAGGCCGTGTCTTCTTGCCAAAAAGTGGTGTGTTATGGATAATGCCGGTATGCGAGTACAGTCCAACCACGTTTTATCGGATGAGCCTTTGCCCGCAGAAGCTGCTTCCTCAAGTGTTCAGAAATGCAATCCCATAATTATCAAAATACACTCATTTGCAAACGAATTTGGTTTTACGAGAGATTCACCTGGAACCCAGCTGAATCTCTCGTTTGTGATGTTTCCAGGCTAATTCCGTGCAATTTGGTTTCAAGTAGAACATAAGGTTGACGGAACCTCGGGGACTGCGCCTACTTGATGAGCCCCAAGAAGGGCGAAACCGGTCGTGGGCTGTCGAAGAATTTTCAGCAACCTTATGAGTAGTGCATTACCAATCCTATTATATGTCCACCAACACTCTCTTCGCCAGTATTTCACACCAGAAGCCGACGGTAATTCCCGATGCTAGCTCCAAATTAACATACGCATCGAATTTACACCTCTTCGGAGACGGAGAGGAATACATCAGTTGGAACCATCAGCGAACATACCTTGCGGTTAAGTTCCATGAATAACACCTATGTGCTCTCGAACTACACTCATTTGTGGATCATTTTGGTTTTAAAGGGAGACCCAGCTGAATCGCAGATGAGTAGTGTTCCTCCAAGAAAACCTATTTGTCCTAATTTCATTGAGAATTGATAGGGGAAGCCGACGAATGGCTGGTACAAACATTCACTCAATATGTGATGATCCGCTAACTGGTTCAGCTCTTATATTGTGCGACAAGGGTCAGTTTCACTCGGTTGCCTTCATTTCTCAGGGTCCCACGAAACAAGGAGATGTGGTCTAATGCTGTGAAAACGGTAACGAAAAAAGGAAACATTTTTTCGTATGTTGTTTCGCCGAGATATTGGAATATGTGGGTCTGTGAACACAAACACCCATATGACTATCTAGGTTAAAGGATTGCACAGCTTCCCTTTTCTAGACACTTCTTGGAAGGCGTATGTTCACTAGGAAATAACTGCAGAAGGCCGGATGGAACCCGCCAAGAACATCACTGTACAGGGTGTTCGGTGTAGGGAGTTTTCGCTGCTTGTGAATTCAAGAATCGTAGGTGCGTCACTACAGTCTTGAATTTTTTTTGATTTGGTAGAGTTGTTTTATTAAGGACTTCAGGAAAGTAGCCTCCAGCGTGGTTGGATACAATAAGGAAGAACTTGTAGTTGATGTCATAGATTGATTATTCATCAGCTAACATCGCTTCCTACCCATTGGGCTTGTAAACTTTAACCAAGCTAAGATGGATGGTTGGTTCTTCGGCCGACGTCCCACAAAAATAGATTTTCTTATGGAGTGGCTAATCAAGACTGATAATGTCATTTATTAAGGATGTCAACACAAAATGATTGAAGTGGAGTTTTGCACAGAAGGTCACAAGACGAGAAGGACAGGAGAAGATAGTTCGGGGAATCTGTCTAGGTTCCTGCGATATTTGTTGGCTATTTCAACGGCGACTTGTCAGTTGCCAGTAAGAGAGATTTTTAAGCCCCAAGAAGCTAAAGTTAACGTGGTCTCAAGCTCTCTCTCGGGCAAATGCATTTCGTGGCCACGATTGAATTCAGCTAGCAGAGTAAAGCCTTGAAGCATAAAGGCATTTCTTGATATTCACTTTGTTCAACATAATGCGCACCTATTTCACACTGATATACGTCAGCCGCCCTATGAACACGCCAATATTCCCTTCATGACTGTGGGAGCTCAGTAGAACATCAAACGGATACAGAAAGCACCAAAGAGTTATGCAGAATCGATTCAACCATTTCTCTGTTGAAGTGGTGAGCCGTAGATAGACTAACCTGAAGGAAGATCACCTAATGACAGAAAACTTTTGTGTTTCAACAACAACCTAAGTAGCTTCTCCTTATTGTTTTGTGTGTTATGTTACTTATAGGAATACAAAAAATTACGAGCAATATGATTTACGGTGGAGCTGACTCTGTTAGGACAGATGGTCACCAGGCCGATGAATATGAAAAATCGAAAAAATCGAGATTGTATTATTAAACACAATCTCCGGGAGTTCCATATTATGTGAGTTCTGTAATATTCACCTTATTTGTCAATAGTTCCGGTGAGGACTCCACAATCTGCTTAAGGCTCTCCGTTGCTGCATTCGCTTGTGAATAAACGAGAGGAAATCCCTTGCCCGGGCTATCAGGTCATCCAGTCAGTAGGGCTACATCACCTAGAGGTCTGAGATTTCAATCAGGATTGATTCCCCACACCCGTAATATGCATGGAGGTGCTAGGTCCTTACCACTAACTCACCAACTGTATACTCAGAGTTCGAGTTGCTAAACTCATTTAACAGCGTTCTGCGAATCAAGAGAATTGAAACTGATGGTCCGCTATCGAGTGATAAGCGTCCGTTTGGATGGCTTAATTTCCCAGTGAAAATACGATCCGGCTTTGTGAGGACGACACAAATCAAGATTGACTTCTGTTGCCGTTTGATTCGAGGTGTGTACCCTCAGGACTTGAATTCTATAGAACTGCACAAGCACTTAGAGGTACGAGCCGGAGTTGCAATTTTAGGCACTGAAAAAGCCCCCAGGGTGAGTTGAAATCATCAAGAACTTATATTGCTTTGTTCAAAACTATCCATTAGGACATTGCAAATGTCACTGAACTGCGTTCGGTGGTCGGAACTTTCAATGTTTACACGGACTCTTCCGGTTGAAATCTATCACAGGACGGCTTAATGCAGACTATTTTGGTTAGCACAATACCAGTCAAGTCGGATAGACACTAATGAGCGTTGGAAACGTTGGAAGCGTTGGAAACCGTTTGAAATATGGGGATGATGTGGAAAATGCGGCCTCCTTGCACTTCCTTCTCATGGACATGGATCTACCAACAAAACACCTCACGAAGCAAACATGACCAAACCACCTCTTGTGTGACATCCCCACCAACACACGACCACATTCAATGAGTTTAGACTTTAAATCGGTCACGTAAACATGTGGTGGTGAAACGTTTTGACATAGGCACATTTAGGCTGGGTCTCTACTCTCCACCACAGTGAACAGCTTCCTCAACTACTGAACTATTCTGATGTAAAATCCTAAATTCCAATGCACCTTGCTTCCACTTTGGGAAACGATCCGTCAGTCAGACAGTGAGTAAACAAGCGGATACATTCTGTATCAAACGTGCACATGCTTCATAAACTTAAAAAAATGAAGACTTGAATTTATGCTCCCTTGGGGGGAGTAGCCATAACAAAAGCAGAGGGAAAATATGGGAAACCGAAATCAGAATCGTAATACGACCTGATGTTAAGTTGCACGTAGCAATGTGGAGCTCATTTAACAGAACTATATGATGTTCTGGTATGGGATTTTCTTCAAGAACCTTATCCATTCTTTGGTCCCACTCCATCCTCACAGATCAAATGGAAGACGATGTTTTCAAAGAAGGTGACCTTTGTGGAGAACAGCTTTGTCCGGAGATGCAGACATACTGACATTTACACGCGCAAGGCATTTTCTCACAAACCGGGAAA
This sequence comes from Opisthorchis felineus, assembly GCA_004794785.1. NCBI lineage: Eukaryota > Metazoa > Platyhelminthes > Trematoda > Opisthorchiida > Opisthorchiidae > Opisthorchis > Opisthorchis felineus. Next base: position 554,885 of record SJOL01006430.1, on the reverse strand, counting down.
AAGCTTTCCATAGTTTCATTTCACACCGACTGAGATATCCCTTTCTCCTATCAGCGACATTCTGTGCATTGTGTTCAAATCTTTGACATTTTGAGATTGTGATATCCCATGTTTTCCTTCCCAACACAGCCGCCAGACAACCACTTGTGCCGTAAATGTTATCCTAGGAGAAACATTGGCTGCGGTTAGTGCACCTGTTTTCAACCGGTGCTAGAATGCTAAAATGTTAAATTAGCCTAGAGGAAGAACTCAAGGTGAGTAACAAACACTTCTACTCCGTATGAACTGTAGATGAAATGTTCGCCAATATCTTATCTCCAAATACCACAAACCTTATTCCTATCTGTTACAATGCTGTCCCAAACTGTTTGTTTCTCGTCACTGTTTGGAATGATTTCGCGTCTCCTTTTAACGCAATCCATCGCCGTAGTTTGCTTAAAGAAATCAAGGAATGTTTGAATGAACGCTCACCATGTTAGGCTTACACTGCTGAGTTGGAGCACCCAGGACAAGTTGCTACTTGAATCGTGTTCAGCAAGCCTCACCAGCACGGACGCATTCATAGCCTAGTCAGGAAACAACACCAAAGAGGAAAGGCTGTGTTGGTTACAGCAGCCGGATAAGATGACCACGAGTTTTCGCAAAATAAACACGTTTCACCACAGTGTTAAGTAGGCACGTACAAAACACATACTAAAAGCATGCCTTTACCCGTCCGACTGGAACGTCACATGGAAATATTAGTGCGGTTGCCTGGTACCGTGATTCTTCCGAGCCATGGAGGTTAATATATTGTATAACTCGAAAATGGTTATATCTAAGCGCAGTTAACGGCGATGAATTTTTGGTTGTCTATATTATGCGCATGGGTCTTTGCATTTATACCCGGCATATGAGCAGAAATACTCGGGAAGCTCTTGGAGTTGGACATGAAGGCTGAGAATGGGTATCCTCATTCGCAAACCTGAATGACTGATGCCAGTTTTCATCCTTGAAATCGATGAAAATAAGTCGTTTATGATGTCCCTGGAATATTCCGTCGCTACGACTTGACCGATGTGACTAGCCTGCTTGATAACAATGTCTTTTTTCACCCAGCATCAAGGAGTTAAAGTACTTTCAGGTTAGCAAACAAATCCATTCCACAATGGTGGCTCTCGAGAAAGTAACTCCCAAATTCTGGTAACCCGTCAACTCCAGTTTATGGACTGCTTCCTCCAACTATGTGTTCCATATCATTTAAAAGTACGAGCTAACCTAGCTTTTGATCATCCACCTGTAGTTCGAAGGCAAGGTGCATAGGTCACAAAGAGGATGAAACAAACGTTCAGGTCCTTCCGAATTCACAGCAGTGGCTCAAGTGGCGGCACACGAGGAAATAACACTACTACTTACAAAATACCGGTAGTTGCAGATAAAAGAAATCTGAAAAGTCAGCATCTTAGGAGGAGGAGGCGATGCCGGCGCATGACATGCGTAGGTGCTCTGAACAATAGGTCAAGATGTATGATTTAGCCCTCCCGCATACGACTACTCCTGTGAAGTGGACCAACTGGTTTTTATTGGGTAACCCACTTTTATTGAGAGAGGGCCGCGCGAGCAAATAATGATACACCTATCGCAGTTTCTGATAATAATTCTATGGAACAATGAAACTAGTGCTGTACTGTTGTGACTTTCCCCGGTGAGACACGAAATAAAACGGACACCATCTTCCAAGGATCAGCCTTATAGTCGACGAAAATAGCAGAATTTAAGAAAGTTATGGAGCTGCCACTGCAAAAATACACTTAGAATGACAACAGAGACGCGGGTATGACTCATTTGTAAATGGTCCCACTTTATCAGGTGTCAGAGGTCAGCATACGTTTGCATCCATATGGCCTTCAAAGGTAGAGTTTATCGTGTTGACATGACATCAGTGCAATACCCTTTGATTACACTGGATTATTGTACATTACTAGATGCAAGATCGGCTCATGCATCTGATACAAAACAGAATTACAACATCATCATGGTTATAAGCGATGTCCCTTGTTTCAAACCGAATCACAGTACACCAGGGTATAAGACACGTGTGCCTACCCCTGCAGTCACCACCTTCCATGAAGACCAACTCTGAAGTTGTCACATTTTGTGAGTACTAATCATTATACGGTGGAAATAGCAATACAAAACACGTCAGCATTTGGTCGAACCAAGCTGTATTGATTCTAGGTCAAATGAAACTGTTGAGACATCTGAAGCTGTAGACACAAACTCTCCCAAGATAGCCACTGTCTTTGGAAGAAGCTTCCAGATACCCTCATAGCATGCATCAATAATGAAATACCTCCTGGAAGGAATCGTCTCACACATTGAACTACATTTGTTCGGTCTCTTCAAATGGTCGATCCAGAGCAAAATACTGTACTACGATTGTTTCCCCTGAAAAGACGGCCCGAAGATAATCAACAGGGATGACACTTCCGAAGCGGCATCTCTTGTAGGAGAAACTTAACCAGTAAGTAAATTTTTTGGAGAACCAAACACAAGCAGTCATATATGAAAGGTTATCTCTGCAGACGGCAGGAACTGTAGAATTCAAGTTTCATACAAATGATTGGTGATGGTATCGGCAATCCACTTCCAGCATGGTTCACAAACTATTACACTGGACGGAAAAGACTCACAGTCAATCTGTAATTTCCAATGTGCTCCTCAATTTTCATAAGTGATCCTCTGAGATCGGTAATGTCCGACACTTCTCTTTGTAGATGATATCAAAGTCTGCCTTGTCATAACTTCCTCAGATGGCCAAACTGACTTCAAACTACAACTGGAAGTGTCCTCTGGTGGACTATTAAGGAAGCCTTGTTTCTAAGCCTGAGGAAATGTGAGGTTCTATCAGTTCGACACAATGCATTATTCCCATATCCTCTTGACTGTCAACTTGTATGTATGTCAGCACGCGAACGTGCCTTGGAAGAACCTGGGCCGTTCTCGTACAGCATACAGGCAAACTGGTCTCCTGCGAAGAAATCCAGCCCAGGTCTCATCAGCGATACGCCATACAAGTTCGGAATTCATGGCTCAAACTACGTCAAAGAATTTTAGAACAACCAATCCTCCATATTGGCACATGGGCTGCCGAATTAATCCTACAACAAAGCAACCCTCTACTTATTTTCTGTGGATTACGGAAGATTACAGGGCGACTTAATACTTGTTTATGACATTCTCGGTGACATTATCGGTGCATAGGTCATGACCTGTTTCCTCCTTGCTTTCCATCTCGGAGGACCTGTAGCTCCACTACCGGCGATGGGCTGGCTATTCGGGTCGGATTGTATAGTCTAACAAAATCCGCTGTGCTCCTTCGTGCAGTCTTTTAAATGTCGTTTAGATTAACACGTAACTAAACTCCCACACGTAATACAGTAAGAATCATACCCCATTTCATTCAATTTACTATACTATTTTATTGTTAATCTTCTCCTTTCCCATTCCGTGAGAGCACCGTTGGGTATCGTACTTGGGACTGGCAAGTACTATATCCGATTATCACCAGAGCTCAGTCACAGCTTAGTACACACGCAATTTCGATTTCCTAAGGTCTCAGTTATAAGCTTCACATCTTACGAATCAAGTAGAGCATTTGTGCTTTCTGTTCGCCTATTGCCGTGACCTTGGAATAAAAAAAGGGGAAGTATACCGTCGATGCTTTAAGACTCCACCGCTCGGTTTCCCATTAAGCAAAATGTTCAAATGTTTATGTCTGTGAATTTGTCACTCCGACTAGATTGTCTAGATTTATTCGCGAACGAAAACTGGTCGCACTCAATCAAACTTCATCCAGAACAGTTGTACGAAGTAGATGTTTCAACACGGATGTTTGAGCTTCGATCTTCCATAGTGGTACAGTGAAGCCTAGCAACGGTAATGGAGATACAAATCACTGAATGCACATTCCAAATTCTGAAATTGAAACAGCGCCCGGAAGTAGAGTGGTACTTACTTCAATTAGGTTGACGGTGATTGGCTCTTGTGACAGAATAAGTCAGCTTCACAGCTATCCCGTACAGTTGTTGCTCATGAACGTCGATCACATTTTAGGTCTGCACGGATTGAGATCCGGTTCTGATTCCAGCAATGAATACCGTATGCTAAGCTGAGACCGAGCCAGTCGAAATCCAACTTTACGATGCCGATTCAGATGTTTAGCTGCCCTCCAAGACGACAGCACCCCCCGGCGGCAGGACAAAGGAGCCAGCGCAAGTTTGCAAAGCTCTCCCGGCAACACGACCGAACCAATAAAGTCGTCACTGCTGCAGAAGTTGCCTGAGACACGGAGTGTTAAGGCAGTATCCTGTAACCGAGCCGCCGAATGTTCAGGATGCACCATGAAAACCAATGACCAAAAAACCTCGAGTTTGTTGTTGTTGTAAGATAGCGTGCTACACTGATTTTCGGTGCCTTGGCTGTACACTATCTACAAACCTGACACTCATAATGTAATAAACGCACGAATCGTAGAGGCCAGCACGGTACTTGGTCGCCTTGAGAAACGACTCCGTAGCAATAAACATTTGTGCATACACACTAAGATTATGGTGTATCGGGCTGTTGTGTATTCCTCACTAATGTACGTCAGCGATACCTGGACGCAATACAAATGATTTCACTCTCACTGTCTGTGCGAAATCCCTCGGATGAAAAGTTATAACGAAACCTCGAAAACTCAAGTCCTTCGAAGAGCAAACCCTGTTAGAGTTGATTAGTTTGATGCGAAACCAGATCCGCTGGTTAGGCTATATGGAGCGAGCGAATGGTGAAAACCCGCATCCCAAAACAACTTATCTACGTTGAAAAGAAGAACAGAGTTCGAAACCGGGGAACCTCGAACCTGCCACTGGGACGGCCCTCAGGTAAGTTTGGAAAACTGTGACCTCCATTTTCGGTCATGGGAAGACCCGGCACTCAACAGATTTGCTTGGGCGCGCGTGCTTTTGTGTGACCGGCCTGGTGGCACGCACCGGTCCACCTGATAAATCTAGCCTTCTGGAATCAAGATAAGTTTGTTCCATTTCCTAATGACTACGTGCCCACCATCCTAAGGATGACAACGGGATTAACCGCAGAGTTAATGGAATACCGCCATACTATCCAGTACTAACTTGACGGCTTGCGAATGGGCTGCTCTTAGTAACACTTGCACTGGGAGAAAGGGTGTGGTATTACGTTGAAACTTTAAAAAAAATTAACGAATGATGTCAGTGCTCATTGACATGTTATCATCTGTAGGCCGGTTGATTCTTTGTGACAGGCTTGTACATATTCGCTCGCCGCCCTTATCCCCCTGGGTTTGCATCAGCGTCAGGGAGGCGCAGCACCACTTTCGGCTCGGCACAATCCGTCTATGCCAGGTGTCCGGTCGTTCGACTACAGTTGACCGGCAAATCCGAGTTGGATGCCAGCCATTCACACGGCCAAACAGACCGCTGATCAGCCACTCGAATGGAATAAGGTTCAACTACTGACCGGAAGGTCACTAGCTCGAATCGTTCCAGAGGTTCGTGGGATGCGCGCACATGATGATTTGCAGCAAGGACGAAACAGCTGTATACTGCTCCTCATCTTCTGAGCGTGAGCCTTGTTTGCCGAGTGAATTTCCGATTGAAATACCTGCAGTGGCAAGTCTCCGCCAAATTGTGTCACTTTCGTTTTCAGAAACGAATATGTTAGAAGCTCAACGACAATGTGCACCGAGCGACTGTTCGGTGGCGAAACCGTTTCTTCCCAATCTGAAAATTTTAAGGGCTTTCAAATATTTAGTGTTTGTGTTTTCGAAGGAGGGAAATTAGTTGGCTGCATATTATTTGAAGGGAAATGACGCGTAAGCAAATACCTGTTAACAAACCAGACTCATCAGAGCAACGGGCAGCGCCTAGTTGTTTGCTAATGGCAGTGCGGCGTGCGTTAGTTTGCACACTGGAAAACTCATACCCTTTAAAAGAAATTTTCTGTTACTTCTGTTTCATTTAGATCCTCCAGTCGTGCAATCTACATGCAGGTCGTCAAGAAAATGTTGACATCCAAACGAATGCCGCCCGCATTGTGCTTTGACACGCCCTCAGTGTCGGCTGCGCTCATTCAGCATTTTTCCCTCGCATTTTGTGTGAACTGCATCGACCTGGAGCCTTGACCTCCGCCCCTTTTAAGCCTCCAGATTTGGCTCGAAATTTGGGTCGGCTTCTTGGAAGTTTCTTGGAAGTCAGCTCAAGCTTTGTCTACTATCAGGTGGTGAGTTTTCTGCATTCACCTTACAAGCGGAGGTAGCAGCAAAGATCAAAAGAATACACCGGAAAGTTACGAATTGCTGACTTACTGAAAAAAACGAGGACGTTTTGATTCACAAGCATTCGCTCCAAATTAGATAGAATGGAACTGTGATAAACGGGTTCTCGTTTGGAAATTGGCTTGCATTCGAAGTGAGCCTTAGATGTTGAAATAGGCTATAATAGCTTAGTATGTATGAACTGAGAAGCAGTCGATAAGATTTTGTAAGCAGAACTGTGACCAAGGTTACTAATGACGTTATCTTTGAATCAAGATAAGCAGCACTACGTCATTTTCTTTCCGGGCAGTAAAAAACTAGAAAACAATATAGCCAGCGTGGGAAATGCATACGATCACAAAAGTACAGGATGAGATGGTGAGATACATACATTGCTTTTAGTTTTAGGCAATAAAACGGAATTCTCCTAACTCCACTGAAGACTGAATAAGCATGCTTGAACCAAAAGATGAGAGATGAGGTAGAATCAGACCATCTACTCGTCAGACTGAGATTTTGGAATGGGCTGCTCGTTAGCACCTGTACAACATGATAAACAGACGAATATCTAAACTCCTCTGTACTTTCATCGGCATGCTTGCAATTAAATAAATGAATTGATTGTCATAAAAGCATTTCCACAAATGAACTAAATCCGGGCTTCCGGAGGCGCTTGCGTAGTCCACTGGTCCCATCAGTCTACCGTTTCTGAACAGCTTTGAAATGACGCAATGCACAGTAAAGTACATAGCGTCAATTATACGCGGGCAAACGTCTACGAGCTGACTGAAATTTGTCGCTCAAATTCAGTGCTGCTTCTATTTTTTAACGGCATTCTTTCAAAATACTCAATTAGATCTTAGATTAATACAGTGGAGATAGGTTTGAGAAGTTTTTCTGGAGAGGGTTATTATACAAGCGACCTTCCGGCAATCAGGCATCTGAATTGTGGAAAATATGTCAAACAAACCAACAATGCACTCTTCCAGAATCACCGGGGATAAAGTGAAAGCTGAACCAGTTCTTTGTGGATCGGTTGATCGCTTGCTTAGTAAACAGTGAAACGATTGCTGGAAGAGGTATAAGAGGAGAAGAGCTGGACATCCGATTGAGCTTCTCGGCATCAGCGCTTGCACTGAGTCTGCTACCACACGCAGCGGCAATTTTCGCTTATTTGTTTGTACATGTTCAACCTCGACCCATCATCCAACTTTGTAAACTTGTTCATTTATTCCGTTTTAGTTTGGGCTTGGAGAACCGACCAACATCAACTAGAACAGGCTCATCTGGGCAGGATAAGTCGAAAAATAGTGGTTAGTCGGTGATGTGATTGCAATAGGATAATGCATTTGAGTGAACAAACAAAGATGTCTGTAGAAATAACCACATTCTTCAAGCTCACTAGGTTTTCTGGTGAGATGATTCTCCTTCACACCAACTTCAAATAACCAAGATAGACAAGAATAGTCTCGAACTCGTCAAATTCGCCTTCTTCCGGGCATGCAGAATGGCTTAGAAAGAAAACCAAATTCATGTTACTGAGCCGTTTGCTTTTTGCCGCTGAGGCACCGGATGTGCGGTAGAAATTTGCTAGGACATTGAATAGAAATTTCTTCAAGACACGTGGTTTTCACTGAAGGATTTGGAGGTTCGTGGATTTGGTTTTAAAGTAGTGTCTCGGCACAGCCACCTTTCCTGAAATATGACAGTAGCAATATTCTTCTGTTCGGTCTCCTCACCAACTGGTGACGCTTGACACTGGGCCTCGTGAACCAATTTAAAAAACGGTCGAAAATCAGTAAACTTGTATTCGACGTGAAAACATGAAAAAAAATTCAGACAACTTTGATACCGCTGAACCGTAAAATGCAAGTTTACCTGAGTAAAAATGGAATTTTCGCTGTAATCGTGAACCATCAGCAAAAAGCACGGTCCCGTTTCAGAGTCTCTTCCGACGACAAGCGTAGGTCATTCATTAGGATACAGTGGGCACTACCGTACAGTTTTTGGTAGAATTCGGCCATCTACTTGACCTGCAAGAAGTCTTTGCAATACCTACAAAGTCTCTAGCCAAAATGATCTACTGAAATCTCACCATCGAACTGACTTCTAGCAGACATATGGTCATCAGTAATCTGCAATTTAGGCAAAATGAGCATGTGTTCAATGGTCCCAAATAACTATTCTCTTAGGTTCAGTGGAAGCTTATCTGAAATCGAGAGAAACAGAGCATGTGCAGCATTTTTAACCAATAATTCTACACAGGATTGCTTTTGGCAACAAAGCAAACCTGACCGAATTACCCATTACAGGCAAGTGCCTCTGTCTGCTTACTTTTTGTGGATATTTTTTTGGACAGTTAGCACTACAGCCTGGAAACAAGGAATCATCAGTTGCACAACCGAACTGCGTCAACCGTAGTGATGGGGCTAGCATCCTGTCTACCTGGCTTGGACGAACTACACACCTTGGTAGGCATAGTGGCCCGGGGGTCAAGCAGGAATCTCAACAGAGACACATCATAGCAAGCACATCAAAAAGGGCACATCCTAGTCAGAGTACACGCACAACCACGCGTACACACCCACGTAGCTAACAGACACACACTCACGCTGGTCGCACCTGACTGCCAAATGATCTCGGGAACACACCCATCAGGAGACATGATAGCTGACCCAAATAACGCTGTTCTTGACTAGTATTCAAATGATTGTAGAGATCCTTGGGAAAAGTTGCCCACGACAACTGAAACGTCGGATTATAACACCTTATTCCACTGCAGTGTTTTGACCGTGCTTTCCATCACATGGAGCTCAATCTGCTAAAAAGATCCCAGCCGAGTTTGGCGCGGAACTCCGGCACAGCTAAAGTACTGGGCCCTGATAATCCTTTGTCTGAGGATCGATTCTTGTGATTCCCGAATAAGAAGAAAGGACTCATTTGCGAACAAATTTGGTGTTGCGACAGACTCACCTGGAACCCAGCTGAATCTCTCGTTTGTGATGTTTCCAGGCCACTGAATAAGATTCAGCTGGTTTCAGAAGGGCTTGGTAAACAATCGGTCGTTTTTAATTGGGCAACGTTTCGCTTTTGATACAAAAGCTTCAGCTGGGTTCCAGGTGAGTCTCTCGCAGAACCAAATTTGTTTGCAAATGTGTGTATTTCGCTAATTTCATGCAATTTGGTTTCAAGTAGAACATAAGGTTGACGGAAACTCGGGGACTGCGCCTACCTAATGAGCCCCAAGAAGGGCGAAACCGGTCATCGGCTGTCGAATAATTTTCAGCAACCTTATGAGTAGTGCATTAAAGAAGAAAGGACCTTTTCAAATGCCTAAAATGCCATCGCATCTTACAAGCCTATGAAGGCCATAGACGGGTAGGTACTTCCACGAAGCAGCTAAATTCATGAGCCAAACAATTAGTTTTCATGTGGACAAAATTTTTTCCCACGCACATGCGTTTTAGGGTCATGAGGAAGGCTGAGGTTACAAAAATGCCGAGGATCGAGAATGAAACTTAGTTTTGGTAAACAATTGTCAAACTATTGGTTGTGCTAGGCGATTTGGGTATTCTAAAGGGAAATAATGTCTAGCTGAAAAACTGAGAAGCACTGTACAGCTGTTTCATCTTTAATGGGAAACCTCAGCAGCGCGCATCTCACAAAACTCCACGGGGTTTCCAAAAGCTGTACAATGCCTCTCCACTTTTCAGCATAGACTGGTTTCACTCAGAGAACGAGACCTCCAATGGAAACAATAAATTGGTGTGGGCCAAGGATAAAAAACTGATTTAAGAACACACCAGCCATAGTAAGCACCTTTGTGGTAAGATAGTTTTGGGTACATGAATTTGTGAGACTGTATGGACGTCCGAAATCCAATGGGCCATGGAAACTAGAACTTCTTTCAACTTCAATTGTTGGCTGACTTTTTATTTTTATCCATTGTTGAAAATCCCTCCCCAGCTCAACAATACCAGACACACCGTCCTTATAGACCTCTATTTTCTCGACAAATACACTCATTTGCATATCAACTGGGTTTTCACCGATGACTCTATTGAATTTCTCGTTTATGATATTCTTCAACTGATGATGCTGCATAAAGACCGCCTCATGTTTCAGTTGTTCTGCGATATTCGAGATATCGCAGAATATTTTCATAACGGAAACTACTCACAAGGTTGCTGAAGACGCTTCTCCCGTGAAAAACCCATTTGAAACGGTCGTGGGCTGTCGACGAGTTTCCAGCAACCGTAAACCTATTAAGTGTTTTTCGATCTATGTCACGTTATGGTCCTGCTTCCTTGAATCCGAGTGATCGATATGGCGGTTTCGGTTTTGGTAGTTTCGCATCTCTGATTTGATTGGTTCGTTTACATTTTTATCGCATTCTAGCCTGAGTTTCTTGAGTTTGTTTGGCTAGTTGCGATCCATTGTTTAATTTAGTTTTCCTTCAATTATTGGCAGAATGTCTTGCGTTTGATTGGCTAATTAGGTGCCTCCTTTGTTGGAGCGCTGTCTCGTCGACTGATGACAAAACGTTTACACGGTAATCGCCAAGCTGGGCGAACGGATTGACAGCCATCCGACCAGTAAACACACCCAAACGACATTTCCAAGCAAAATGGTTGTTGGGTGGGGGAAAACACGGAAATTAAAGCTAACGGGATGGCTTCTGTTACTCTTAGTACACCGACAGAAACATCATTACCCAATGATGCGGTTTGGTGAAATCTGAAAATTTTTATAGATTGAAAATCTGACATATGTGTTTTCTACCCTGTTGCCGATAAAGCACCGTTGTCCATCCCCACGTCAGCTTGTTTCGTAGCTAATAATAACAAAAATTCACTG
>SJOL01006430.1:474466-538228 GCA_004794785.1 Opisthorchis felineus | reverse complement strand
CGTGATCCAGCAGGACTGCAGAATATGCACCGAACTTTCCGGTTGGCCACAGTTTCCATGACAGAAGATCGTCTGGCTACCGTGACCACGCCGGGTGTTTCTAATTGTCTTCCCCAACAGATTACACCGGAGCTGGATAGCGCGGAGAAGTACCCGAGGAAAAAAGTTTTCTGAAAGCATGAGTCTTCGATTCCGAACAGGCGAAGCGACCAACTCTCGTGAACCGCGACCATCAACACCGTTGTGCAGGCTGTCGTCCCAAGCAGCCACCAGCTCTTCCTTGGTGTGTACGCATGCACCTTGGACTCGGATTGGAAGGCTGAGATCCCGAATAACCCTACCAAATGCAGAATCTTTAGCCGAATTACGTAGCACTCGGAACTGAGTGAACAGTTTTTTTTTTCGTACGCGCATTCCACCGCATCGGGATGATTGAACTCAGGCTTAGGATACCAAGTATCCCATGCTGTTTACCGGCGTGGATGTAACTGATCGGGGTGTCCTTCGGTAGACGTAGCCAGTCACAAATAGATTGATTGCCTGACGCAATTGTCCAACTTTTTGAGGGAGTTCCGGTAGACTTGGCCAAACAGGAGCTAACATGTCAGTCTCGGTATCAGGTAGTTTCTTATGATCCCATTGTTTGAATCGGCTTCAGCGGGGAATGCATCACCTCAATGAGGAGTCTCTGTAGCTGCTGCCGGTAGTTGTAGACTCCTTTCCCCTCGAAAGCAACGGGAACTCCCAAGTACGTTACAGTGCCTGTGGGACCCAGAGGATTGATGAGTTCCTCGGAGAAGCAAGAAGGTTTGATTGCGACCGCTGTCGCCGGATGTTTCCTGTCCACACAAATCACCAGTGCTTTCGTCTTTCGGGCGTTGATCTTCATCCCAGCTCTTCCCAACTCGACCTCAGCCGATTCAAGCTTCTCCTTAAGGTGAGCCTGACTTTCTACACACACGACCCAGTGGTCAGCGAAGGCAGAACCATCCATTAAGGCGTCATGGAACTGGTATCCTAGTTGCGGCATCGACAATCCAAGAACTTCATCCATTGCCGTGAATGGGGAGAATGGATCTTCTGATTCACACCTCTGTGGCAGTGAACCTCAGAATTGGGGAGAACTGCTATAGCACTGTCATAGGAGTGTGAGGTGTATCGGACTAGGGATGACGAAGCTCCAAACGCCTCGGTAGATCTGACGATTGTGTCATCCGAAACCGAATCAGACGCTTTCGAGTTGTCAACAAAGGCCAAGCCGAGGTTAGAAACGGTTGCTGAAGAGTGGCCAAGCAAAGCATGCAACAGTGATGTAGCTTCCAAACAACCGTCTCGATGTAGAAGTGCAAACCGGAGTTGCAATCCAAGGCTCCACCAATCAGCAAGTACCTTATGAAAGCATCGAACAAGGGTGGATGACACGGAGATCGGTATCAGTTGTTTCGGTGAAGTCGGATTTGGGGCCTTTGCAAATAGGGTAAACTGACAAGAGGCAACTGCAACAGAAAACCCCCCAGATAATGAGATTAAGTTGAAATACCCGAAACTAGCATTAATATTGAATCGGTGAAGCATTTTGGGAGTGAGCTTGTCCAGGCTTGGGGACGAATTGCCCATTAAACAGATCGTGCAGCCGACTTCCTTACCTGTAATTGGCTTGAGCAAACTCCAATCGGGTGGCAGCACTACGTGACTTGGCCGGCTATCCACTTGTTTTGGAGCAGAGTACCTGTTTCCAATACTGCTTGGCCTCCAGAGGTAGGCCGCAGTTACCTTTGCAAAGATCGTTCCACGACCCACCGAGCACAGCAGACTCTGTATCTTTCCTCCTCTGGTGACGCAAGATCCAGCTGAAGGCTTGCTGGGCTTTACGAATCTACTTTCAGTTAGTCAGTGCAGGATGAGCTTTTTGCCCACGGCGTGGACGTCCGGAAGTTTCAAGACCTGTTTCGATGTCATGATACCAGGCTGTAACCCTCGGGAAAAAGCCAGGTCAGCAATAGCAAACGAACTGTTAGAGTTAGATTTCATGAGTGAAACGATGCAACCCTTGGTTTGTACGAACCAGGCAGCTTCAGTCAAGTGAATGTGAACCTGTTTGACAGATAGTCTGGTCAGGGCTGCCAGATGATGATTCATCTGGATGGGCTCTCCATTTAAGCACATGTAGCCTGGTTTTGATCGGCCGGGAAATTACTGTTCCAGTCTAACGAACAGCGCGGTTTGCATCTCATAAGAGGGATATAGATTGTCAGCCAGACACAAGAGTGATTGTGACCCTTGGTAGGACCAGCGGACACCGGAGTTCTTTACTCAGCCAAGCTTATCTTCATTGTGTAGAATGTGGTGTGCGTGCCGGCGGTGTTGACTTGAGTTTATCTTCTTCGGAAACAGGCGGAACAGTCAGCACAGGCCAACTGAGCAACCATATTCGTTCCAGCACTTTTATGGACGTGGACTCGACGGTGGGCTACCATGCCAGCTTTCGATTTGCAGCACTTACAACAGTCCTCACATGTGGGCCCCACGAGTTTCTCCTGTGTGCTGGTCGGAAGTGGCGCAGAGGCCTCAGCTGGATCGTGTGGTTCACTGTCGAATTTAACCAGTACGTCGAAAAGAAACAGGGTGGTTGGCCCTGCCTGGAGTTGCTGAACTCTTAGCTCAACCAGACTGACATCCGGGCTACCCAATCGGCACCACGAGGAGGTGGTCCAGCGTGCCTTCTATACTATACTATACTATACTATACTATACTATACTATACTATACTATACTATACTATACTATACTATACTATACTATACTATACTATACTACACTATACTATACTATACTATACTATACTATACTATACTATACTATACTATACTATACTATACTACACTATGCTATACTATACTATACTTCATGAAATCTTACGTGTCAGGGAAATGCAGACACTTTCGCCGCAGTATTGCACGCAATCACCTACCAGTCAGTATTGAGTGGATTATTTCGGCCATTACCCATTTGATTTCCTTGGCCAAATTAAGCCCGGCAAAGTAATAGAGACTTTGTCACTCTTCAGGCTACAGTTAGTTGGGGACGCAAAATGGAGAACGATTATCAGAATGGACATCGTTACTGAGTGTAGTACAGAGTAAATTCAAACCAAATTTACGGATTCCCATCATCTTTTCTCAGTCTCCGAAACGGTCTAAAAAGCTTTTGTAACATCTATTGTTTTCGTGACACGGTTTCAGTCTTCCACAATGTAAGAATAATCTTCGTTCGTTAATCCATTTTCCTACATCACGCGAAGCTTGTGGGTTAGAAATGACGCAAAGAAGGATTTCTGCTGAATATGCCGTCAGCTACACTCACAGTAATGCAGTGATACTCGGCCTGTCCAAAAATTTTAGGAGAGCAGACTATTGCACCAGAGAACTTGCAGCTTGGCTATCAAAAACACATTATTTACGAATGACACAAACTTACTATGTGATTACGTGACAATTCCATTTCAAGCGACTGATCAGCAGTGTGATCAATTCGCACTTGGACAGGTTATAGAACCACTCCTGTCTAAGCGCAAGTTAATCACATTGCTCATCAGCTGCTCGTGGCCAAACGGTTAGTTGCTCAAACTACTAGCCGTGAGGTTGCGAGTTCAAGACTTCGTGAAGTCTCGTGAGATACGCAATGCTGTTGATTCCCAGTAAGGATGAAACGATGATGACGAATGATACTAACTTATTATGTAACTGAATAAGTCGGGACGTAACCCCATTTCCTGCGTGGGTGCATCGCGTACGACAAAATAAGCGAGAACAGAGGTAGAGCAAATGTTGCAACTTAGGAACCGAGCAGGATATTCACCTTTCAGCATCTCCTTCCCTCTCGATAAAAACCACTCCTCTGGGTGACCTATCTAGAGACAGAGCGAGATAGGTTCGTTTTTGTTTCTGATACAACAGTCATCCCAACAGAACTGAAATGGCTGTATTTCTGAGAAGCCGTGCGCTGGAGAATTGAACGTGCTCATGGACCTAGTCTGTGTGACTGTTTTGACCTTTTTTTAAGTAAGCTCACTTATATGCCCCTGACGAGTTATTTATCGAGCAAAAACACAACTCAAACCAATGAAGTGACACTAGTCAAAATTTACTGCAGCAAAAGTCTAGTTCACCGGAAATACGTCCATCGTACACTATATTAGACGTGGGCCATATCTCGGATGTAGTTTCGAGGGTGAAACATGAAGAAAGAGTATGGGCAGGAAAGCTGAGGTAAGACATCACACCACAGATGTCTGTTAGAGAGAGTGAAAGTTTTTCTTCATTTCCGTCATCCCAAAGCAGCGTACGGTGTTTTATAAGGGAGATGGAAGCAGTAACGCCGTCTGCACTTGAAATCGGTTGGACGTGCAATCCTCCATTGGAAGAAACGTTCGGCTGAAGTCCCTCATCAAAACCATATCTGGTTTGGCCTGCCTTCCACAGCGACTGCCGGGATGTGTTCGCTGTCACATGCAAGCGAGTATTCGAAGCTGCATTTGATAATTCGATTGTAAGAGGGGACCTATCATGGATAAACGGTTCCACCAGTATATGGTAGACACACCAGACAGAGGTGCCGTCTGGCATCATGTGTATCCCATAAGCTTCGTGTACACGGACCTCTTCAAGGGAAAGGAATCATCCCCTTCTAGACTGAGTTTCGATAGAAACTGCATCTTGGGTGGTGAGCTCAACTACACATACTACAATAAGCTACACATGAGCTAAAGACAAGAATCCCACCCATTATCTTCGTTATACTGTGGGGGGGGTATAGTAACTGCACTATTGCAGGTGCTATTTCAGGCTTTCCTCAAGCGCTTAACCTACTCACTCCATGAATCAGGTTTGACTCTATCGCCAGGTTTTAAATCAAACACTTAACTAGACATCAGCCATCACATAGTACTCTGCGCACCGCGTCACCTGTTCCAGCATGAGCGTAATTTCTTGGTTTTTCTTCACAGCTTGGAGAACTCAAGGCAAACGCTTGTGTAACTTTTCACAGGACTTGGTTAATGCAAGTCAACCTATGGAGCCTCATTTCTGTATCTTCCTTGTTCCTTAATCATTCTTGCTTTCATATTTCTGAGCGTTCTTCCTGCTACAAACTTGGATAACTTTGGTCACTTATCCCAATTGTCTTTTTTCACGGTAAGAACCAACCAACCAATACGTTAAAGCAGCGTGAGTAGATTTTTTGCAGTTGAAGTCATAACTTCTGACGTTGAATTCAAAAGACTTTAACAGTGGAATACTTTTTACTAGCAAGCAAAGCTATCTGTAATTTTGTGGGTACCAAGGAAATCTCACAAGTTTATCTATGAATATCCCTACCTTGACAGTTGTCGCAAGTCGAAATTCAGCGACCGACACCGTATGCACGAAAGCCCTATGGAAAATTATCAGTGCATTCTAAAGGTTCTTTTACTTGAACACGAGATTCCCAGCATTGTGGAAATCGATCCATAACTGGAGATCAGAATGTCAGCTACACATTGGTCTTGATAACTTTCTAGACTAGAGTATACTACGCTATTACTGGGTCTCGTATTCAGATGCATAAATTACGATTATCAGGTGCAAGCTCAATCTGGGGGAAGCAATGATTACACCAGTAACCGTTTCACTAATCCGATAATGCTATATGATGGATCCATACCACACTACGGCTTGATATTTGGATAAATTCCTCAAAATTCGCCTGGTGCTCGCATTTGACTCCAATATCCCACGACCCAACAACAAACTCTTATAGGTTACACAATTAAGGTAGCCTTCCCACATTCAATACCCAGTGACCTTGCTTTGGATGCGTGGAAAACCAAAATATTGCTCTGGTAGTTCACTCGATCTTCTTGTGTTACAAAAAAATTTCGCTTGATCCAACACTGGTGGCGACGCAACTTCACGCTAGTAAGAATGAGCGATTTCTGAGACACAAGGGTAATTGATTGGTCTAGCCCAGACTACTATGCTATCGTGAGCAACCTGAGTTTACCTTTGAGAACACAACCGTCGTTGTCCTCCGAACAGAGGAGTCCCCAGTTGAACTTAGTGGTTTTGATTCGCTAGATGTCAGACCCGATACCTCAAAGTTCATCAATTCACCCTGTATGATTGGTGTGAACACCTGAACCGTTCGCGCACAATACAAGCACATAAACAAACACAGACCTGGTTCCTGCATGTTATCTCTGAGTAACGGTGCAAGGCAGACGGACCGCAATAAACAACGTGGCTACCTACATCAATGTAGTAAACGGTGTCGCGTGAAAGAAAGTCCGACAATGGCAAAGTGACAATTGTGTGACTCCGCAACTTTAAGACTACGGTCATCATTGGTAGCTACAACTCCCTGGAGGTCTGCAAGACACAACCTTACATGAATAAGGAAAAAATTTGTAAGTACAAGTCATATCATCAATAGAATAGTAGCTAGTATAACCCGTCACACCTTGGATAGCATGGTAGAATATAAGCAGCCTTTTGAACAGTATTGAAAACTCAAAACAGAAGCATGTGATCTTGCGTCAGTTTGAGGAAAGAGAGGTGTATAGGCCTAACTCGAGAGTGAATCTCTGAAGAATTGATCAATCCAGGTAGCCTGTGGTATAATTTGGTTGTTTTCTCTAACACCACAGGAGAACCTTACTTTACACGAACAACAACACCTTGTTTTGATGGTGTTCGTGTGTCAGCAAAACTTCTGCATGCACCAATTTTTCTCCACAGTTGATTTCACTCGGAATCTGCGAGCTCTTCAGCCGACAATGAACGAAACATTCTGTACTGGTCAAGTACACATATCTAGTCTTCAAGTAAAATATAAACTTTACGTATACTCTGGGACTTTGCGTAGCTGATGAGTTCCAAGAAGGACGAACATCATAAACCAGAGATTCAGCTGGGTTCCGGGTGACTCTCCTGTCAAAACCAAATTGGTACGCAGATGAGTGTATAACTCAAATTTCGTGCATTTTGGGTTCAAGCAGAACATAAGGTTGGTGGAAAATCAGGGACCGCGCCTACTTGATGAGCCCCAAGAAGGGTGAGACCGGTCGTGGGCTTTCGAAGAATTTTCAGCAACTCTAGGAGTAGTGTATTACGTCCATACCTTGTAATGACTTCGTCTGTAACAGGAATATTCAGGCTATAACGGAATCGCACATCCATGAGCAATGATTAAATCCAATAGGCCGTTTCAGCCCTCTCACTTTCTTTTGAATTCGTTTCAGAGACGTAACACCGCGTAAGAAACAGAGAACCCGTTCATCTGGTGACCGACAAGACAGGTCGAAAGACTCGCTGACCTGGGCTGCAACAACCAACCACAATAATATCACTTACCAAGACGCCGTCTACTTGGTTTGATAACGGAAAATCTTTGTGGAAAAAAAAGCTTCAGCTTCGGTAGTGTATTTCAGTGAGTAACTTGTCTGTTTTTCATCCCAATCCGTTCATCTTCACTTGTTCCCCACTTTCATTGATGTCACGCTATTTGTGTTGGGCAGAATCAAGTATGGAAAATTTGTTGGTTCCGGTGCCTTCACTGGTGGCTGATCAGATGACTGCTAATCCGTTCGCCGAAGTTGGCTGCTAACTTGCAAATGTTCCGTCACCAGGCGACAGGGCACCACCAGTGATTGTCTACTGATCAACAGCCATATAATCAACAACCAGTTGCCATAATGTGTCAGGAAATAAACCGGAAGTAGGACCGCCTGTTTCTTCAAAAAGTTTCAACCCTCACAGATGGTTGGAAGCGCAATGTTTGTTCTGCAGAAAAGCTTCGTTCAACAGAACTGCGATAAGAAACAGAGGAAAAACGGGGCATCCAAGCCATGGATTAATTAGAATAATGGTAAGGACGTCGAATAGATAGAGTTGTTTATAGGAGGGGATGACTCGCAAGGTGTGTCATTGGTTAAGATATAAGGTGTAGATAGCCAACACAATAAATACTTTTTGTTTCGGAAACCACCAGGCTTCAAATGAGTGGATAGTATCGAATAATTGATATATTAGAACAATCCGGTCTTTTCACAAAGTTTAACTTATCATGATACTTTTCAGGGCGATTTCGTAATCAGACCCTGAAACGAAACCATTCCACGCAAACAGTGTATAGTATTGTGCCCTCCCAACCACAATTCTGTTTGAAATCCCTCCTCATGGGAGCCAGTTTTATATTAAAAGTAGGAACGATCTTGACTCCATGATGTCCTCTACTCGAAGAGGGGGAACTGTAGGTTGTTACAGAGAGAACATTACTATAGTTTATCTTTGGAACAGTTTCCCACGGGGAAAACCACAGATATATATGTTTAAACCAAATCCGAGATGAATCCCAAAATTAAACAGATATTGCGGACTATTTTTTTTCGCGGAAATACGGTGAAGCGAGTGAATCCATGTCTACGTCGTTCGTTTATCGATAACGTTCTTTGGACTGGAATGAATGAATGTCGTTTTTCATTGACTTCTTATGCTTCAAGGGTGGAAAGATTTGGAGACATTACAACAGCTAACCGATTCCGAACCAACCGGTAGCTTACTGAAAATTAACCGAGGCTAATTAGGCACTCTGTACAACGAGAAGATATTTCTCCGCGTTTTAATAACTAGACGGGCTCATCGTGTTTGCTCTCCTAGTTGTTAATGGTGTCGAGGAAGACTAGGGATTACAAAACTAAACGTTACTACAGTCCTTAACAGGATAAGGCGACACACTGGAATTACTGATTTTAGGTAAACTTGTGAAGTTCAGGTGGCCTATGTGTGCAAAAACCCTCTGAGATAGACAATGCCTCTAGTTCACCTCTTCATATGCACTAACCTATCACTACGTCTTGGTCATCACGGCGACCAGTGCGCACGGGCTTATTCTATCTCCGACTCGAACATCTTAGTTGTTGCCGTGCTGTCTGATCAATGCTTCACTGACATAAATCGACCTTAGTGACGAAATTCACCTCAGAAATTATCACTGGTACCGAATCTTGAATGCATGAATGACGCCACAATCGAAGTGCATTAAGTGCTACTTGCTTCACTATCCGCCGAACAAGCAATGAACCGTTCCGACGATGTCACTCGTTAAAAACGGCAAGTGCACACTTGGTGGCAGGCATACAAACGCGGAATTGTCAAACATCAAGTCAAATATGCAGAACATTTCCAAGCATTCACTCGGATTCTCAACGCCCATCTTCCAGTAATTTATTGGCCTTGAAAAAGCTGGAGCCTAGGCGTACCATATTACTCATGAAGTTTTTGAAAGCTCATCAACCTTCCACGACCAGTCTCGCACTTCTTGGGGTTCATCAGACAGACACATTTCCCGAGTTTCCCTTCAGTCAACTTTGTGTTCTCCTTGAACCCAAATTGGACGGAATTCGCACACTAGTTCGCTTTTGACGTGAGACTCAGCTGAATCCATCGGAATTTCCCGTTTACGGTCTTCAACTGCGTGTACTGCACAAGACCGCCTCATCCCCAACTGGTACGATATTCGAAACAACTCAGTAAGTTGTCTAGACTTAACACACTCGTGCCTATTTCGTGGGCCCGAAGAAGGGTGAAACCAGTCATGGGCTTTCGACAACCTCATTAGAGTGTGTTACGTCTAGACAATGTACTGAAATATCTCGACTATCGTACCAAATGAAACATGAGGCAGCCTGGCGCAGCACATTCAGTTGAAGCGGACCATCATAAACGAGTGATCCAGCTGGATTCGGCTGAGTTTTCCGTTGAAGCCAGATTAGTGTGCAAATAGGAGCAGTTGGAGAGGCTAGAGCCCAGCTTACGTAGCAGACAATTCATTTGTACTTTGTACTGTATCCTTGTGCTTTACACGCCCCGTTCGTTCCTCTGGGTCGTCCTAGGGATGCGGCCTACTGTAAGATAGGATTGAACAGCGATAGTGATTTTAAATGACTTGTTTCATGTTCAGTCGTAGCGCATGGGTATTGTGTACCGTCTTGTGCACTAATTAAAATGGATACTGAGATTTCTATCATTGGCTTCATTACGGATCCAAACTCAAAAACTACTTTATTGGTGCGATCTCACAAGAGAGACTTCTTGCCTTTTCAGGCGTAAGCTATCCTCCAGGGAGGTCGCACACCGGGTCGAACCCGATGGGGAGCGGGTTTCTTCCACAACAGAATTACCATATGTGCATGCAAAGACTTTGGGGCACGATAGATTGCAAACGGTTAGGGTAGGACTTTCTACTGTTAGCCGCGCAAAGCGTGATCTCAGTTTCACACTGAACGGCATCCTTTCTCGACAAAGTCTAGCCAAAATGTCAAACTATTCCGCGCCTACGGAACCGTACAAACCATTTTGACGTATCAAACTGTGAGTGGAAATTGGGCGATCGATGCACTGAATCTGTTTAGTGCAGTTTGTTTTGCGTCTGGACAAGGTTGAGGAAAAACGAGTATTGACACACTCGCTGAAGAACTCATACGCGCCAATGATGACTGTACTAAATCGTTTTCAAAAAGTCACTCTTACTTAATGAGGGAGCCGTTTGAGGACATACCAGAGTGTATTCTCATGAGGGTAAGGTGACTGATGGCTCTTGATGGACAGATACTCGACAAGCAGAGGTGTATTCGGCAGAGCGTGTCCTACTTTCCACCTTAACCGGCGTGAATATGTATTTTCTTTCATCTGGCTCACCGCGAAATAGTTGCTGTTGTGCTAACTAGCGAGACTCGAGTGAGAACAACAGAAGACAAGAATAATAAAAAAAGACAATGGCATATTGGATAGGTATTGTTCATAAAACATTACTGATTATGAATAACTTGTCTGTTAGTAAGTTACTTACACCATGTGTACCAGATTCGCTGCCTTCAGTTCGTATTGTAAATGCGTGTAAATGCGTATTTCAAAAAAAAAGCCGCTCGTGCACGTAGCCCAGTCATAACGGTGCTCCACTGAAAAATTCATACAGTCCGTCAAACACTGATTATGCCCATGGATCTGGGTTGGTTTTTTGGGGTGGATACTTTGTAGGACTCCTCCACTGAAGGCCTACTACCAACCTGTCGCGTCAGAGAGCGTGCACGTTTGAGTTAGGGCCGTTGGCGCACTCCAGGGGAGGCGCGGCGCACTTCAATGGATCGCCCCAAGCTGTCTGCTTAGTCGTCACTTAACTGCACTTTTCCATACGGCAGCAAGATGCCAGATAGATAATTTGGGAGGCAAGCTGTAGCCACTTCTCATAGAGTGTGGCAGCCGTCTTCCTTGGTCCTCCGATTAGCTACAGCAAACTGAGCTCGAATATAAATAAAATTTGGCCAGTGCCGTTTCTGAGCTGACCTGGAGGATGGTGGACTTTACAGTCAAATATTTGTCTTCATGAAAGTTCTCTTTCCTAGTTATTCAGCTTTCAGGTCCAATTCCATGATCAACCGTTTACTGGACCCAAAATAATCATCTGAATGTCTGCAACTTCTGGTGTGACGAGCCTCAAATGAGACTACGCCTTAGGACAGACTGTCTCTAAGAGCCTGCCACTCTTGTATGGTCTCATCTGGATTACATCGAAACGTAAGGCCCAGTGGCTTTCCAGTGACCTACCAACACAAAGAAAGTTCAATCTCAGTGTCCAACCAGAGAATTAAATAGAAGAAATCTTAAGCACCCTCCCACCTCTGTCTTCGTCATGTGAGTTCGTCAAAATCGTCAACAGCGCTCCGGAACAGGATAAAGGCTGGGCATGGTGAACCGGCTTCCAAAACGCTGGTGACAGACAACACTAGGCTGTGGCGGGAACCTGTGTCTAGTTACGTCAACTACGGGTACCCTTGTGCAGGTCGATATCCTGACATTTGCAGTGCACTTTGGTATAGCATATGTGAGCAACCCAAGGTCACGTTCTTAGCAGTGAATTTCTGTCGCCTGGGCAATCAGTTCGACTTTTGTTGACCTCTATAGTGCACCAGTATGAATCCCTGAAACTCACTCGTGCATAGGAGATAGTATGATTAAGAGCTCTATGATGATCGATCACGTGGAAGCATGAAAGGCGCGAAATAAGAAAACTGGGTGTGGCCTGAGAGAATGTTGCATGGCGTGATCCAGTCGGTCGTGTTGTCATACCACAGGGATTTGTTACATCGTTATTAGAGGCTTCTGGTTGAAAGTCAACATGCGCCAGATGATATAGAGTGGATCAGGGCGTTTGACAAACATTTCAAAAATTTTCTTGTTTCAGACGGGTCTAAACACTAAAATGAGGCCACAACTGCTTGAAATAAGTGTTAGGTCAAAGTTTTGTGTGAAACGATGTCGACTGGCCCTTAGCCCAAGGGCAGAAAAAGCTTACAACGAAAACTTTCCACTCCACTAGTTAAGACCTAGTTAACATAGGTTGAAGAGCCTAGACACATTGTACAGCTGTTTCATTTCTCTCTCATTCTTGCTGGATCCCAGCTTAATCTTTCGTTTATGATATCCTAGTTTGCAAATGAGTGTGTTTCGCTAAGTGTGTATAGTTTTGTAGCCAAACAAAACACGAAATTGCCGGAAGCCCGGTGATTGTGTCTACCTAGTGAACCAGAGACGGGACAAAAGAGGTTGCGGGTTGCCTAGGTGTTTTCAGCAACCTTGTGACTAGCATGTTCAGCCAAGAAAATGACGTGTTCTTCTATAACAAGGAATTAAAACTAGACAGTCACTGAACCGTCGAGCGTTGCTTTCTTTCATCCCCCAAAAGACTCAGTAACTGTAAAACGTTCCAAAGATTGGTATTGTTGTCTTCTTCAAGTCAAACCGAGCCGACAAGATTGCAATTATGTGACTGGATAATGATCTAGCTTTACTTATGACGGTAGCTTCAAAGGACAAATCTGGGTCAGTGACACTACAAATATGAGCTTTCCTCTTAAGGTCCATTTTGGAAAATATAACGTCTTGCCTTCAGATTTTGGAGAGTATTTCCTTTAGGAGGAGTTTGATCGAAGGAAATTCTGTACCCCACAAACTATCTCATCGGTGAAGGGGTTGAGAACTGTACTATTGAGCCAACCAAAAAGTAAAGCATGAAGAACCAACAGTGTAAACGCGCTTCCACTTTTTATAGGTAATAACGCTGTCATCACAACAATGGTGATAACCTCTGTTTGCCAACAGAATTCTCCCACTTCATGCTTTATTCGCCATGTTGGACTAGGCTTGATAAAGCCCCAAGGGTGTGTTCTGCTTATCGATGCCGCGGGTCACATCGCACTCTTTTGTTTTTTCTACAGCCCTGTTGCCCATCAGACTGAGGGTCAGAATCGCGATATGATAGGGTGGTATGAGCCATCGTTATCAGGATGTCATTGTACAAGCCGTTGTTGACACTGCCCATCAATCTTGTATGACCTTATTCCACGTGTTTAACATCGGCTCACTTGCAGTCTGCGAACACAGTGACCTAGACGATTCACGGAGAGGTACAAAACATCCGTTTATAAACTGTCGTGGAGGCCGTCGGAGTTTAATCAATAGATAAATAACCGACCGCTGTACACTTAATGGAAAGTTGTTCTTCTCGCATAGGAAGGTCGTAGTAAACATGTGATGCTACCCGACCCGTCGGAGTTTCACCAGAACAAAAACCAATGAATGGCCTTCAAATTGAAGGAACTACTAATTCACGACAGAATCATCTCAACAAAATCTTAACTTTCCTTGGGTTCATTAATCGGGAACAGCTCGTTTTCATCAATGATAGTCCTGATGGTTGTAACCCTGTTTGAAAGACCCAGTGCAGCTAAACAATGTGAATTCCGTCACAGAGACATCATGAGAACACGTCTCTGCCTGGACCCAAAGCTCGTGGCTCGACTGGAAACCAAACGTGTTTCTGAGATTAGATCATGCTGACCACTTTAAGTACGGAATAATGGTGGCTTTAGCCCACAGATGTGACGTAAGGCAGTCATGTATAGCTGAAAAATGAGGTATACATGTGACGTTTTCCACTACTCTCTCCCTCTCTGTGCAGAAGTTTACTTCCTGAGAAATTACACACAATTACTCCCTATGAGCAAAACGCGGTCATGGCGGTAAGCAACGCTGACTGAGCGTATCCTTTTGTCAGCTACAAGACGGCGGGTTGTCATCATTGCCATGGGAACCGATTGATAGACTAGAGCGGCAAGAATAACTAAGCAGTGAAAGTTTTGGTTGTGATACCAAGAAGAAACGAAATTCTATGCTAATTCACAAAGTACGTCATGGTTACCACAATATCATATCCACCTTCCGATGGGAACATCGTAGTAAGGGTGTACCAGTTCGCAGGCTACACCAGCGGTCTCTCCATCTTGAATGCAATGGAACGAAAGGTTAGCCCCATATTCATCGAGTTCCCAATACAATGCTGCCGTCCTCCGCATAAGGTCATATGCTTTTGTCACTCTTATTTGAGTCCGGATAGGTGGTCATCCAAAGCGATTCTCCAGAGCGATGCAGATAAGCGCGGGAGAAATTGCATGAAACTTCTCAAAAGCATTGTCTAGACATAACGCACTACTCATAAGGTTGCTGAAAACTCTTTGACCATTATGAACGAGAGATTCAGTTGGATTCATTTGAGTCTCCCGTCAAAGCCAAATTAGCGTTCAAAAGAGAGTACTTGGCAAATTCCTAGGATCATCTTCCATACATTCTCAGAAGGCACAACCATTGGACAAACTAAGGGTTGACAACATCCTCATACGTGAATCTTCGAGTTAGACTGAGCCAAATATGAGTTGGACAGGTCAATGAATCAGTTATTCTTTTCAGGAAGAAGGAACGCTAGTTTTGGGTGGTTCCGATGGAGTGTGACTTTACCGTGACTGGAATACTGCCAAAGCGCACACAGTTCATGAAGCTAACACGGTTTCCAAGAAGCAATACCTGATAGTGACAGCAACATCAAGAAACGAAAGTACTTCTTCAGCAAATACACTCATTTTCATAACAATTTAGTTTTCACGGGAGACTTACCTGAATCCCAGCTGAATCCCTCGTCCATGATGTTCTTTAACTGAATGTGCTGCACCAGGCCGCCTCGTATTTCAGCTGGTACGGAATTCGAATATCGCAATACATTGTTTAAAGTTTTTAGCAACCTAACGAGGACTGTGTTACGTCTCTAGAAAGTACTAATTTTTTTCGTAAGAAACACTGGCATGCAGCAGTCGAACTGTATTCATTTCGACTTATTGATTAGTTCAAAGCGAACTTAATACCAAACAGGGTCACGAGAGATTCAACTGGGTTCCAGGTGAGCCTCCCGTCAAAACCAAATTGGTATGCAAATGAGTGTACTTATCGAAATCGGTCCAATTTGGGTTCAAATTGAACATAAGGTTGACGGAAACTCGGGGACTGCGCCTCCCTGATGAGCCCCAACAAGGGCGAAACCGGTCGTGGGCTGTCGAAGAATTTTCAGCAACCTTATGAGTAGTGCATTACGAATATACATGTATCGTGATATCTCGAATATCGTAGCAACTGAAACATGAGGCGGCCTGATGCAGTACATTCAAATGCTTGAAAACATCACAAACGAGATATTCAGCTGGGTTCCAGGTGAGTCTCTCGTCAAAATCAAATTGGCATGCAAATGAGTGTACTTCGCTGACCCCAAGTTTTGTTGTCTTAGTCACAAAAATAGTCGGATTTTCCTCAATGTTCATTTTGAAAGTCCGTATAATCAGCTCAGCTTAGAACACCTTGGGTCAACAACGATCACTTGCTGTTGTCGACATCTTAAGTGCAAGCCCAGGTGCAAACAGCTGCTTCATTTCTTGTTCTTCTTTTCCTTTTTGTCTTTGTTTCCGAAACAACATGCATGCAGATTACCAAGATGATGGTCGGTAGCCAACTTGAAAGCACCAATGTGGGAACTGAACCCAGATCACCAAAATGGTAGTCTACGGTCTTATCCAGCGGGTCACTCGGACTGAGCATTTTGAAGCCCTGAGGCATTTGCAGAATAACGATCAACTACTGTATTCTAAACCTCATAAAGATGCTGGAATCGTTTCTTAGTCAGAGCTGATTATATCATCAGGACGAATAAAATTCTTTCAGGCAATTTACATTTTGCAAATTGAAAAAGGATCGGGACAAAAGACACTTTATTGAAAATGTTATGGCTGAACTTCCACGCAGAAGCAAAGAGGAATCATTAATGCTGATACCTTTGAGCGCATCCGTCCCACTGGCGCCCCAACACGTCGATTATATGGTCTGTCAAAGGTGTATAAATCCGGTTCACCACTGGGACCCATTCTCGACATGTTCAGCTTTCCATGCTACTCCGCCGGCTTACCATCAGTATGGAAGTATCTGTGTATAGTCTCAAGGATACCTTCAGTTTCGTGAAAAAAGTTTAAACAGCCACGACCGAATAACCAGCGCATATCCCCTCTTGACGTAGTTCAATTATTCGCTAATGTGCCGCTCATTTGTGGCTTGATGGAGTGTACTGACAGCTAAATCTGCATCACCGTCCCCCAGAGCATAAAGACCTATTGCTACCTTGCACCAAGGACGTGCGACAGAAAGATGGTGTCGCGATATGATCTCCCCTAAGACTCATTTCAGAATTCTTCATGAACAGGTTCGAAACCCGGCCATTAGGTTCGCTAATCCAACAATTCATGATCTAGTGTCGCTACGTAGATGACACTTTTGAGACTGCGGAAAATAGCATCCGTTTCATCTCTGTCTTTCAGTCCCTCTGTTTTGCGTGCTAATGTTCATCCGACTATTTGAAATGCACTACCAAAGTGCATTTACTCAACATCAACAAACATAAGAAAGACCACGGAAATGCTGAACGAAGACTATAGGGAAAACCGAAATGGACGGGACAACACACTCACTTCGAGGGTTTTGTCCTATCAAAACAAAAGGGAAACGTAACAAAAAACGTTTAAATGAGAGGGTTATAAACATTTGTTCCAAAGAATACCTGCAAGAATAACTAAAACTCAGGGATAGTGTTTTTTTAATAAAAAAATGGCAAACCACCACTACTAATCATAGTAGAAAATACGCAGTCTGCCACTAGTAGACCCTTGAAACCTCGAGAAGAAACGGAACAGGCCTACCTCAAACTTCCACTTCAACTAGGCTCAATTGCTACTTCGATTACCAAAGGAGTTTGGTTGGTCTCACCTATAAATCAGCCAATCTGCGTTTCATTTGCAGGTCAAGCCCTACTAGCTGATTACAAATGAAAGACAAGCTGTCGAATTCTAGCACAAGCTTCTGTGTGAGCTCTTTCGGGTTTGTGTGGCCATTCACAGATAACAGCCCATCTGGCTGTGTTGACGGCAAGCACGACAAGCATTGCAAAAACCCGTATGAATGTTGTGTGTACCAGGTATATCTATACGATCATACAATCTGCATCGACCACCCCAGTCGCGATTAGAAGCTAAGTGAAAGTGATTTGGTGTATCACGTTAGTGTGGCCATGACAGGAACAACCGCTACTATTCTGTTTCTGAAACCGTATTGAGGCGAACCAAACCGATTAATGAGTAATTCACCATTTCTTGCTTTCCCGTTTTTAGTCGAAGAAACATCTCTCCGAGTGAAAAGGTAATCCAGCACAGCACAGTTTCATACACGCACACAAATGCGCACAGAAGTGTGTTCCGTTATTTCGTATGTACGCGAGTTTGCCCTAGCACCAGTGTTTACTCGTCTGGCATAACTTTTACGGTTGACTGCGGAAACCAAAATGAAAGATGTCTATCTTTTCGAAATTCAACGTTGCGATAAGAGAGAGGAAAAAGCAGAAAAATCACCTTCGCAGAACACGCTACTCGTAGGGTTGCTTAAAACTCTTCAACAACCCACAACAGGTTGTGCCCATCGTGTTCACCGAGTTCCCGACAGCCTTATGTTACACTTGAACCCAATTTGTGAACCATTAACTAAATACACTCACTTGCAGATTAATTTGGTTGTAACGGGTGACTCAGGCGAATCTCGCGTGAATCTCTCGTTTATGATTTCCTAATTTGCAACCAAGTGTATTTTGTCGGTTGCACACAAATCGCTGTTCAAGTGGGACATGGGGTTGACAAAAACTGGGTGACTGCGCCTACAAAATGAGCGCCAAGAAGGGCAAAACCGGTCGTGGGCTGTCAAACAGTTTTCAGCAACATTATGAGAAATTATTCTGCGATATATCGATTATCCCATCAACTGAGACATACAGCGGCCTTTGATGGCACAATCAATTAAAGAATATCGTGAACTGGAGATTCAGCTTGAATTCAGTTGGGTAACTCTTGATCATCAACTTAATTTGCAAATGAGTGTATTTCACCCGGAAAAATATCCGTCTGGTCATTTCGTACTGTTCAGAAATCTATAGACGGAAACGGAAAGCAGCAGGAGAAAAAATGAAACACATCTTTTCCTGTTACTGTCACTATGTGTAGCGGAAAAGTGTGGATATAGCCCCGTAGATGACATCGTCGGCGAGTTATCGGTCTGTTGTTTACTGATGCACGCGACAAATGTAACCACCTCATTTACAAGCATAGTCCTCCAGACCCGGACAGCACAGTGGTCAACTTGAGGCCTTCCGCTTCGACGGCCCGGATTTGATTCCCTACGTCTACTCATGATGAATGGTACTGGTTGTCCTCTCATTACTAAAATTCCCGTCAAATACTCTCGAATTTCCAATTGCCATCATGGACGCACTTCGATTTCATGAGTCTTAGCTAATTTAACTTAATAGAATTCCATTTACAAGCCATTATTACCGGATCTTAGTGTCACTGGTAACCATTCGTAGTTGCAAATTAAATTTACTTTGACAATAAGCCAAGAAATGTCACGTGACGAACGGGATGCTTGGAGTAAACTCTTCGCCTAGTTTGGTGTTTTGCCCTTCGGTCTATGCTTTAAAAGTTGGTTTCAAGAAAGGAGATTTCAGGACTGATGGAAAACGCCCTTTGTTTGGCGATTCCTGTGACAGAAAGTACATTCTGACAGGATTGCTGCATGCGAAAAACAGAACTAATGGGTCTAAGGTTCTGCTGAGAGGGTCTTTCAAAACCTTCATGAAGCGAGCTTTGAGGATCGCGTTTGACGAACGTCTGAGTGGTCCCAATAAGGCTTGAAGACGATGCACTCAAATTAGGTTTTCTTTCCTTTTTTGAGCACAGTGAAGATTCAGTCACATCATGTCGGTTTTTATAACTCACATCCCTAATTGTAACTTCAGAAAGGTTACGTATAACGTAACGTGTAACGTACGGTTACGTAACGTAAGTATTTATGTTTCCCTATTCCTCAGACTAATTCATTACCCTTCCGGTGGCTGCTCAAGTTTCAGGGCTGAACTATTCTATTGTATACAAAGTCGACTCTATATTAACCGTTTTTCTATATTAACTGTTTTCATTACTCGATTTATTCACATTCATTTCTGGGTTCGTTGTTGAACATTTTGTCCCACTTTGAACTGCACAACAGCTTGCCCGCTTAATTTGTCCGATATTACACTGCCCTTTCTGTGCCATCCTGTGTTGCTAACTGCCCAACGTTCAATCTAGCCGTAAGCTTTCCTTTAAATCTGCTCATTATTTACTGTTAATTTCTTATAGAACCACGGTCTACCTATCTATACTGTCTGCCCACGTCTAATTCAATATATTGTTTGCTGCCCAGTTGAAACTACTGAACAAACGCAGGTGAAGTTCGTAGAATTCGGTTTCGCCGTAATTATTACTGACCGTCCGTCGTTGAATTAGACTATACGTTACCTGTCAGATAGGACACCTAGATCGTGCGTTTAGGCTAAGTAACCAATTCCTTGCCTTGAGATCACGGCCTTAGCACAGGATCGTACACTCTGGGTTAGACACTGATAGAAAGTGTCCATTTGCCAAGATCTGTTGGGACCTATTTTCTGTTGAGGAGATCAGTGCGTTGGTAGGTACTCTGAACCATATTCATCAAGCAGTGTAACCATGTACGAATTAAAACAGTCAAAATACCGTACATACCCATCATACCCAAACATTGGGTCCTTAAGATGAATTCAGACCAATGGGAATGCATTAAACGATGAGAAGAACTAACCCTGCATCAGGTCTAGTAGAACTGCGTCGCTGGTTGCACTAAGCTGCTGTCGAAAGCCTCCGACGCTCCACACAGAGGTCACATCTGGGCAGTGAGAGCCTATCAAGTTGAACAGCTTGAAGGAACAGCTCGTTAGTAATCCGCAGCCCCAAACACGGCAAACGGGCTTTAGGTTTATGCACACATACATGCATGCGTTCATACACACTGCCACGCTCCAGATCGGTAAACTGTTTCAAGGTTATCTTGTCAGTGTGGTCCGATACGAACCAAAAACACCAGCAACAAAATCAAGGACGCTGTTGTTACCAGCTTTGCGATCGATCGTCGACTGTCTTTCAACTAGGACAATGACGTGGAGAACGAATACACATAGTGCATCAAGTACTAGATCCAGGTTTCCATTTTCAACAACTCCAGCTGTACTCTTATTGACCTTGCAAATTAGTGAAACGTGTTATTCTATTCAGAGGATTTGACTGAAAATTTTCGCTTCGTTAAATTCTGCAGAAATTATAAAAACGACAGATGATAATGTTGCTGTCTCTGATGATGATGATGATGATGATGATGATGATGATGATGATGATGATGATGATGATGATGATGATGATTAAGTTGATAGTCAATTGCGTTGGGCGGAAAAAAGTGCTGGCCGCAAGAAGCAAATTATTCCAATATCCCAGCTGCTGAGTTACGTGAGCGTCATCAAAAGTAGAGCCCCAATGGACGTTACAGAAGTCAACCGACACTTAGCACTAAATTAGTAGTAAAGTAAGAAAGAATAAACGGTTTGGACATGCAACGTGTATGCTGTGAACAACACGCTGCCAGTATATTACATAGGACATGTGTATGCATAAAACTGAGTTGAGAATGTTTACCTCGGATGAAAACCAGCCCGCGGACCACAAAGTACAAATCAGAACCAAAAGGGGACTGCCTGAAACTGGATCGCGTCAACGGTTACAGTAATTTTTTTCCAGAAGGTAGTACGGGTTCGGTAAACCTTGAAATTTGATGTCAAAAAAGACACGCTTGGGATGGAGCGGAACCAGTGACTTTCCGCTTTTTAGGCAGATGCTATTTTTAAAAGTTGAGTTCCTGCTCTAAATAAGTAGCGAACATCGTTGGAAAAGGTGGCCTTAGGGCCGTTTTGTGCACCACATGATTCGGCATAGGCGAGAACTTTGAATAGCAAACAGTTTCTGCGACTGAGCGTTTAGTTTTCGTTGTCAGACTCGTCAGAAAAAAAATCAGGGACGCAAGTACTGTAATTAGGTTGACTGCCCCTCTCGCCCCCTTACTGCTTCCGTATGCTCAACTCTGGTGACGCGGAGGCCGCTGCAGCTGGATACGACAGGGTCGGTATTGTGGTAAGCCATCTAGCGAGAATATCTCTACTTGACTGAATACCCAGTGATAATCGACCCTTCACGGTTTGCTTGACAACGTCTGTGGAAGAGTCTCTATACATTTTATTTGACTATGCTCGAACGACAGTTTCTATAAGACTCTCGGTGCTCCTCCACCACGGGCTAAAAGCTCTGATGTCGTTTTGGTCGCTGGTTATATGATCGCGCAGGTAGGTAGGCTTATCTCTGCTAAGAATCAGCTGGTTGGTCGTCTTTTATTGGACAACGAAGGGTTGCGTCCACAGACTTATCTTTTGCAGTCCCAATTTCCAAAAGAGCGGAAATCAATGACCCCGTGGTGACCGCAGACGAAAAAGCCCCGGTAACGAGAATCAGCTCCATTTTCTGGAATACCCATGTGGACTCTGATGACGCACTTGTTGGCGGCTGCATTTCATTGCGGTTCTCAGGTTTACGCAGAACATGCTCACCTCGTTCAGCCATAAAGAAGTTCCTTGATCCGGTAATCTGGAATAAAACAAACCGACCAAAAACGATCCCTCCTACGCCTATCTGCTGAGCTGATGTCGGATGTTAACGTAACTAGAGAAAGATATCTAAAGCTATATACGATGCCGGAGCTCCTACCTGCGATACAACTCAGCTTACCCCTTTTAAGCATTGGGTTTCCGATAAGACCGTGGCTCTGCAGGAGACCCGACGATGGATTGACGCCAGTTGCAACCACAATCCAACCAGCCGCATCATCCGACACTAGTTAAAGAACTGAGTGTCCAAGCAGACCGGGATGCATGGTGGATCTGAAAGACCGAAGAAATGGAAGAAGTGAGAAATGCTGGAAGTGTCCACAGACTATTTCACTTGATTCCCTCGGTAGGTTTTCAGAAGCCTTCTAAAAATGAAACCATCAACGACCACAATAGCTCTCTGATATCCAACAAGGGAGAATGTTTTACAGAGCAACAATCCATTTGATCACCCATCCAGAGTGTTGGCCTTTGACGGAAAAGTGGGGTGTGAATATGAAAGATCCTGTCATCCAATGCCTGTCTAACTTATTCGCCTCTATCTAGAAGAAATAGACCATCCCAGTCAGTTGGAATAAATCAGTAATAGGATACTTGCATTGAATGTAGTGACCACAGAGGTATCAGCTTCACTCTCGTTATAACGAGGTTTCAGGCGTCACTGATTCGTCTCATCTTAAAGCGGCAAGTAAAACCCTAACCCATGAGCCTGAAGAGGGATTTCGACCACATTTTCACACTCCGTCAAGTGTTACAGCCGCGCCACATGTACAAACGACCTTAATCTTGGTGTTCTTTGACGTGTGCTGTGAACCAAACTGGGTATGCCCCAGACGTTCGTGAACGTGACCCGGTCCTTATATACACATCTTAAGTCCTGTGGGAGTGTATGGGGAACCTTCCAGAAGCTTCCCTTCAAGGAGTGGTGTTCGGCAAGGATATCCACACTCTTTAGAAGCCATAGAAAGGCAAACAGAACTGGAGTAAATACCCAACAACCTCTCACTAATGATGTATCTTCGCATGGTAAGGAAACGTTTGCAAGCTACTTGCCAAGCCAGGCGAATAGATCAACTGTCACCTGATCAAAAGCCGATCACGCAAAGGTCTCCTGCGGGAACACGTCATCAGGTCCGTGGGACAGGGAGCGTTGTCACATACAGAAGCCAAACGGTTACAATTCTCAATCCTCATTTTGACAAGCTACTTCTGGAGTCAATCCTCACAATGCTGTTTTGCTCTACCTCGCTTCGTCGTAAAGTCTACAAGTCCACATTTGTTGATAACATGTGGGCCTTGTCCTCTCCAGCTGGCAGCAGCCAACCATACACGCGTCCCTCTTGGCGATCGTCCTTGCAAATGGCTGCAAAACAGGTCAAATCTGGTTTCGTCAAACCGACCTACTGTCTTGTTTTCTGACTGTACGGCATGCAGTGGCGTGACATATTTCCCACATCTACATTCATCTTCTTCTGAGTTCACCGTTTCAGTGACTGGAACGTTATGAACGTTATAACCACCCGAGCAGCTGGCAACCGTGAGGATGAATACTCTTTTTCCTATCCAGGAGATAGACACATCCTCAGTAAATCCGGCGTCACGCCCACATAATGTGGAACCCACTTTCGCGCCGCATCTATGTGGGTGGCTTCGTGGAGAGGAGAGGGGTGGAAATGCTGACGGTCACTGAGTATTTATCCAATATCAAACAAGACACAGAGAGTAATAGGCCGAACGAGCCACGCTCAGCAATGAAAGAAAACACAACCATTGTTGTCAGGCTATTTATAGAGCGTTGCCCAATAAATACTTCTGCAACCTCACCCTAGACCTAACTGGCAGGTGGCCGGCGTTAATGTGTCTCTGTATCAGCAGTACCCACCGAGCATTGTTATCGGACCCATGACCCATCAGTGTCCCAAGCTGTCGAAACTCAAACGAGCGATGAGATCATCTCGGTGAACTAGTTAATGAAGTTACAAATATTCCCCACACGGGCAATGGAGGTGATGGACTATACCAGATTGCTGTTGCCCAAAATATACGTTTTGACGTACAATACAAGAACAGCTGATCATAATGCGTTGAGCCCACCCAACAAGAAACAACGTGCAGGATTGGAAAAAAAATGGGCGGATGAGATTTTCCGTCAACATAATAGAAACAGTGCTATTATTGTCTTTTAGTTCCATCTGGCTTATATGATGAGGTATAAGTTTCAAACGTCTACTTGGTATGCACCGACTAATCTGAGTTGAATGTAGTGAAGCATCTAAGCAACGTCATTTAATCGTTTGAGCCAAGGAGTACCATTAAACGTCCCGATATTAGAGAACAACTCAGAATCCCAAAAAATCTGCCTTTTAAGGTGCCCTATCGGATCTTTTACGCCAGGCAACGGATGTCCAAACATTAATTTTGGAATTTCAAACTTGGTTGGCTTTCTCCAGAGTAGGGGAGACTGGGTGACACGGCGCACAGAAAGTAGGAACAGACCGCTACACCTATGTGCCTCTCACGTTTTGCATCCATCAACCACGGTGTTTCAAACTATAAGAAAACATCAATGCATCACTTGGATACTATTGCGTTCAAACTAGCTACTGACACAGACCGACCCCGTCACAGTTAACCATAAATGACGACGTTGTATGAGAAACTTTCTCTTTCTCCGTCTACCTGAAGCAACAGCCTAGATTCGGGTCGCGCTGTTGTTTGTGTCGGCTTTCACTTACCATTTGCTCGCAGAACCTATATCCACAAGTGTTGCAAACCGGTTCTGTAAATGACCGAATGACTGAAATCAGTTAAATGCACCCAGTTTACAAATCTTGTCACAAAAACGGTCGGAGGTGGAGAATCACTGGAAATAATTGTGATACATGCTGGTTAGATTATGGCTCGTGAACGGGATGGGAGGTGCTATGATCCTTAAGGGTGATTGAGACAGTGCTGTCGACAGCTTATCGGTCCTGACGGACCGCCGCAATCACGGATGATTGAATTGCACCGACGGCTTACATGGTGGGGACATCAATCTGGAGTCAGGCCTGTGAGGGTTCGATTTCTCAACTAAGGCGTTATGGTGCACCAAGGCGAACCGGACATAGCTCTAGCCGTGGAAAGATCCTACAAGTGCACACCGGTAGATCAGTTCATCGCACGCATTTCCGTCACATGTATGACAGTGGTACACGAATGATGGAGAGTAAATGTAGTGAAACAGACAACTATAGAGGGTTGAAGTCCTGTAAGCTGACTATCTTGTATCTTGTTGTCAAAACGTGAGTGTAATGATCATGTCGGAATAATTCGTCATGTATTGTTCAAGCAGGTGATTGTGTACAAAATCTTGACAATGAAGAACCTCGGTAAGATCTTCTTTGACACTCCGCATAATCGCGTTCTTTACATAGATGAGAAAATCTGTCGAACGGATTCCCTAAATTTTTGGGTTCACTGCATATAGCAGATGAAATGATGTGCTGAGATGATCTGTCAAATTCGCTTCAGCCTCTGTAGCCTCTGTTGAGGAGGCCACTGCTGTCTTTTCTGTCACTGCCTTTACTTGAAGGGTGTATTTTCACTGAAGTGAATGTTCGTGAGCAGATGTGGAGCGTCATGGTGGACTGGTTGTCAATCTAAGGGATTTGTTTAAACCCTGTTTCTGAACCAACAACAGCGCTTGGAATTCAGCGTCCACAACTGCAGTGTCGTTCAACCGGGGTCCGCGGAACCCCAGCATTCCTCCTACTGGTTCACGGGTAGCAGTTGGTTCTTCAAAGTTTAGGGCGGCATCCTTGAACAAAAGGCCTTGTTATACTGGGGACACTACTACTTGTGCCATATTCGAACGAAATCCAAGATTAGGACACAACAAAGACGTTGGTTGTGCTGACCCACAATTGAAGAAAGATAAGGAATCAGACAAATACACTCATTTGCATATCAACTGGGAGACTCGACTGAATCTCTCGTTTATGATATTCTTCAACTGAATGTGCTGCACAATGTACTGCACTCACCTTTCAGTTGGCACGATATTCGAGATATTGCAGTATATTTTCATACAGGAAACTACTCACAAGGTTTTTAGAAACCTTGTGAGTAGTTTCCTTTATGAAGGATCAGGATTCCTTAATAATAACTGTCAATGTAACAAGTTTATATTGTTGTAAGGTCAGCGAAGCATGGATTTTAGTTGTTGGTACTATGAGATTTACTGGTAGGCTAGTCAAATCAAAATTTTACTTCGCCGCTTCCTACTTCTGACTGAATCATTGACAAACTTCTCGCCTCACATTACAAATCACGTTACCATCCTGGAGCAAACCGACCAGTGTACTCTACTGAGGTTTATGTCTCTCAACTCTGGATTGAGCGTTTCATTTCCGTCCCGCACTGTCCCGCAAAACACGGAATTCAACGACCACCTTGTCCAAACATGCCTTAGTGCCAGGGGTTTGAATCCGGGACACCCTCTCGATGTCTAACCCCCTCAACGATCTCCGGATCCAGGAATGAGAAATTGAGAATAGACCTGTCGCTCATCTGACAAACCAGAAAAACGTAAGAAATTTATAGGCGTAAGTACATGGACTGCGTGTACGAACTACCCCTCTGAAGTCCCGCTGGTCACAGCTGAGTCGCCGTCTTTGAGAACAACAACCCACACTGAGACGGTTTGGGTGACGGTTTGCTCGAAGCACACCACCCCTGAGAAGTAATCTCGCCACGATTTGTGCATACGTTTCGGCGGCAATATCATACACGTGTTCCATCGTGTTCTGAAGTCAAGTTCAAACGTGCAGTGGCTATTAACCGAAGTCAATTTCACTCAGTCAATCACACAGTGACCCCATTATTTGCTGAAGGAACCGAAAAACCACCTGCCTTGTTTTTTGTCTCAATCTGCGCATAAAGGTGCCTAGAACTGTACCAACTTGCTGTGACAATCATGGGAATCAGATGTTGGTGGTTTCGGGATTCTCGTTTGAATATTCGTTCTCCTGTCCTGAAGCAATTATTCTGGCGAGTCCACACCAAAGGGGGGAAGCACTGGACTCAAGTTTCGCTCTTATTAGAGTTCATCAGCAGTGCATATCCTTGGCCGTGCCGGGGCTTGAACTCCGCAGATCTGACGTGCGAGGAGAGCGGGTTACCAGTACTCCAACAGCACGCGCCGGACGCATCTCAATTTTTACGTTTGAACAGGGAGTCCTTTTGAATCGCTGAAACAAAGCTTCCAATGCTAGCACTGCATTTATGTACGTGGCAAAATAAACGTTAATAGGGCCACTTAACCCAACAGTCAGTCGACGGGAGATGCAGGAAAGCCAGCTGTTTCAGCTTGTCCTTCTTTTAGGACCCACAAGACGGGTTTTGTATTTGATAAACTATGAACACATCACTGCTCCACCCCGTTACTATGGCGCCAGACCATCAATTACTTCTCATCACCCTAAACGGGTTAACAGTATTCCTCGATTGGGTAATTAAAAATACCAAATGAACTAGAGATTTTGCGGGACCCAATTAGAGAAATTTAGCTCTGGTTAGTTCCAGAGACGGAGCACAACGTAGTGTATTCACGGGAAAGTGCTCCTTGGTTTCAGCCGCACTTTCAAATTAACTGTTGGTTGTTAGATCTTCCGTCTTGCATCAGAGCCTGTTACCTCCATATGCGATAGCGTTTCTCGGGGGGCCAGGGTGTTGGCATCCCTGTCCCTTCGATAACCCGACAAAAGAGAAGACGCTTCGATAATTTTGGTTCAATTAGAACACAAGGTTCGCTGAGACTAGGGGAGTTCACCTACTCGATGAACTAGCTCCAAGAAGAACGAATCCGGTCGTGGGCTGTCAAATGGTTTTCAGCGACCTTATTAGTAGTGTGTTCTGTCTTCAAGAAAATATACTGTGACATCTCGAATCTCGGAAAACTGAAACACGAAGCGGTCTCTGTGTAGCACTCAGTCGAAGAGCATTATAGATGGGATATTCTCGTTAAAACCAAATTGATGTGCGAATAAGTGTATTTCACTACTCAAACGTCTCGGAGAAATGTCCTTTCAATGATGTGTATGAAGGGCTTGATTTTGCTGCCATCAAGTGGATGGACCGAAACAGTCTCAATCCGTCCGTACTTTGTAAGGGAACTTGTTTTATAGCAGGTGAATTGTCTGAAAAGTGTACTGGGTATTCCTTAGATCCGATTACACCGCAGTGGACTATGATGGTTGTTTGTAGGCGGAAAATTTCCCTAACCACGGGGACTGTGTTTTGTTCGTCTGGTTGTTCGAACAACCTCCTAAGCTTAGACAGGACAGACGTGCCTGACGTGTTCTTCTTACGTTCAGTACGTTTGTCTGCGACAAAATTGGGGAATGTACGAGAGTAGTAGTTTTTTACTGTAGAACCCGTCATTAAAATTTGTTTGACACGACACGCCCTTTCCGTCAGGATGGGACAAAGAAGTCAAAACGATTTTTAATAAATGTTGAAAGGTTACGAAAACTAGGTGTCCCAACCTGATCACCACTGCTGAACTGCTGTACCCATTTTACCCACCAGCCAGCCTTCCGTAAATGGTTTCAATGAATCGCGTTCAACGTGGTGGACATCCAACCTTTCCGAAGTAAGATTAGAATTGACAACTACTCTCGTTTGCACACGAATTTGGTTTTGACAGGAGATTCAATCGAACCCAGTTGAATCTCTCGTTCATAATGGTCCGCTTCAACTGAATGTGCTACACCAAGTCGTCTCATGTTTCATTTGGTAAGGTATTCGAGATATCGCAATACATTGCCTAAACGTAGCGCACTACTCATTATGAACGAGAGATTCAGCTGGATTCAGCTGAGCCTCCTGTCAAAGCCGAATTCGAGTGTAAATGACAATATTTGTCAAAATCTGTCCAATCTTAGGCTCAAGTTGAATATAAGGTTGACGGTAACTCGAGGACTGCGCCTACCTGATGAGCCTGAACTGGAAGGTCAAAACGGGTTGTGAACTGCCGAAGAGCTTTCAGAAAACTTATGAGTAGTGTGTTGCGTTAAGTCTAAAATTAGCTGAACGAGTGACAGTGACTATCAAAGAAAGTATGCCCTTCCAATTACTTTAGATTCACTGAAAATAGATAATTATTGTCGTTGCAACTGCAATCGATACAATGCAATCCTTTATACCTTTCCGTAGTTGACTAGACCAAGGATCCAAAATGCATTGACCTATCGTTTTCGCTGGAATATCCATGGTACTAGGTAATATGTATCAAGACCCTACTTCTATTGAAGTGAGAAGAAAGCGGCAGCTGCATGTAGTTACTTGTTAAGCGTTTTGCATGCAGGTTGATAGGTTTTATCTATGGGTGCCAGTACGGTGATGTTCAGGATGGGATCGACAAACGTCCGATAAGTGTATAAATTCGTTGACTTTATTTAGCAGGACTTCCCGTCACTGGAGAAATTCTGAGACTCTCCGTTGTTCGGATCTGTTATTATTCAAGTGGTTGGCTCACTTTGAGGAGCAAATAGGAATGATCGACTCGACCAGTGAAAGGCGTAGCAAAAACTCTCGGAAGAGGGAACGAAATTTGTCTGCTTACGGTAGAGTGAGATGGATTAACAGTTCCATTAGGAGTCCTATCGTACATGATCTCCTGAGGATGACAACATCATTAACAGTGAGGCTAATGAAAGAACGCCAGGCTATCCGTTATTGGGCGACTTCTGGTAACACATGCATGCCAGTATACTGAGGAGTATGTGGTATCATGCTGAAACTTGAAGGAATTGATTGACGGCGCCGGCACCTCAATGATAAACAAGTAACTAACGCCAATGCTCAAATTCGTGCCATCATGTCTGGGCCGGATGGTGGTTTCAACTGGTCTCTACCCGTTAGTTAAGAAATCTAATTCTGTCAGGGCAACAGCGGTGCCAAGAGCTTGCATGTAGCACCTCCGTCCAGGTGCAAATCGTCTGTGGTTCTCCTAGAATATTCAGGGATTGAGTTGTTTCGCCACCGTTGACCAACAAATTCTATTCGGACGCCGACCACTTATGAGTCCTATCGTTTAAGACGTCTCTGAACAACAATTTTATGGCATGATAAAAACGGAAGTGATGTCCATTTAGCTTCAGTGATTTTGAGCTCCAAATCAGGCTCGGCGATAGTCAGCTTTCTGTCGTAATGAAAGTCCCGACAGACAGGTTTTGTGAATATCGATATCGCTCACTAAGCATCGATATGGCTTACAAAGTAAAAATGTTAGCAGGTAGTTTTCAACCTTTTTACAGTTCGTATCAGTCTCTTACCTTTGGCTCTTGATTTTTTGAGGTCCGTTTGTTCAGTCGCCTACATACAGGTCTGTCAAAGACCCTCCCAAGACGCTTGGCAGACCTGCAATTACTCCGGAAATGAGATCCGAAGTCGAGAAGCAATTGGATCAAGTCTGGCCAGACAAATGTTATGTGCATCGGGCTACCAGGTGATCTATGCTTCAAGTCCACCCATTATATCGGCTGCTAGATCCAACTGTCTTGTTCTCTAAACCCAGGATGACGATCATTTCATGAGCTGACCAATAAAATAGGTCACATTCTACTCTTTCGTTCATCCTACAACCTCATTCTTTCGGGGGGTCTTCCAAGTATACGGTGTTGTATTGTACTCACACACAGCCCGATATGCCGGCGGATCTACAGTTATTCGCAACACAGATGCACCAGTATATGCGTTGCGATAAGCAATTCAAAACACAATATTGATCCACATTTTATGGGTGCATCACAACTTCCAAGGTGAATTCAAGCTATCTAAAGGCCCTTTCCTGGTTTCGTTATGGTATTCACATAATTACTGAAAGCCACTAGCATTAGGTTCCCCAAACTGGGCTCTGTCTCCATTACGTCATGACAACAAAAGCAGAAAGTTTCAACGGACACGTCACCTCCTAATTGGCAATTTTTTTTCAATCAATTTCAGTGACAAAACAACCTAGTGGTTGTGGTATCAGTGACGACACACGGGACATCCTCGAAAGGTCATAAAACCCAGACATCATTGTCAGATTTGGCGGGCTGCGGGTAAGTATAGTTGAAGTGGCTTGTGAAATACCGGTTTTCAGCCAGCCTCGCTGAACTACCCAGTTCAGTCGGTTCGCCCTGAATCATGGAATATTAATTGGGTTGATGAACCCAAACATACTTGTTACGTCGGACTTACTATATTCCGTGAGAAATTTGAATAAATTTCGGAGGCACCCTATGGTACGTAACAGTGTAGAGCAACATCCGGTTCAAGATGTTCCAACCATATATCCAGTCAGGCAGTTTAACGGTGTTACTTCTCCAGCCTTTTAATGTGGTCACCTCTTATCAACAAGTGCATGAGTTTAATTTTACCAAAACAGGCGACTTAGCTGCTCAAAAAGTAAGCCTAGTAAAAATGGTCAGGCGATTAGAGAAAAGAATAAACAAGCGAAACTTGGGTTGGGGAGTCGCTTTGGGGTTTACACGTCTGGAAGATGCCTATTACTTTCGTTTTAATAGGTAGCGTTCACCCATCCAACCTGCCAAACTTGCATTCTTAGTGGCGTAAAGCCACTAAGAAAACTGACTCATTCACAAGTTAGATGATGAATTTGTTCAGCTTGCCGGATGCGATATTTTCAGGACTTGTCGAGGAGTGAGATTCTGTGATAGCTCCGTAGAGCTAAATGAAATAGACAAATGACATCAGTGTGAAGCGATGAAACATACGTCCCAGCTGATAAAACGGAAAATCGACCAATCAGTTGTCTTCCTAACAAGTCGAATTTGGAAGAGAGAGGCGACCGGACAATGTAGAATACATCAAAGTAACCGTTCGCTGACGGATATGGCAACTAAATGTGGAATGGCTAGACTCAGTCGTAATCATTGCCATTCAGTTGGGGACAGCGCGCTCCCGATTCATTCTCAACTGCCAACTCAGACAACACTTGCTGAACCCGAGCAGTCGTGCAGACTGTAACAAAGGCTATCAAAAACAAATTGCATCCGGTTCGGATACTCCAACATCAAAACACCGAATGCATCCACCGAAGTCTATCGGACTCACCGGCCACATTGTTCAACTTGTCTTTGATGCCTGAAAAATGCCCGATTGTTCACAAAATATGTCGGTTCGGATATGATCAGCTCCAAACAAGAGTTCGGATAAATATACACCGATCGGGTGCACTGCCCTTCTTCTCTAGGTTTTGCAACTGACAGCGCCTGGCCAGTTGACCACAAGCACGAACATAACACCGAAACGCAGCTCATACACATTTAACCCCACATCATACTCGATGTTGCAGCTTTCGTTTTACACAGTATTGTCTCGATAGTAGATTGAAAATTAGGTGTGGTCCGATGGCTCCTTCGGGCCTGTATAGCCCCAATGATCTTGGGGGCCTCATTCGAAGAATCCTCCTTCTTTCGGACGCCGACATCGATAAAGTCGTGGTGAATGTTCTCGAGGATTACTACCCAAACAGTCCACAAACGTCAACCGTCTACTACTATACCAAGTGTTTGAAGAATTTTAAAGAGCGCCATTCTCCCACCCATTCCCAACAAGCTCCACTCTCTTTTTACTTGGGAAATCTTCCAGTAACCCAGGGGTCTGCTTGGTGGCAGGCATATCGATGATTCAGAGGATGGCGTTTTACCCCTAATCTCCCAAATTTAAAGCATCATCGAGATGTTCTGACGGAGCTATAGAATTAGTTCACCCAAAGCCCCATAAAAATGAACATAACAAAGTAGGTCGATGCAGACTTTCGACTTCCGGAATGCATACCCCACAGTGACTATACTGTACCACGTATCTTCGCTACCACCCAGTGCGTTGCTCGTCAATGAACTACCTACGTGTCACATGGACGCAAATTAAAATGGATCAAACTAGGAAATTTGTCTTTCACT
Organism: Opisthorchis felineus; assembly: GCA_004794785.1. Lineage (NCBI taxonomy): Eukaryota > Metazoa > Platyhelminthes > Trematoda > Opisthorchiida > Opisthorchiidae > Opisthorchis > Opisthorchis felineus. The sequence goes on along the minus strand of SJOL01006430.1, from coordinate 505,211 downwards.
TTTTATCTGCGGCTACACTGTCCTGCCCTCTATTCTGATTGCCAAATCCCTCAGCACATACGGAATTCCTTCGGACTCACCACAAATATTGCACTTGAGTGCGTCGTCTGCAAATATTCCATTGATTATTCTCGCGTTCGGAGAGGCGTTTTATCCTCCGTTACTCACTTCTTGTACGATAGGCTCCTGAAAGCCTTTTCAAAGTCTCCTGTGTGCTCATGAAGCAAGCTGCTGCCTAGTTGCAGACTACCTGAAAAGGCTAAAAGTTGTTCCCTATCCAGTCAGCATGGCATAAGGTGGTCGCAATTCGCCTTTCTTTTGGAACGTCTCCATTTTATGCGTCATATTCATTGGAACTCAGTAATGCGGTTTCAGTGTTCATCTAACGCGTTCTGATGACCACACAAAAGAGTTCACGAAAGAGTATTCCTTCGTCCAGTGTTACCAATTTACAGTATTGCTAAATGGCAATCTAAAGCGCTCGAGCCGATCGGAGCCCCATGGCGGACGATATGACCAACAAGGTCAAACATGTGTACTGTTAATTCTAGATGCCCCACCACTGTAGGCCGTCAAGTGTAGATATCAAGTCAATGAGGACTTCCAGAGCTAATTGCTTCTCGACAGAATAGCCTCGGGTACTCCACTTCGAACTCCGCTTGCCGATTTCCTTAGCTGAACCCCAAAGCACCGCACACTGGCAACCGTCATAACCAAAGACAACCTTCATCATAAGTGTAGTGGGTGTGCGTCGATACCGTGACCCTCCCTCATAGCACTTGCATTCGATACAACATCATTCTTCAAAACAAAACACAACAACCAACACATAGAGTACAAAAACCAATGATTCAAACATTCCGCTTACACTAAAACTAAATCCTCTGAATTCCTGTACTTCACATGACCTTATGTCACGTTCCATGTTCTGACTAGACTGCTTATTTGATTCTGATTGGGTCAACAGTTTTGAATCTAGCCACGTCAGGTTCTCAAAAAATTATGCTACCAACTTTATGTGCACAAATCCTTCCAAACCGATTTCGATATCGTGCACAAGCTTGAAATATATCCACCAATTTACAGGATTACCAAACCATCTCATTCCACTCGTTTGTTAGTTGAGCGTCTACTAACGGTGTATCTGGTGAACCGTTCGAAAACTGCCCTATCTAGCCCACATCGATTTGCGTCTGATTAGTTCCATCTGAAGTCGGCGTATTCCTTAGACTACTGAGCATTCACCCTCGACGGTGCAGAGTCATTCTAGAATTGACTAGTTTCTGTGTAGCATACGGAATCTGTGTACCCTCAGACGTCACCACAGTCGTCCTGATGTGGTCTCTTTCTGTTTCAAGAAGTTGATGATATATTCTTCAACAGTACTTTCGAAATAACACATCAACTGTCACACGGACAATAAAAACACAGCAAAATGGATACCGATACTAATATCGACTTACATTAATCCACTGTTTCCCACGCAAAACGAGCAGCGGTGGACAACAGTGCTGTTTGACCACAGAGATTACGCTGATTGGGTCAGAATGGATCATTCCAGAGATTGTAGGGTCAGGTGGTAGACCAGATTGCTCAACCAACAAACGTGGTGACTGCCTGTCTAATCCTTCCGGTGGATCTATGCACAAAATGAAACTGACTAGGAATGCACCGCCGTAGTTTGGAATAGGTAAGGTTCAAATGCCAGACTACTATTCTGCAATACAAAGATCCCAGCAAAGGTCCCCGGATGTTGGTGAATTTATTGTTAATGTAGTAAATACTGAATAAATGTTGACAACAGGTATCATTCATTACGAGGTCAATGGCTGTCTGTATTCTCAACGAAATATCCTCAACAGGAGATCTCCAGAGTGTCCCCTTTGAAAATCACCTGGGTGATTTGCAAATGAGTGTGGTTCGCCACGAGCGGAATTCACGTCATTCCGGTGGTCCAGGTAGGTACACGCGGGAACACCATGCACCGCCATATAAGCAACTGGTGAAAATCAGCACCGAACTCACTCCACACCGATCGATCCCAATTCCCAATGTCAAGTCGTCACAGTGTCCAAGGCATCATCATTCAAAGTGATCCACAAGGATTCCTTTTCAACTACCACTTGATTGTTTACTGTGTGGTCCGGTGTACTCAACTTGGATCGAACCATTAGGTGGAGCAACTAACTCAGTCTAAATGTACCCACAGACGCGATCATCGTGAACCTCCATCACAGAGTACACAAACATTATCGATGGCATGTGAGGTGTGGTGTCTTAAAATCGTTCGATCAATGAGTAGACGGGGAATGAATTAGTAAGCGGAATAACAATAACACGTGACCTCACCTGCAAGTAAGCAAACCGGTTAGCTCATTGTGGGTTCACGGTGGATAAGAGATGTGTCGTGCATCTGTGAGAAATCTAGTCACTGAAGGCGGCTGACATCAAATCATGGATTATTTGGCAATCTGATCCTTTCATATTCGTTTTCGATGCCTGAGGATGCCTCCGCTTTGCCACATTTACACATCTTTCCCCTTAACCTGACATGCGTTGACCGTCCCTCATCGAGTAACCCACCCACCAAAATAGGCTTAATTGCAAGTCTAAAATTTCGTGAACAAAAGACAAAACAAAAGGTTTCGGGGAAAAACATATTTGGAACAGCAGGATCAACAGTTTGCTAAATTCTATCAATCACATCTTAAGCTCGGTTATTTCAGATTAAATGTACTCGAACTGGTGTGTGACAGATGAAAGTCGATTTTCCAGTCCATTCATGAAATCTTCACTAGTTATTCTATCTAAACTCGGTTTATTAATTCGAGTGAGTTTATTCAACCACGTCCCAAAGGTGACGGAAACCGATGCCACATTTAGGGGGAAAATAGGGCTACATGCACGTAACTCTTGGAAAACAATTAAGATAATTATCTGCGTAATGTTGACTATCATTCCAGTAAGATATCGGTTATTATTTACACGTAATATTGGGTGAATTCATTGTGAATGTTGATGAGGTGCGATCGAGTCGTGTGAAATCCTTGCGAATGTCAAAACTGTGTAATCCTGTGAGGCTGTAATCCCTCGATTGTTACCACGTGGGACAACACAGTGTACAAATTCGTAGTCTCATTGCAGACGATACGTAATTCTATATCGATCAGGTTTCAGTAGCACGATGGTTATCAGACGATACGGTGTTTGCAACTTCAGCAATGGTTAATCCACTTTCAAAGCATAAAAGGATCGACAAATAACTTCACAGTCCACCACAACGTGAATGATTTGGCTATCTTATGACCCAAACACATTTCTATCTGGTTGATGTAGATGTGCGTCCCAATCCACAGAACTGCTTTCAAGACATCGAATCACCGAATCACCTCCTAAAACAAAATCACTTTGCGGTGGAAAATTGGCAAAATTCTTCCGTTTGAACGTTGTTCAGATGAAATACTCAAACCGGAATCGCCGTACATCATAAACCGTATCTTATGGGTCAATCTCAAACATCAAACACGGATAAAGTTCACTGGGTACTTATGACTTTCTCCTTGGAGTGGATTCCGAACTTTTAGGTTAACACCGGAATTCTCCAAGGTTTAGCGCAGAATCACCTGCATTCAAATGGAGGCAGACTGATTGTATTCATTTGCTAGGACACAATGGAAAGTTAGCACTATCCACTCGCTATGTCTTCGCGTTTGTGGGACCATCTATCCAAGCACACAATCACTCATTACATTGTGCAGTCAACCTCATTCATGTACGCTTCCGGCCATATTCTCTCGGTTCGCAATGAAGTCAAACCACATGACAACGAACTAATGCGTTCGCATTACGACAATAGAGAAAAATGACGATTTAGGTGAGTTTCCGTGACATCCATCTCACACTACTCGATGACATTGTCTGCGATGACCTAAACCACCGTGCATACATGCGGAGTTCACGGTTCTCAAACTGGACTGAATTAAAAATTGGCGGTGAACACTGACATATTATGAACAAGACACATTCAAGGTGGACAATCCTATCAAATCTACACACGTTTCGACAAGTAGCTGTTGCATCGCAGAAATTACTGGGCCATTATCACAGGGAGTCGGCCTTAACCACATCCCATTCAGTTTCGTCAAGTTCAACGACGTTCGAACTAATTTGTATTCTCTACAGAGGTCACGCCGGTGTGAGCACTTCTCATTTCCGCAATAGGAAATTCAGGTGTACATAAGCTGAACAAAATTGTAAACACACCTGTGTGTCCAATTCAGGACTGGTCGAATCCTCCTGTTTCCTACACTGAGGTCTCTTGTACATTTGGATGATAGCAACATCTGAGCTGTCAACAAATACACAGAAGATTATCAACCAACCGCATAGCCTTCAGCGACTGGACAAACACATCGCCTGATCACCATAAATGGTCACATGAACGTCATGCGGTGGCTCTCAGCAGGATACTTTTGAAACTGGAAATCGGCCACATTCTGTACACTCGATCTGACACTAAGTACAACTTGAGCTGATGTTGACTGGAGATCAAACTGGATATCCTCTGAATATCTTGTTTGTGTGTTCCCTCAAACGAATGTGGTGCACACGGTCCGACTCAGGTTGCAGTTAGGACGATATTCCAGATTTCGGCTCATTTTTCTCGACACAGCGCTACTCAAGCTGTTGATGAAAACTCTCCGATAGCTCACTACCTGCTTTGTCCCTCTTCACGTTCATCAGATGGGCGAATGAGTGTGCAGCTCCATTTACGTACAAATTATTTAATCTGAAGTTGAGATTTATTATCAAAGTGCGCTCGTGTGCGACCGGTGTGAAGCTATCTGATTAGAGCTGTTGTTCAGTCTGAGCACGTACACTGCAACGAACTGTTAACCTCGGGCGTCTGCTGAGAATTTTCGGAAATGCTTAGGTACCTTGCCGTTCTCTGTCATGGGCACCACTGCCTAAAGTACATGCACCCATCTCGTTTGCTGCTTACGGCCTGCTTTGGATTAGAACTACCTTGTCCCATTCAAAAGGTTAGGTACATATGCGAACTGCTGTTCCCATGTGACTAAGTTGTTTGTTTTACGTCTATGGTTTCGAAAGTAGAGGACAGACTAGTATGCCGAGACTCGCGTCTCCGTGTTATTCTCTTCAAACTGCCAAGAAGGACCCACTGTTAAAGAGCTACTGATTCCATTCCGTGAGCACTTGATTGTCGTCTAACTTTGCGACGCAAAGCAACGGCTGGACGAACTCGAACGAACTCTTTTGAATAGTGAATCCAAGTGTGGCTGACTGGCTGACTGACTGACTGACCGGACTGTACGTACACTATCTTGTACCATAACGGGTGAGAATAATTTTGTGTAAGAGCGAGGCACTCCATCGTCACAGGTTTCTTGATTCCATATAAGACGCTCTCATTGGTTTTTCATGTGCATCAAACGATTGGCAAGGAGTATAAGAAACGGTATACCATCGGGTACTCACACCTGAGTGGAGAAAGAACACGTTCAAATGAAGAAACTGTTTCCGAGTGGAGTAAGACATAGTCATTGTTGTGTGAAAGATAAGCATCAGAGAACATATTCAATGCTCGTGAGACACAGCGTTGTCCTCCAAAGAGACGAAGCATCCTAGTACCATATTCGCAGAGATTGTGTTCGTGGAAGTTAGTGGAAAAGTAAAAAACTCTTCCTGGTAGGAATCACTCAGAAGCTGCGCTGTTTTCAGGGAACCGGTGTGGCATGACCTTTTGGTAGTGAACGCGGGGTCATAGGAAATTCTTGGGCGACACTGACATTATTCGCTGAATGAGTCCACCGAACTGATAGCACAGGAAGTATTTTATCACTTCTTAGCAGTTGCACAGCACATTTCTCGTTGAAACAAGTCTGGCGTCAAGTTCCTCTAACCTCCAAAATCCACACCAGATTTGCAGACCTTGTCATGCCGATACCATTCAAACTGTGGATCCTCAGAAGGGACTTTTGCTATACATTCTATTCAAGATGTAAAATCACGCATATTTGAGACCCCCGACACCGCTGAATACAATATCATGACTTCTAAGCATTCACTAAATGTGTCTTCAATGCACCCTCTTGACAAAGCCTTCGTGAAAAACAATCTTGGTTCTCTGACTATTATGGCTTGTTGAGTTATTCGTGAATTGGAGATTTTAGCACTCCATTTCGTTCAGAAAGTGCAAAAATTGTTGATAAATCTACCATGAGGAAACATCGGGCACAGGTAGTAGACACATTGGCAGATTAAGTTCGAATGATTTGGCTTCATGCGACAGCGATTCGCACTCGCTTTCCTAAGGTGTCAAATTTCACCAGCAAGCTAGAACGGCTTACAATAATGGATGTTTTGAGAAAATCGACGAAAACAGTAGAAAATATGTCGAAAACCACAAGTAGCCGATTAATTAATAATAGCTTCTACTTATTCGGAACTAGTTTCTCCGCAGATAAATAACACGGGAAAGGCTGACACTCACGTCCTATTTCAAAAGTAAACGACTAAATTTACGTCAAACATTTCACCCCAAACTGCAGCTACCCCCCTATTCCTAGGCATGTATTCGGCGCCTTCTGTTGACTTGCGCGTTGCATCGGGTTTGCTTGTTGTTTCCTAATCCTTTTTTTATAAAAGATCAAACCGTGAATTGATCGTAGATAGACGAAAATAAGTGGCCTAACGTAATGAGCAGTCCACGCAAATCTCTGACGTGTTTCACTCAAATAGGTTTACAAATTGTCCACTATCTCCCCATATATCCTACATATCCACTGTTGATTCCTTTCTTCTATTCTTATTTTGTACACCGCGATTCCCCGTTTTTTATTATTTCGGTTTTGCGGCTATACCGCCTTTGTTGTTTTTGACGTGAACGTAAACCGCTCTTTGACCTTGTCATCGCACGTGTTGTTTAAGTCAACAAGTGGTTTTGCCATCTTTTAAACACGTTGTCTTGAGTCGGTGTGGACTTTGGGATCCGTTAGAAACTAGCAGTTCCTAAACCGGTGTGTAGAAGCCGGTGTAGTCCCACGATTTTAAGTTTTTATAGTTTTATTATTTTATTATTGTATTTATAGTGCCGCGTTGGTAGATAAACCTCCATTTGAACGATTTGGCTTTTGAGGTTTCGCGCGTAACTTAACGTGGTCCAACTGATTGCTGGAAACAATCTATATCCACAGGCCTCCACTTATTATAGTTGATTGTGCGCACCACTAGCCAGAGATGGACGATCCCACGAACGTTAACCCTATAACCCCTCCCCGTATTATATGACCACCTTCCTAATACGAACAGATCCGAATGGCTTTCCGAACTCATAGGAGGGGAAGAGTGGTAGTATACTGGAAATTACATGAAACAGTCCCATGTTCCTCTCGACACAACACTACTTATAAGGTTGACGGAAACTCTCCAACTGCCCACTACCGGTTTGGTCCCTCTTGAAACTCTTCAGTTGGGCGTAGTCCCTCGAGTTCCATCAATCTTAATCACGGTGTGGATGGGTGGAATTGCCATTTGACGGTCACCAGTCACCAGCTAAGCGGCGATTGCTCGCTTTTCGCCGGCGTTGAGTTTCAAGAAAACTTGCTTGCTCCAGTATGATCGGAATTTATGCAAACATGATGATGAACTAACCTGTTATCATAAGCTCTGTCGCACACACTGCATAGTCGTAAAGAGGCTTAACATTTACTGCCCGCCTAGACAAACTTGGTGGATTAAAAATGTTGGGTGTAGGAAACCTCCCGTGTAGTAAGCTCTTCTTTCATTTACTTTGATCATGTCAATCTCTGATATCCAAATAGCGAACCCACATCAAACACTCACATGCCAAGAAAATGTGGAATTAACAGCTGCTTCTTCTTAAATCTACATCTGAAACAACAGACAATTTGAAAGTGCTCGTGCGGAATTCCCACGCCAGGAAGTCTCTTTTGCAGTCCACGATCTTGTCCGGTCGGTCAGACGGACCAGGTTTCCCTGTTCATAACTTCTGATGTGAAACGGGATTACGGAATGACAAACACTAGGAGGACGTAAGCTGAGCTGGTTCAGTGGACCTTCTGGCTGTTAGAGTCATAGTAGTCTACATTCACAATGAGACAGGCTTCACTAACCAAAGTGTCATACTAGCAAATACAAAGAAACCCTTTTACCAAATGATTTAGCGAGAGCGCCAGTGCTTTAGGACGAATTGCAATCGCAGGTGTGGGACTAATGCAGCAGACTTATCCACCATAGTTCCGAACCGCCCTGATGCAGCGGTAGCCAAGCTTACGGGGGAAGCCGAATCGGGTACCGGCGCTGGTAGACCATATACAGACGCACTGGTCAGAAATGAACACAGGCGACAGAAGACCAGTTAGAAGGGTGAGATACATTAGACAGCCAAGAACGCCTTGCAAGGTCGAATACCACAAGAGCAGGCAGCAATATGATTGTGTGTGTGGGATGGGGAACATCAGCAGGTAGGTAGAGAAACTGCCCTGAACGTGGCTTGAACGTGGGAGCGGATCAGACGCAAACAGTGGGCGATGGAGCCCACGTGATGATCACGTGCAGCCACGGCGCGAGCACTGGTTCAGTGTCACATTGTGCAAGGTTGTTTTAGCCCCGAAATTGGGGGTTTTCCGTCCTGAAATGCAGCCACAGTGGCGACGGTCAGGAGCCTGTGAGCACATTTACACAAAAGGACCATTCAGTGACCTCTTTGGATCAGCTTACGATAGACTATTACGCATTACTCTTATGCGCCCTCGTTATCACGGGCAAGCATTGGCCAACAACCAGTGGCAGTTTTAGCACCACAAAAACCCTGAACAAAATACTTTACGAAGAATGTTTTGTCCAGTTGATCAGTAGACAGAAGCAAAAGCCTACAAATGAGACAGAAAACGGCCTGAAATAATAAAAATGCCAATGTGCACCATGCAGGAATTCATAGCTAGCAGGCGCGCAAAAAGTTCGTCACATCTGCTTCTAAGCTGCGGCTGTCTTGACTGTGTGGATTCATTCATTTTCACTACACAGTTCAACAACTGACAATCACAGATTGCTTAACGGTTTTTATACAGGACCGTGGAATCGTTTAAAAGCTTTTCTTTTCAGGATCTTCACGTGCTTCCACATCGAATAATGATAGGTATAACGTTGACCAGCTCGACTGAGTTCTGGCGACTCAAAGAGAAATGTCTGCGAGCGGGAAGCGACAGCAAAACTGCTATGGTCCAGTTATCCGTACGTTCATGGTGTGTCGACTTTGTCCACGGTAGCTTGTGAGCAAATATGACTACTGCCCACGCAGTTTACACATTCCGCGGTTCCATGGTTTACGCTTGTCTACAAACTACTGTACGCCTTCAGATAAACACTGTGTGTGCATTAGCCACGGGTTGGGTGAACTAATAAGGCGTAGTTGCAATCAAAACTGACCGATCCGATCATAAAGTGACAGTATATATCACCTACTTTCACCTGAATGAGCCCCACCGCCGAACCTCCTAAATAATTCCATTTCTCGCCTTACCGTAACTACTGTTGATGGTGTTCGAACAGACGGAAAAACATAGCATTTGCATGTGCGAATGAACGGAGAACCAGCAGCCAATTGGTGATATCGTTGAGTTTACTGTCTAAGTAAAGTCGAGTTATCACGTGGACGGAACGAGTTGGTGTAGAGATGAGCGATCAACTGCACGTTTCGCGTTTGTAGGCAGTGAGTTAGCTAACTGTGGAAACAACCGCCTAGTCGGAAGAAACTATCATTTTGCCTCACAGCGAGGGGTGGGCTCATAACTAGTGGAGTGGAACTTCGAACTGCAGATGTCCGTGCTCGAAAAAACAGACAGTGAAGCGTGAAGTTTAAACTTTCTAGTAAATTGTCTATGCAGTCTTTCTTTGGTGTGGAGAGTCGACGTAAGCTTTCAACTGCTTTGGACCTTCCAATCCAAAACTCTTGTTATTCGGTCACATTATAATCACGTTCAAAGAAAGTCTTTTTCCTGATTTGAACTCAGTGTGAGGTGCATATTCCCTTGCGAAATGATCGCTCACTTGGGTTTCTGTTTTTATCCTGTCTACATCGAATTAACCTGAGCGATCATCTCTTAGAATACATCGCAACAGAGCACTCAGGTCACGATACACAAAGGTCAGTTACTTTTCCGTAAATATCTGTAATCCCATATGTGAGGTTCGTCAATCATTGTTCCCAGTGTCAAACTGATACTAACGAATGGAGGAACATCATTTTAAGCCAACCCATGTTGCCTTAAAAGTTGCCTGTACTGACTGAGTTGGCACTGATCGGATGAATTGGAATGGGAACATATGAATCTGGGGTCTATTCGTGTATTGGAACGGCAACAAGGTGGTTCAGTACTTCTGAGGGCAATGGACAGAACGATTTTAGCGACAGATGAGGAAGATTTTCGGGTCTCAGCTCAGATCGATCAGTCACCTGACTCAAACAGTGAGACAAACGTTCTGGCACGCGTTCGCATTAGCTCCTATCTGTTCCGTCAATGTACATGTCACCGCAACTGCGTGTGAACTGACACGCAACGTATGCGGTACCGAAATTGGGTACATTATGCAGTGCGCATCGGAGATTGATGGGAGCAAAGTCAGTTGAGCGGTTGGGTACGCACAACCGACTACAGCGCGTCATTTGCGCAGCACTGCTTCAGTCTTCTCTGAAAATCAAACCAGAACCCTTGAGCCTACAAACGGACAATTCGGTTTGCGACGTGAATGTTTTACTGTCTGAGGAGAAACGTCACAAAGTAAGTGTTCTAGTTGACTGCCAATTCAAATAACTGAGATAAACAGGCATGCTTCATCAGCGGGCTTTTCTTAGCTAAACTTGACTTGGCTTGGCTGATAAGCACACAACTCCAGTCGTCGGCACAAATCACATTTCTAACACGGACTGAGGTTAATGAAGCAAGAACATAGGGTAATTCAAATTACCTGTCGCGTTCTTAACAACTACCATTGTTTTCGCAGTTACATCAGGAAACTCTTTCATGATAAAATGCATGGTTTTGTGGTCCTTGTTATGGGTATTCTAAGAGGCCCTTTGGCAATAACCTAGATATGAGGGGATGCCGACTTTTAATTCGTTTTAAGCCGCCACAATGCCGCAGTCACGAGGATGTAATGGTATTTGGTATCTGACAAGTTAACTTCAGTCGAAGCAAACGATTCCACTGCACGCCAATAAAACATAAGGATACATATGATGTTCTATTACTTATTGTAGAAACGCTGCGAAACTGCTTTTATCAGTCGGTAAATTCACTTATCTCTCTACAATGAAGCATGCATTTACACCAGGAAAACGAAATCTCCTTATCCGAGTGAGCCACTCCCTGTAGTCTTGGCCCTGAAACTTTGTAACACAAGAAAGGAACAAAAATGACAGTGGTCGTGGGGATCGTTGCCCTGAAACCAATCAATTACGGTCTATTTTCAGCCACAACAATAGGTCGAACAACATTCACGGGTGACAGCCGTGACTCAGTGCGGATGAAGGAGTAAAACACACGACGTTTAACACCATTGCAGTCCACAACCACCTCACCGTCGTTGGTACAGTCCTGGTGCTGTCCTGTCGCATTTATTCTAGTGAGTCCACATTAATGGGAGGAAGCACTAGACTCGAGTTTCGCTCTTATAAGAGTTTATTAGAAGTGCGTATACTCGGCCTTGTCAATACTTAAACCTCGGACATGTGGCAACTGAGGCAAGCGTGTTACCAGCGCACGCTGGAATAACCGGAATCATCACGTCTGAACAGGTGAACTGGTTTGTGGTTGGTTTGCCCAGTGCGTGAACGTGTTCGCCCTTAAGCGTGAACCAGAATAACTGCGCGGCATTTCTCAAAGGGATCCGGACCGCACGCGAAACGAGCCAGCAATGAATAATTGTAGCCTCGCATTGGTTTACAATGGGATCCTAGCATGACCTTGAAATCACCTCAGTCTGGTTCAGACCTCAAACTAACACTCAGTAAGCACTGGAGATGGATAGGTTCGAAGACGGCATGAATTACGATTACGCCACTGCCCGCGGACTGTGTCGTCTCGCGGTTGAAATAGTTAGGCTAGCTGCTAAGCTCAGCACGACACAGAACTCTTGAAATCGCCCGGATCCCTCTGTGCTTTTCGGACAGCTAAAAGAAGTCAACTGGAAGCTTTGTTGATTTTCAGTCGTGGTTGTGTTACCCAGCAAGTCAAGATAGGACAAACGTTGATCTCGCTCAATTAGATCATGTCCATGAGCTTGTCAAACAAATCAATATAAAGGCCAGGCTAGAAAAGCCCGAAACCTTTGTGGTTGTTCAATGCGGATCTTCTAACCGATGTTCAGCTGAAAAATGATGTCTCCTTCATCAGGCGTTTAAAGATGGGCAACTGTGGGAGAACACTGCGGCACCACTTGGTGTGAAACGACAGAGTCTATTACTGTGTGTGATTTTAAGAAACTGGAGCTGAGCTCCCAGATCTAAACGGTATAGAAATAGAGGATATGGTTAACCGAACAGAAGGAGACTCAACTGTCCGCATCACACGTGCACACCACAGCTGAATTTGACGCGAGTTTGAAAACTCTGACCAGATACCTTGGTTTATGCTTGCTCACACAGAATTAATTACATCCTATGTATGAGACGACGAACTCAATGGATAATAAATGCCTGAGACAGAAGTTGATTTTGAGAGTTATGAAGTTAGAGGCCGAGAATAGACTAGTCGTTTGGGTCAATGAAACAAGCTTAAAGGGTCACGAGCGCATATTGTTATGACCAGTAATAAAGGAAAGAACTTGCACTTTATTGGTGCAGTATCAGCTACTAGCTTCATCGGTTCTACCGTCAAAAGAGGGTCGTGTAAGAGGTCATTCTGTGACCAATAGATGCGGCAGTTGTTGATTGGATTGCGTCCACAGGGTGTCAGAGACCAGTCATTGTTTGCAATAGTATTCCGTTCCAGTCGCACCAGGAGGAATGACTTAGATCTTCGATTCCTACGGCTGCATTCCCTGGCCCTCACCCTGACTGAAAGTGGGTATAAAACTGTATTCATTCTAGGTGCTGAAGTATGCTGTAGTCATATATCAAGAATTACATAAGGCAGGCGGAGAAGCTCCAAGCAGATCCGACCGAACAGCTCAGGTGAAGAAGGCAGCTTTTTGGAGCGGGTGGCAAATGTTTCCAAAGCCGAAATCATCTCCAAAGACTGTGTCCATATGAATGAACACGTGCCGCATATGTATGCCAAAGCTTCAAAATATCAGGGTGTATGAGATGGTACTTTATGATTCTTCGCTTTGAACAAAAGGGACCAGAGTGGGAGAAGCTGTACTTCAACAATGTGGTATATAAACGGTAGTGCTTGATTACTGTCTCAGCTACTGTGACGGTGAGAGCACCCCACAGTCTTCATTCTCATGAATGTCTTGTCTCAGTAATTGGAGGTCCGGGTAGTCGCGGGTTTGTTGAATATGTATCCATATTCCGCTAGTCTGAAGAGCTTTCTCCTTGTCCGTAAGCACTTATCTTGCATCGTCAACATCAAAGGTGAATGCAGTAAGCCCAAGTTTCGCTCTTAGTAAACCTAGCCATCGGTACGCATCTGTTCCTTGTTGATGACCATTATACAACCTGGATAAGATTGGAAGCAACAGGTCATCGAGTGGGGACAGCGGCTTGTTTTGCCCCCATTTCATTCCTATACCTTATGCGCAGTGCATACGGAAAAACAAACCCATGAAATCGCAGTAGCAAGTGCTCGGTTTGCCTTCAGCCAAGGAGCGTCCATTGATCTTTCAATATACCAGTGAGGAAAATATCTGACAAGATACCAACCTAGATCACCGGACCAAGGAAGCCCACCACTTGGCTCGAGCTAGTCTCAGATTTTCGGGCTGCTGCATTCGACCCGGTCCTTACGTATGATCAAGTTCAGTCACAGTGCATCCACAGAACTTGTTGAGAGCGTGTTCGTGTGTCAAACCAGTAAATGAGATATTCATGTGGTAGAATAGGTGGTTGAAAAGCTATGTTTGGTTTCTGCAAATGGTTCTATTCAGAGTCCACCCGGAAGAAGACGTCCCTCCCATCTGCTAGAGTTAGTTTTCCCACCAATCCATCAGTAAAGTTGACAGGACTGGGAGATAGTGGTCCCCCTATAGAGGGGAGTCCTTGTTCAGGAGGAACGAAGAGGCGAAAATAATGTATTGACCAGTGGTTTCCAGGTTGGGTCTTTCAGTTGGAAAGAACTTTACAGTGCGTATTCAATTTGTTGTTTAGAAGTTGAAATTTTGGAAATGGGAAAATTGTCCTGATAGAAAGGCTCGCTTTTGGTGGGACCCATTGGCTTAATTGCACTGGATCTGAAGTAAGATTCCATGGGATGACACAGGCATCTACGGGCTAGATGGAGGAATTGTATGGTTTACGTCGTCTTACCCGGTGCGAGGATTCCTTTAGGTCCACACCAAGGGATGGAAACACTGGACTCACTTTTCATTGCTGATAGGGAGCGCCACCTACGCACAGCCAGAATGGTGACTGCATCGCCGTTCGAGGTTTCGGGTAAAACCAAACACCTCACTCAAAATGTAAGTAGTTTAGCCTGTTTCGAACTGATAATTCAGATGTGTCCAGTATTCGCCAGCGAAGAACTGGTACCCCGTATGTCAGAAGTCCGGAATGCAAGTCCGGGCACGGCCAGGAATGTGTACTGCTGATATAATAAGAACGAAACTCGAATTCGTCTTTGAGGTCTTTCGTGTGGACTAAGAAAATGATAGCACCAATAAAGGGTGATGTGGATAGAAGGTACACGGGATCTCAACAAAAAAGCCCATCAATGCTGATTTTTCTACTGCCGTACTCCGCACCTTTGCACACAACGATCAACGCCCCTGCTCTGAACAAAGGGCGCGGATCAGTGCGGTCTGCGCTGCGTGGTTTTCAAGCCCAGCTGCGTAGACAGCATGTGACCAGGACATTGTGATGTGAACATTTGCAGTCCGGTTTATCATCCATCCGCCATTCTGGAAACCCATGCGTCATGCTGTCAGCGTTTTGCCGAATGACTGTCCAGTAAGTAGGCCAACTCAACCTCCGGCCCCGTGGCACGGCCCAGTGCAGTGTTAGTACCATACCCGTATGCCGGTGATGGGCCAGGGCATGAACCCAGAAAAAATCACGGGTCTTTCGGGAATATGTCATCAAACAACACGTTTTGATTTGCATAAAACATAGCGGGAATACTTGCAAATCGGACTTTGAGACACACCATGTTGAGCTTGTTTAGGCCAAGCAAAGCTTGATCACTACATGGTCTATAGCATAAATCTCGGCGTCATGTGTGCGTTAAATACACAGCCACGTGTGTTTAGTATGATGTACGTCAGTAAGCTGAGTTTGCCGAATGTCTTAGGCAAGGTAGCCACTCAAACAGACAAAGCAGGTGAATTTTTTCATCAATTCAACCTCTTAGGTTTCATGATGGTTCGTCCCCTTTGAAGATCGGAGCTTGTATGTGTTCAGCTGATACTATGGATTGTACAATCGTGAGCATGTGAGTATGTGAATATGTATTCTACAAAATCCCGCAACCACCAACACCTGAAACAAAATGTGTCGAGCAGGTTTCAAGCGTCTGTGGCGCTACCTGACTGGGAAGTCCTGACTGGCGGGCCAATCGATCGACACAACCAAGGTATGTTACTGGGTCGTCGTTCGAGGCGTCGGGCCTTCCGCTCACATCACTCAAACGCGACACATGTTCGCCTGTTCAAACGTAGAAATTCGGATGAGTCCAGCGTACGCTGGTGGAGTAGTGGTAACATGCTCGCTTCGCATGTCAGATTTGCGGAGTTCAAACCCCTGCACGGCCATTGGTTATGCACTGCTGATGAGTTCTAATAAGAGCGAAACTCGAGTTCAGTGCTTTTCCCATTTGATGTGGACTCACCAGAATGATTGCGCCAGGACAGGAGGACGATTGTTCAAACGAGAGTCATGTGAGTATGTATACTATGAGTCGTCCTTCTTGGACCTTGCTTTCAATACATAATCAGACACATAATCTGCTAGAAGTTCTGAGAGAAAAATAACCGTGTTGTGGAGGCGTACTCAAGCAAATCATTAAATAGCAAGAGTTAGGGAAATGAGTTATTGTTTGTTGTTTTACCTCATTGTCTATTTTCCGTAACTTTCAGTGCCTATTCCAACTGTACTAGATGTTTGAAGCCTTTTTTAAAAAAAAAACACTGACAAAAGAAATCAAATCACATTCATAAAAGTCAACGAAATAATATCCATAAAAATATCACAAACTCGGAGGCAGCCTAAGAACAAAATCGATTAATTTTGGAATAAATTTGTGTACTGATCTACGGTATCCACCTTTTTCAACTGGTTGGTGTGGTCAGTTCAGTGAGACTCCTTTTTGGGTACGGACTGAGGGAACACCTATCAGCTGAGGGGGAATCATCAATCTGGGTAATTTTCGCGCCTCAGTACCTCCAACATGACAAACCAAAAGATTTCCGTGAATGAAATCCGTTTTGCCATTTTCCCAGGTTTAGTCGTGGTTTGTGACAGTAGTCTAACCGGTCGACAGCCTCCGCCCATGGAAGAGTGCTGGCAGATCGATCGAAAATCCACATCTCATCAGGACCCACCACACTGTCCAGTGCTCATCAAGCCTAGCCCCCCGTTTTTGTTGCTGTGCCGGCTCCAACGCATGGGTAGACTATTCACAGAAAATTGTAGGTCTACCTTGCTTGAGCAGGTCTGTGAGTAACCGAGCTTCAATTCAGTGTTGGCTCGATCAGTCCTCCGACTTGGTGGTTTTCATGGTCTATCCTTCATAGTAAGGTTTGATGTTGCAGGTTGCATGTCACAGCTAAGTCACACTGCTGAAATTTAGCATGCGTGTCCCTAAACAACTGCTAGTAGACTCAAGCGCTTCTCTGTAGAGAACAAAACGCGAAGGCCGTTTTTTATGAGCTTTACTTCTAGAATAATTTGATGAGATGTGCCAGGTCATCTGTCGTCTTGAGAAACGCACCAACTGTGCTGCCGACTTTACTTCCTTCTAAACTGAATGTCCACACCCTTTCGCTAGACTACATGACAGTCTTGATGGATCAGACCTCGGCAGAATGGAATACCACAAATGTTTTGAATCAGAAACACATTAGGCCCGATCACCTGATGTTTTGGTGTCAAAATATCAGGACAAAACCTGAGTTTATTGATCCGACTAGCTTGTTTTCGTACACAAATTGATCGCAAATATCAAATGTTTCTGTGTTTGTTTATGATTGGAAGTGAGTGAAGCGTATCGGTGCTATGATTTATTTTCGTGATCTTAGGTGGTGATGTAAAACTCAATAATGGCTCAGCATGACGACAGACATCAGCAGAGTATTATAAATTCTCTGTATTCTCCATAGGTAGTCCATATATAGTCTGTATTTAGCATCTATGTAGTCTGTATTTAGTTGTTGTCACCAGCGTTTGCCTGATGAGCGATTGCTCACCTCCCCTGATAGTGGACAGAATGTAGCCATTCTGACTATCACTAGCGAAGAACAGACATCTTATAGGTTCATGCTGGATGACCCCTGAAACGACATGACATGGTGACGCATCTTAACCAATCAACAGTGAGGGCATTCCAAGTTACAATACGTTGACCGAATGGGGCGATATACATACATGTGCACTACACAAGACGCCTCCTGGGCATGCAGCCCAAAGTATTTCCCCTTTCTGACCTTAGGGTTTCCAGAACAACTGTGGCATGGTCACAAAAAGTCGTGAATATTGATTAGTCCAGAATGATCCCAAATGCGCTCACTTTCCTATTTCGTTCCGTGAGTCAGAAGATTCTTCATCAATTGACCAGAAATTGCTATACCCAACTAACGTGCACATTATGGAGTTTTAGTATTACCTGGATGTGGTTCCTCGCTGCAACACCAAAGGCTGAGGTGCCAACTGTTTGTATATATTATGTATCTAGATAGAGGTACCCTATCTGAAGAAGGATCACTTCCCCATCAGTCACAAAGTGATGTGCGACATACTGCGGAAGAGAGGCAGACCCTCCTCGTGTTGGTCGATCTGAAGAAGTACTGCCGATTGTGCGTAATGACCTCATTTCATATTTGTGTCGCCGTAACGTAAGCTGCTTACCTGGAGTTAGCTTCTAACTCATCCAGCGTAAAACTTGGTGGGAAGGAAACTGTTGGAAGCTGATGGCTTCAACTGGAATGCACTGTTCATCCATTTTCCAGTAGGCTACGCTGCTCATAATAAAGGATTTATCGTTCAACTAGAAATCGTTCGTGTCAGCATGCCCGGTTCAGTGTGCATTACAGTCTACCTCGTGAATTTGTTCTAGTCAAGTTAACTGCCTGCTTTGGTTCTGTCCTGCCGTATTTGATAGGGTTGTGACGACGGAGTTGTACATTTATCTTAGTTATCGAGTAAATCTAGGGTTATCTTTTTTGGGGGGAGGGGGACGTAGCAGTTGTGTATTTTGTCTCTCTTTTCGAGCTGCCACTTGGCCAAAGGTGCAGATTCTCTTCAATACCGGTAGATTATGCTCCACTAAACAAATTCAGTATTCACATCATTCAAGTGACAAGCTATAAAAGATTGCGCAGTTCAAATACGAAATCAACAATAAAGGAGCCGTCAATCAACCAATTTGTCAGTGAACTGCGTAGTCTTAACAAGGTGGCGCACAATTTACAGTTTGATCATTTTGAATGATAGTGAGATGGTACATTACGAGAGGAGGAGACCTGTTGGGTAGCCGCATAAATAGATTTTGAGTTCGTACGCACCAGACCGTCTGTGGTCTTTGAAATTCTGAACGGCATGATTCTTCGGCGCGGGGAAGTTCTCAAACTCATAGGTGATGAAAAGCAATCGCGAAGCGCCACGTTCACTTGAGGGTTTTTATAAACGATAGATCTGGTTGATATTCAGCTGAGTGGTTAAAGCGCGAACTTACTGGCCGGGAGTTCTGTGGTTCGAACCTAACACCGGCATCTCGACTACTCCTGTCTGAGCTTGTGCAGCCTGGCAGTTTCTAATCCCTCGTGTTTCCTTTGGGTGGCATGGCAGCTATGCACCAAAAAGACACGATTATTTATTGGTAATTGGCAAGTGATTGTACACTTTCACTTATATTCAATTTGGTTTTCAATTAGGAAATTAGAACCATGAAAACCTGAGAATTGTAACTACCTGTGAGCCCGAAAAAGGGCCAAACCGATGATACCAACTGAAACATGAGGTGGCCTTTGTGCACCACATGCTGTTGTAGAATACTATAAACGGAAGATTCATCTGAGTCTCCCGTTATCACCAAAGTAATTTGCAAATGATTGAAGTCTTTCAAAAGGATAGTGAAACTTGGATTCGATAAGCACAACATGCCAAATCGTGATTGGACGATGAGCTTAAGCTAGGAAAGTATCAAGCAAAAATTCGGTTTCATATCGCTTCTCCAGGCGTTCAAAAGTAACTAGTGTGTGTTAAATCGAACGTGAAACACACCCAGAGAACTGAGCAGTGAGATTAGCTTCTATCTCAAAGCTGAATAATTACAACGAAAGCTGCAGATCTATGAGTCAGCTAAAAATGGTCCCATTCAGTTTGTGACTTGGAGCTCGTCTTGAACTCGAATTGCGCAATCGGTTATTTCTTGTTCAGCTGTATCAGCATTTCACTTACTGTCCACTCGCGTACACCAATTAGCACCAAACCGACAGAAAGAAAACTAGCGCTATAAACTTTGATAACAAGACTTTCGTTTTGTTGATCAAAACGACTATTTGAGCCGTACCAAAAGTATATGCTAGCATTCAAGGGAGTACCACAATTTTCGGAGGTGAAAATTCAACCGCTCCTACAGATGTTACAAATGACTGTATCTCAGTTCAATCCATGAGTTGGTGGAGACCATATCTGGTGCTTTGGGGCAATAAGGACTGAATCGTACCTCCATATCATTGGAGTTACAGTGCACCAATCGGAGACGCGCACAAAGTGAACGGACGTCCATCAAACAAATGTTGGTTACTAAAATTCCACCCGAAATGTCTTTTTGTTGGTTGTTTTGTCAGTCAGCCTGTGTCCCAATGAAGTAGACGTTTATCTAATATTCTATATATATATATATATATATATATATATATATATATATATGGAGTATGTTAAAGCGAAGCGGGCACAAAATTGTGAGGAAAGCAAACAATTTGTACGGACACCGGAGCTCAACCGGCCGGCAACAAAACATACCCAGATTATGTGATGGCTGATACTGACCGTCTGATCTTTAACTTTCGTGTAGTGATTATTACACAAATTACTTTTAAACAGTGAAACTGTACTTTCTCTATTTTTAGACGGCCTGTTACTGTGTTAATATATACTGTACTGTAAACGGCCCGGGAACCACGTTTAAAAAGTGGCACTTGTTTTCTACTTCGTTATTCTAATTACCAGGTTTAAAAAATGATTAATCCACCTCCTAATTTGTATTCAGCTTCCGATAGATCGTACTGTCTCGATAGGTGGCCTTGTGTACTAGGAAGTGTTTTGATCAGTTCGAGAAAACTGTGGACTTGACTGATGTGTCCAGGATCTAGGTTAGGTTGACGATAGCTATATTGATCGATTTTGCGGTACGTGATGGCTGTCCAGTATCCGGGTCATATGATCGAATCCCGGTCTCTGTGACAAAGACTCCGTAGGACATCCTGACTTTACAGCATGAATTAATAACAACGCGCGAATTCGGATTTGCGCGCATTTTTGACCGCATCTCAGTCAAATCAGTAAGACTACCAAATTTTGTTGTGTACTTTTTCTAGACAGAAAAAAGACAATCGGACGTGTACAACATTCAACCGGTGCACTACTTTTGAGGTCTTGCGAGTGCCGTGCTTTCATTCCAGTCATTGAGTCTATGTAAGGCCAGCACCTGAAGGTCGGCTCATTATGGATCGAAGGTCTTCAGACGTCCCTAGGCAGATGTTGAAGCAACCGGCTTTATAGGTCTAGCAACAGGAGCAGGAACAAGGCTTGCCTAGGGTGCTGCCACAGGGATGGGTTCACCAATTATGCACTTGCATTCATATTGTCAACCCAAGCCAGCGTGGTGCTGATGAATCCGTAGAAGAGGCACCCATTACCTCGTTCATCGTGACTGGGCCCACCTATGCATGGTATTTTATGCAGTACGGCGGTGCACTGGCTTATGAAACTATTACGAAATTAAGGCAGCGAAGTTCGAACGAGAAGCACCTGAGGGGGAAAAGCTGAGCATACGTTCCGCAAGATCATGTAATTCCCGCAGAACATGCTCAATGTAGACACAGTAGGGTAAATGTCAGTAGTAATTTTAGAGGTATGTATGATAGCCCGAAAATGAATACATTTGCATTTCTGCTTGGTTTGGCTTTTGGGCGTCAGTCAGTAGCTTCAACGGGTTGAGCACAATACAAACTCTCGTCCAGTATCTCCCTTAGCGGCCACCAGAATGGCGTGACTATCTTATTATGAACTGCACTTTACACAAGAAATACACTGAACGTTGAGTGTACTGGTAATTTCCTTGTGAGGCTTCCTCTTTCCCCTCCCCTCCTGCTATCGTTCATGTATTGCACAACATCGCGAGTTTTTTTTCTTGACGGAACACGCTACTCATAGGGTTACTGAAAACACTTTGACGGCTCATAACCGGTTTCGCGTTTCTGCTTCGGGCTCATCAGGTAGGCGCAGTCCCCAAGTTTATATCAAACTTATGTTCTACTTGAACACTAAATTGTACACAAATAGCGAAGTATATTCATTTTCAACTAAAGTCGGTGTTAACGGGGGAGACTCAACTGAAAGCATAGAATGTCAGTGAATCTAATCCTGAAGTTGAAGCGTCTGATGAGACTGAACTACATATTTTCTGAATATTATCGATCAGCTATGCGCAAAGTAATGTACTGATAACCTCCTGCATCGATCGTAATGAAATGGGTCGGTCTCATCAAACCTCTTCTGTGATCACAAGCATGCAGTGCTGAGCACACTTACTAATCGATACTAAGGATGTGGACGAATCAGCCAAAATGCAAACAAACGCTTTGCACCGATACAGCTACAAAGTCCGATGGCGAACTTGCAAGAACTTACCTAGGACGAAGTTTGGAATTTGCTGATCGAGCGGAAGAGTTGATTCAAATCACAGTGCGTTATTGCTTCGACGAATGGATCTCCGATAGAGTTGTTTCGTGGGAGATATGTTAATCAATGATTATACTAAGTTCTTCCTTCTCTTGCTTATCACAGCCAGTACTCTGACAGCATTCGGTTGTACATATACATCGTTCGGGAGGGAGCAGTTGCTAACACTGGTGCACATTGCTGTTCTCACCACTGTCTACCCATGTGTCCATACCTATACGCCGCTAAGTTTTATATCTAATGGACCATACCTTGAGGCAAAACACAACCTTTGTCACTCAAATTAAAGGTCCATCAGCCAAAAAGCTGCTCTTATGTCATCCTATTATGGAGTTGCATGTTGAAAGTGATTTGGGATGGAAAAGACAAAGTCGTTGCGACGGGGGTGTCATCAAGGGAAGTGTCATCAGAGACAGGTAATCGACACATACTTTTACTCGGCCTCTATGGCATCTTATAGGGTATTCACACATGCTGATCTTGGCGGACCTGTTCGGTTGCTTGCCTGTCTGTTTGATAGCTGTTCAATTGTTTCACGTAAATTAGTTACTGGGCGATTGGTTCCTATCTAAGTTAGTCAATGCCTATTGGGCATGCCTGCAGCACTGTCAAGTGACATCTTCTTGTATGCCTTTATTTTGTATAGTTTTGCTCGGTGCTTCACACACATAAAGCATTCTGTTTTGGATGTCTCTTGGGTTGAATATTGACACCTATAGCAACGCGCACCTCTGTAGAGCGGCAGCATCCAACCAAGGCAACTAGCTCGTCCTGTAGGTCGTGTTCAGTCTGATTTCTTGGGCGAACAAATCAACCGAACCGTTTCCGGTCGCGCTGCAGACAGTGAACATTGGGCCTCGGCCAATGTTCTGCCAGTTAGTCCCGGCAGGACATCAGCTGGTTGTCAAACGATGAAGATCAAGTAAGCGCTCGAAGAAAAGTGTCAAAAAACGAAACCGAAAAGCAATATCATTAAAAGAAGAAACGACGAAACAATACTAGCGAATACCTCCTTAGGACAGGCCGACGAATAGTTCAAGAGTGCGCCAGTTTTCTTATCGTACAGCCTAAGAATATAGACTGTCCGTAGCCAAACTCTCACTCCGTACCAAAAGGCAGAATTCGAGGTAGTGGATGTGCAGCTACTTTGAGGAAACGTCATTTAAAGAGGGCATTCGTATCCAGTAGGGAATGGGTCGAGACTGCTGTTATTCCATATAAGCCACGGATAATTGAAGTTATTCAAAGGATTCTAAGTACGACCAGTATGAAAGTAGCGTTCCAGATAGGAAACACTCTGCACTGGTGCAATTGAAGAATCGCCTCCTGACAGATAGGAGCAGGGTGTGTGTTTAGAGAATCAAATTCAACCGCTTCACGAAGTTCCGCACAGGACACATGGATTGCGAAATTTACAACAAAATCGATGAGCAGAAGAAAAGTAGAAATCGATCACCAAGGGACGCAGGTGAATTGTGAGCGTCAGTCAGACTCAGTCATACATATCCTGATTAAGGTTACTTCAGACCATAAAAACGTGGCTCAGTATCATTTAGATGGCGTGCCACTGGGATATAGGCGCATCGATACGCATTTTAAGATGTCTGAGGACCAAAACAGAGATATCTCCATGTCAACTTGTGGTGACCCAAGGGGCTTAGAGCCGCGGCGTGCACGACCTCAGGTGTTCCCCGTGTGCATTCTCTGGGGTTCAATCTGAACGAGTCGTTTATCCGTATGTCTAATGGATGTACCCACGTACACCTCAAGAGAAGAGACGACGCTAGTCAGTCAGGCAATCAGTATGTGTTCGTTGCCTGCCATTTCCCTGCATAGTCCACCACAGTCGCCAAGACTCAACAAGTCAATCGATTCCGTTGCATTCTCGCATATGATCTCGGACACGACCTCGGACTTGCACCGAGGCCGGCGGCAGATCACCGCCAGTCCCAGTCCCAATCCGTCGCATGTGGCTCACATGCTAGGAGCACTGGTCCAGCCTCGTCTCCAGTGCTAGTGGTAGAGCCGAGTTACGAGTTAGGGTAGCCTACGCAAGCGTGAGCAGTAAGTAACCATGGTTTTACTATTCAACGGGCTTGTTTAAGCAATACGGCTTGGGACAAACTCTCTATTCTCGGGACAGTGGATAGTAAGATTTAATAAGGGGCTTGACAAACGACCAGTCAACTGTGAAAAGGCGCAACACACCAACGCATCTATCGCATACCTCTCACGCTCGTACATACAGTTGGAATGGTCCACTTGGGTTGCGAAAGTAAGCAGGCCGTGAGCTACAGGAATGTCCATGGTTCATTTGAGCCCACGCGGACTTGTATGAGTATTGATTTCTGTGGGGTGACTCTGTAAGTGATTGAATTGAAGCGGTTGCTTGAAATTGGGTTGAAAAAAACTGTAGCTCGAAGCGATTAGGTCTTGGTGCGGTTTTCTTATAGATATTGAGGGCAGAGTGCCAATCAGACGGAAGACATTTTGTTATGCGAAGATTAGACAAGTTACAGGAAATTAGTTCTTCAGTTACAGGCAGTTCACCGGTATTTGCCGGTTTGGATTGCCACGGCATTTGGGAGCTTATCCAGCCATTCGATATACCTGATCATGTCGATGGGGGTGGATGTTACCCGCAAATTCCCTACGCTTGAATCTCGCTTCGAAGCCTCAATCAAAGGATAAAACCATTAACTGTATATACCGATGTTGTACAAGACGTTCGTTCATTTTGCAATACTCTATCTTGAAAAACGAGCGCAAGATGAAGTCAAACCCTTCCTCGTTTAACAGCCGCTATATAGTCAGGACTACGATCTGTACACGCGTGTGGATAACCGAGAATATGAATCTTGATAGTTTCATGTCGAATGATGGAAGGACTTTTACTAACACAGTTAGCTTTTGTGTAATCGGCAACCCCGCTTCGTGCTTCACGAAGCCATCTGAGGTAGTTACATAAAGACATTGGGGTAGTCAATATTTTTACTCATCGCTATGATAAAACAGATGGAACTTATATACAGTAGATTCACGTTCGAAGGCACTCCTACATTGTGGTGCTAATTCAAAATAATCTGAGCTAAAATCAACATAAAATAATTAAAACGTTTGTCGACGTCATTCATCAGAGTTCTCGGCAGAAAATACAAACCGCTTTGATGCGAATTTGAAGACGGTCTGTTGGTTCAAGGGGCTTACAGCACAGTGCTCGAAACCGCATCCGTTTCATGTCAAAATGTTCGACTAAAAATCGGTAGAGATGGTAAGTTGAAATTACATTCAAAAAAGATGCTCCCGAAATTCGCACATACACCAAAGTGAACTGGTCACATTCCTCTTCGGAAAGCATGCAGGGTTGTGTAGCTAGTGTGACCGAATGATCGGTGAAAAAAAGGTAGAGAGTAGGGACTAATGTTTGCATAGATAGACTCTGTGGTAACAGGCGAAACGAATTACAAAAGAATCGGTAGTGCTCGTCACCGGTACCGTATGTATTGGAAAACAACCCACAACACTCACGTTGACAATACACAGCATTAAGTGAACTTGAACAGGGATCAGTCACACACGGTGTCTCGCTCAGTTAACCAAAAAGCGAACTGTCCTCGTTCGGTCCGAATTCTGTCAGTTTTCATCTACTGTTCGTTCTATCAATCTCACCAGGAATATGAGTCTGACACAAATGGTCTATAGGAAACTCAACTACTCAACACTGATTTGGGTTGCTCAACGATCCACTGTGCACCAAAGGCTGATTCAGGTTACATGAGGAATGAGAACACATGTGACATCAAATGAACCGTGGGTGTTAGTTCTCGTCCAGCACACATCTGAAAGACTTGCCCGACCATAAACCCATCCCCTAATTAGACAGTGGCACGACAAGTACGAAAATCGTTGAAGCATAGATAGGTTGATTCGTTACTCATTTCTCGCCAAACAAGTGGTCTTCAATGAGGGGCCATATGAGTTCCGATTAGTCGGGATATCTTAGGTACGGCCATTGTAATAGATTATCAACCGTTTGGATGAGTTATACACCTGACTGACATTCACAAAGTCTAGTCTAGGTGTGTGAATGCGATTTTCTAGCACGACGGATCAGCACGTAATTGGCATTCGTGGTTGGACGACCGAGTGCAGATCACTGCTTGCTTCATTCAGCTAGCTGTGTGCGTCTCTACGCGGCTCTGCTGATCTAGGTGAGACGTACTCAGTCGACCTGTGTGTCGCAATCGGTCCTACAGTCAAAGCGACATCCACGAAACGTGACAGAACGGATTGGAGACATGAATGCGTATTCCCATAATTCGCAACAATCGCGCTCAGTTTGACACAGCCTTATCACGTGCACACACTACGGTCTGTTGAGTGTGGACAATGAGTGTGCGACGTCTCCTCGTCCTCGGTCTATCGGACGATTTCATGCATGACTGGATGAACATCACTGAGGAGACGCGACTGTGTTTGGGTAAAATAAAATGCAACAAATGTGACCATCATACACTCAATGAGTGGAGCATACATAATGGCGAATCTACTCCCAGTCTCCATAATAGGCCTAATCGTCGCGCTTGTCATATCCAGTGTGCGATCTCTTGCACTCAGCATCACTACCCTCATCCTCACGACCTAGTCGACTAACACAGGTCACGCGAACTCGCCTCATGCGGCATTCACTGCACCCTACCGTAAATAATAGCGAATAAGCTATGGGTTTTGTAGCCGCGAGATGTGGGGAACAAGACGGTGGCACTTTGGACTGCACCGTGAAACGTCTGGACGAGGTCATCTGTAGCGTGATCCGTTCGATAAACGCGCAAGCAACAATCACAAGGCCGCGTGTACATTCGATGCGTTCGATGCGCACACCAAGGAAACAATGCGACAATTCATCATTCCCTTCATTCGGCCACATATCCTAATGGCCTGGAATACTGATCGAGAATCGACTCGGTGCTTCGTTTGAGTGATTGATGAAGTGAGTTTTGTCGGATGTGACATCGAGGTTGAACTCCGTTTGTGTATTGTCACAAGAATGTATTTGATCAAATGTTATTTTCTTATGTCAGTTCCAGCCAAGTCAATTTCGTTGCCCTTGCAAGTGACTCGATATTTACAATCGCTGATGGATAGAACTGCTCTTGCCTTTAGATGGGCGATAACGGATATTTTTTGTTGTATCGAATTACCCTCGTGTGTGAAGCATAGTAGGCTTTTTGCGGGAATTGTAAAGCACCGAAATGACTAGCTCAGCTTTGGGTATCCAAATTGCTGTGACCCTTCTGAACCGTAATAATCCTCATCCATTCAAGTTCATGTTGTGGAGATCCGACTCAAGCGTATCGAACCATTTGACTGTTCGAGGCCGATAGTCTTTACTGCCTTGTGGCTCTTAAAGACCCCCGGCGGCTTGTTGACATAAAGTAGCACTGTAACATATGAAGTTCACCTTCATTTCGTCATCGCTAGTCGGCCCGCAACGAGGCCTTCGTTTGAAAGATCCAGGTCGCTTTACACAACTTCACCCATACCATCATATCTTCAGTATAGAGGTAGGCGTCACCGTATGCCAAAGCATAATTTCAACTATCCAAATTATATTTGTACCACCGTGATCGACTGAGAGACGCGTGTTTGGCTATATGAATGCTAGATAAATTCGCCCGATTCCTTTTTTTGCATTGACTTAGCCGCTGGTGTTCGACTTGGAGATATACCGACCGTTTTTTCATGAATCTGTCGTAATGGTAATGCCGATTCCCATTTACCTACACATGCACGATTAGTCGTAAGCAAAGCCAGGGGTGTTGTTACACTTATGGTCATGTGACAGTGTTTTGGAGCTTCATTGTACGAGTTTGTTCTTCCGATGATCTCAGATGATCATCGCGGGTTTGTACTCTATTACGTTCGCTAACGCCACCTGCATACGCACGTACTCTCTTTTATGGAACAGGGGAAAAGAGCATGTTCGGACAGATGCAGTCGGATGAGCAAGTGTGAATGCCGCGTAATCGGCAATCAACATGCTTATATTTTATCATGTCCCAGTTATCACCGTTGGCCGAAGATACACCGGTCGTAGTGTGGTAGTCACGGAGAAACTTAACAAAACAATGGCGTTTGCTATGGTATAGCTACTTTCACCCATAACAAGTACTGACGGGTGCGAGTGAAATCTGATAAGATAAGCTTGACCTGAATGAGGTTGCCATTATAATGGATGACTGTAAAACGAGGTAATATTGTGCCACACTGGTGAGTGTTTGGTTGAGTGGCCCATGGGCGCTTCGTTACTTGTAGCCTGCTGGAGCCAGCGTGCGGTACCTGAGCCTACCTCAGGTCATGCACAGTGGGCCATTTTAGGTCACAATGCGAAGTTTTGGTAGGACAGGTGGGAGTTCAAACTGCGGTAGAGTGTTATGTGCCACGCACGTTTCGGATTGCACTAAAAATACGGTAAAACGCGATTAAACACGAAAGTGAGCGTTAGGGTCACATATACCAGATATATCCGGCTCCATTCACTATTTCATCGTGTTCCAGCACACCCCGATCAAGTCCGATTGACTGGGTGTTATTGCGACCTATCACCGGCCTGAACTTACACTCTGTCCACTTGGGCAAGTGACCATTATTGATCTAGCAAACTCAATTTTTGCACAAAGGTTGACTGGCCCTTGAGTACTCGGCTGTCGTTACCATCAGCTACCTTTTCAAGGAGCACCTGCTGGAACACGAGGTACATGTGTACTTAGACGATTTTTAGGTGTATGTGATGCGGATCGAAAGGTACTGAGTATCACTTTGACTAGACGCACTAGATACAAGCAGCAGGTGAACATTTAGTGGTGTGGTTCTCAACTGGGGCAAGGGCGGACCGCATTTGGGGAGTGGTGTTCAGTATTTCGAGGAAAGTTCAGCGTTTTCGGACTTGAGTTTCCGTGGCATTTATTATGAGTATATTATATCACGCGCTTGAAAAAACCGAGAATCAGCAATATTTCTATATCAGAGTGAACTTTCGGGTCGAAGGTTGAGTGGCCCTAATTAATATGCTGGAAGGGATGTGCAGAGCTAGAATTTTTGAGAACAGCTGCTTTGGGCGCTGAGTTCTGCAACCCCTCCTAGATAGAAGTGTTTTCGTTCACTGTCTCGACAGTGCCGGGTTCGATGCAGCCTGCTATCAGCAGCTGATGGGCCCCCAAGGTGAAATGGTCCTTGCTTCGACTGCATGCTTTTGGTTCCAACTATTCCTACGCTGTCAACAAAACCGGGTGGATTCAGAAACAAAAATACTCTTGATGTGCATAAACCAAACAACTTCAGCACTTTCTTTCTGTATAAGCACAGTAGCAGCCGGAATTTTGCACCATTCTGCAATTTAGTGCAATCCACGCCACTCAAGTTGGAAATTGAAGCAAAGTTCTATTTAGGTAGCTCGGAAATCGTTGGGCTCCATTTTCACATTGGTGGGCCTACCAAGGGGATCCGTAGTAAGGGACAGCTTGCGACCAACCTTCGTTGAACGAATTAAAGATAACCGTAGAAACAGAAGCTGCGTGATTACCATTCGGTCCACAACCGACGAAAGTACTCGACACAGCGCACGGACCAACGGTGAATAAAAGTAATCGATGCAGCATGCGGGCATCAAGCTTACCCCTTCATAAACTGTTTCCAAAACTTGAAGGCTGAGACGATAGATGAGATAGACTGTGAAGTCTACCCCCATAGGTATTGTCAGTTTATTCCTCCAGAGTTCAGCACCAGTCCGTAATCATTATCCAAGGTAAACAGAAAGCCACTCATTGTTGTTTTTACCTGGGTTTTACCGCCAGATCACCATCTTTAAGAGTACCTTGCAAACACTTGTTTAAGTGAACTAGCCCGCACGAACACATACCCACAAAAAAGGACCTTGAAGTTGTAACTAAATTACCGTATAAATGAGTGCATTTTGCGAAAGAAAAGGACATTTTTTATACTTTTTTGTGGGGAACCATCGGAATAGGCTTTTCTTTAGTACACCAGTTTCTAGCGCAATTTTAACCTTTGGTTACCTAAGGTTATTTAGAGCAGTGATTAGCTCATCCAAATGCTTTGTCATCGAGAGGACATACCCACGTGTGTGTGTGTGGGCCCATGAAACAGACGTTCCATCGGGCCGTCAGCCATACCTACACGTGCAGCGTGACTTTGCTGGTGCATTTTCCTACAAAATTATGGAATCGAATAACAGCAGAATAGGCTGCGGATTCGTGTGGCACAGAGGAATTTGTCATCCGCATATGAAGAACTGACCACATGGCAATTTTCGACGACAACCTGAGATTGATGGGAAGAAAAGACAAGGGGTCAACGCCTGATGTCATGCCGCCAGGAATTATTAGATCAGAATAACCTAATTTT